>CM057228.1:128850425-129292925 GCA_029891385.1 Erythroxylum novogranatense
CGCTTTGCTTTTCCCATTCCCAAATGCCCGTAATCCTCATTGACTACTATCGATATTTCACTTCTTCTTTCACGAAACACTTAACACATGTACATGGGACTCGAGATTAAGGATCGATTGCCACGATGCCTTTATAACATGTCTTTCTTGTATACGATTTGACTATGTCTAGAAAATGCCCATATAAGTTCGTTATTACGGCTTTGATACCTAAATGTAACACCCCACTCCGTAAGACCGGACCCGCATCGATGGTGATATCCGAATCCGCACCCTGAGGATGGGATGATACATCACTCGATTAAAACACAGTACAAAATTTTGTTTTGAAACAATCATACACTTACATATATGTATGTTGCGGAAAATAGTTTACATAACCAATCTGGTGAATCTGATGACCACGAGGTCCTCATATAAAATACACAATAACATATAAACAAAGTCTTCACTCTAATGCGATGCTGGTGATCCGTTCTCATCGGCACTCCACGATCACTATACACCGTTACTAACAGGGTATTCTTCGAGTCTGAAAATAATTGCAAATTTTGGATGAGTTTTACAAACTCGATGAGTGACCATCATCGATGGTCCGCTCACTCGATCTGAAATCAAATAATAACTTATGCTCTGGTCTATCTATTTGATCTCATATTACAATTCTCATAGATCTATCTCATCTCGTAATGCATTTTCTCAAAATTCCCCTTCACCCATTTACAAAATCTATATTCATCTGACCATTTTGATACATAAGTATTTCACTAAACACTATTTAATTATTATTTGGGCTGTGACCTAGTGCTGAAAGCTGTCCCATCAATGGGCTTAATAATATCGACCTTTATCCAATCTTTGGATCTGGGTTCATTAAGCGTTGAGCCTAAGGCTGCTGGATCGATCATGAATTGAGTTCATTTGCGCGCGTTGAGCTAAAAGCTCTAATCGGTAGCAACTCTGTCAATGACTCTAGTATTCCATACAAAATTAAGCTTATCACAATTAGTCATACATTACATAATTAGGAGTACCCGTAAATGTTTTCACACGTATATGGCATTTAGCCTATCATTCGATCAAACATATCGAAATAAATGTGATACATAATCTTGTAACCCATTATCAATTTATATCGGTGTTGTGACGAGAGCATCTATACTATCCTATAAGGGCACATTAATCGTTGATCCATAAGCTCTGGGCTGTCTCATCAAGGGCTCATTAATCGTTGATCACGTCTTAAGGGTAGGAAAGCCCACGGTATGCCTTTACTTCCCACGTGTCTTAGAGATAGGAGAGCCCTCGGGTATCACTAACTTCGTCAATCGTTGAGCTTTTCGCTCTGGCTTGTCCGTCGAGGGCTCATTAATCATTGAGCGCGTCTTAGGGGTAGGAGGCCCTCTGGTATGCCTTACTTCCAGCGTCTTAGAATAGGAGAGCCCTCAGGTATGCACTAACTCATCAATCGTTGAGCTTTTAATCTCTGGCTTGTCCCATCGAGGCTCATTAATCATTGAGCAGCGTCTTAGGGGTAGGAGAGCCTCTGGTATACCTACTTCCCACGCGTCTTAGAGGTGAGGAGAGCCCTCTGGTATGCACTAACTCATCAATCGTTGAGCTTTTCGCTCGATCACTATATTACGATCATTTCTAATCTATTCAGATTTTCACTTCACAAACACAATTACACTTTCACATTCTCATAACATTTACGTATACTATCACTTTAATACTCAGGACCTTCTATCGGAGTTCACATTCAACACTATCTCATCATTTCACTTGAGAATTTAAATAAGCGAATTATAACATTTAATACTTTGAGAACCGTCTAGGTCACTCACTGGCTTCCATCTAACGCTGGAAGTCTCTAAAATGTTGAGGTGACTTTCCAAAGTGCCTCTATCATAAATCGAAACACATTTTTTAACACATAGTACATTTCAATGATAAAGCACATGTAGCAATTTAATGATAAATACTATGCACTTTCGTGACATTCCGACGACGACCATAACAACAATTCCGTTTAACTTTCGAAAAAACAGAACTCAATTGACTCTCAATTTATACAATTTGTTTCGAAATTTAAAAATCATTGCCCAGACGTAGAGCGGACTATCTTTATCGCGAAACCATACTTTACACTAAACTTCCATCCAAATTTGAGGACTTTAACGGTGCTTCAACACTCCCCTTTACATAAGTTTATAAACCCTTGTCTCTAGTTCATAACAAATCCAACATTATCTCATTTGAATGACGGTATAAAAAGTTATCGCTTAAAAACCAAAATATGACTTTACGGGAGCATGGCTGCATGGCAAAATCAAAGCTTCGCCCTCGTCGTGACGTCCTTCTCGCCCTCATCGCGACGTGCACAAATTAGTGCACCACGACGTGCGAACTCGATCGCGCCTCCCGAATCCGTCTTTCAACCAATTTAATCCAACTCTTCCAATTTATTCAACACATAGCTCATCTAAACATTACCACATCACTCTCACACCAATTTTCAACCCATTAACAAACCAAATCCACTCTCAAACGTCAAAAATCTACCATATTCGAAAACCCTATATACCCACATCTCGGTAACCCCAATCTTTACCTATATCACTCAACACATGAATCAATCAACTAATTAAGAAGAAAGAGACTTAAACTTACTTAATTTGGCTCACAAAATCCTTAACTCTTGAATTTAAAGAAAATCCTTCCTTCTTCTCTTCCTCTTCTTCTTCCACCGTCTTCATTCCTCTCCCATTTCAAACCCAAATTTTTTCCTTTTTACTCTTCCCTTTTATACTATTTCAATTTATGAAATGCCCATTTTGCCCTCTTCATTTAACCTTAAACTTTATTCTCTCAAGTCTATACCCAAATTGCCCATATAACAATTCTTATAACTTCCGCCTTGATTTAGAAAAGTCCGACTTTTAGGACTGAATTGAAATTCAATTCTTTCAAAATAATCATTCACTTTCATGCTGTCAAATTTCTAATTCAATTTTAACTTTCATAAATCTTTCCAAATTTTAATAGGTCATGCTAAAACCAATTTCCTAAGTCATATCCTTAATTGGAGTGTAAGCAGATCTGATCATCTACAATCAGAACATCTCATCGGTACTCACTTTGCAATTTAATCTGAATCTGAAATCAAATACAATTTTCAAACACAAATTCACAAATTTTCACAAAGACACCAAAGCCGAGGAATTGTCACGTGCATGTACAATTTTGTGTACAAAAACACAACCCAATCCAAATTTACTATTTCATTCTTCCCATCGGTGACGGGATGTTACACAATTAATGCATAACTAGGAATTAAAATACTAGATAAATAGTATATATGAAAAACAATTTAATAGATCGATTTAATTTAGACAAGTTTATTTCCTCTCGTGTTTTTTTAAGAGATTTTTCCTATAGTTAAGATAATCTTTTATAAGTTTCTAAATCTTATATATCATTTTACTAATCATCATGTTGGTTCATTTAAAAAGAGAGGAAAATGATCTTTGATCCATTTGAGATCCCTTTATTTAATACTACGTAATTATCATCTTGGATTCTTTTATAAGACTCAAACTATAAATCACATGAGTCATTAAATATTCTAATAATATGGTGATGTTTTTTAACTACACCTTTCTAGTTATAGAAGCTAAACACTACTACCTAACCAATTCATAAAACTACTATTGTTACAAATCGAGCGATGATTTAGAAGAAAGTTCAATACGTTCAGTCTTGAGGGCAAAGTAAAGGTGTTTTGTTGAGAATTTGAGATCACATTCAATCACTCAAGCAATAGAATACGACGAGGGTGTCTGGTATGTATCGAGAGGGTAATCGTTGTTCGGATTGGTTAGCTAATTACAACTATAGATTGCCACTAAGAGTACCTTGATTTCACGATGCGTTGGTGAAATTTTCCCTTCTTTGATAGCAGACTTAGTTGGAGTCGCTCTCGTCGTGTAACTCACATATAACTTTTATTTGAGCTTAGGCCTCGTTATATATATATATATATATTATAAAAATTAGAATCTGAATGAAATCTTCTCCTTGATTTTCAAAAGTGAATATTATTTTAAAATTTATAACGTAATTAACATATAAAACATAAACTATAATTTATACCTAATTATGAAACTTGATACATTTCTTATCATTTTTTAAATATTTTTTGTAATCAGTGGTGTAAAAAAACTAGGCAATAACTACCAACTCCTAATATCTAGTATTTAATTCAACTCTTTCTTATATTTCGTATTTAATCATTAAGTTTTTAAATTTTATAATCAAATTCAACTTGATTAAAAAAATCTCTGCAACTCATTCCTTGTCTAATTCATTAGATCCTTAAATATGAGAAATAAATTATAAACATAAATCATATTTAATATTAAATAAATTAAAGTTGTTTAATTTATCTTTAATTTTTAATTAAATAATTTATATCTATAAAATAAGATTGAGATTTAGTAGCGTATCATAACTACCCAAATATTTAATAATTTAAAGTAATTTTGACTAAGCTTTTAGCATATAATTTTTTGTATAATTCAATCTTTTTATCATGCAAAATTCTAAGTAGACTCATAGTATAAAATTAATGTCTATTTTTATTTGAGTTCGAGTTATATTAAATCTATAATACTAATAATTATTTATATTAATGACATTTGATTTTTTTGAATAAATAACAACGAGAGCAAAAGAACATTATCCCTAATCATTTTAGAATATTAATTATATATTGATCATTCAATTATTTTCATATGGTTCATGCTATATTCAATTACTATCGATTGAGTTATCTTTGATTAGAATAGGTAATAAATAGTATTTTAAACATATCAAATATGAGATATTTTGAAAATCTTAAGTTAAATAATTAGTTATATAATCATCACAAAAGTTTTAGAGATATACAAGTAATGTCGAGATAAAGTTATTGTAACATCCCATCTCCCATAGGAAGGGTTTATTGATAATTTGGGACGGGTTAGGAGAATTGGATTATAACTCGGCATGAACATACATCATATAGCCTCTATAATGATGATTGTTTTGCATTACATGGTATACATGCATTCATGACATTTAAAGCATAAGTGTCTAATGGGATCTTTTGTGAAATTTATGTGAAAGTTGTATTTAAAAAATTATTTGAGTCGCCATAAATTGTTTTACATTTTGAGGATTTATGGAAATTTTTAATTTTTGGGGTTCTTGCGGATAGGAAAATTCAATGATATTTGAGTGAGCCTTTTGTCTTGAAAAGGGCTGCATAATGACATAAGATTAGTGGATAAATGAGGTTAGGATAATATTCTAGTGCCATGATTAGAGATTAATTGGAATTAGTACTAAATTAATTTGGATTAGGATAAATGATATTTTATTACACTTAAAGCCAAGTGTCCCATTTCATTAATTAGCTTTGTCTTATTTCTCCCTCTCATCGACCTTCTCCTTGTTTCTTTTAACATTTGAATCACTTAAAAAGCCAATTCTCCTTGCATCATCGAAACTTGCTTCTTCTCCTTGGTGTGCTTCTCCTCCATTGAATTTCCTTATTCTCATTCCATACAAGACAAGAAGGATCTCCTTGGTCCCTTGCTTCTCTCCACACATAGACCAAGCTAAATCCTTGAGAAGATGATGATATGCATGGTTGTTGTGATAGCCATAGGTTTTGGGAAAGGTTGAGAGGTGTGTGTGAACTTGGAGAATTGATAGCTTGAACTTGTTTAAGGTGAGTCTTGATGTTTGTTTTATGTTTTTGGTAGTTAGAGGCATTCATGGAGCAATTATACATTTACTTGATCATCATAGTAGAAGGTTTGAATGAGTTTAAATGTATACTTAGTTATGGATGAATGAATGACTATACTTTTATTGATTTTAGCTTGGTTTTGGATTGAGTTTGTAAGTTAGATGAATGGAAAACTTAGGAAGATCATTTGTGTAGGTGCTGCCAATTTTGTGTCATTATAGAAGTGTATGTTGTGATGAATTTGTGGTTGAATTAGAGGTAGAATGGATGCTTAGTGATGTGTTATTGATGTTAGAAGTGATAGGAGTTAGGGTAATGTTGAAATCTGGAAAATTGGTGTTTGACTGTTGGAATGTTTTGATCATAACTTATTGTGTAGGTGTGCAAATGAGGTGAAGTTTGTGCCCAATTAAACTTTGAGATGTTGGCTACAATTTTGTGTGAAATAGGTGTTGTTAAATTGTAATGCTAGAAGGCGAAATTTTGCATGGAAATTCTTGTTTATTACTGTGAACGATGTCAAGTAGTTTTGACTGATTACTTTGTTGATTTTCTAAATTAATTGGTAATTTGTGATTTCATTTGTCAATTTCTTTTCCGTCCGACATCCGATTGACCTGATTCTTGAGGCATCGGATTCGTAGAATATTTAATTTCATTTTGTGAGAAATTGAATTTTGGACGGAAATTGGCGTGGCCGGATAACGAGCCTTTAATCACTGTTTTGTTTAATTGGGGACCTATAGAGGTCCAATTGCTGCCGTCGGCGCCCAATAGGTTTCTAATTTTAGAGCGGATTTTTTATGGAAAAATTTTGGTTTAGGGCGGAATGCCATGAACATGCATTATACACGTTTACTTATTCCGTGTGCATTGTTTGATATTTTAACTATTCGGTTGGTAATGTTTACTTATTTTAATTGTTATAGAGGCTCGGTTGGAGCGTCATCCCACAGACGTTGCAGAGACTTCCGGCGTTAGCTTCGGAAGTTATTAGGTGAGTAACCTAGATGATTCCTCGGTTAGTAAGTGCTTATAATTACGCGCTTAGAACCTGTGGAGAATAATGATGGAAAAATTGTGTTTGTTTGTGCTGTATTGCGGATAGAAGGTCCGATGGATGAGGAAATTACGACATAGAAGTGTCATATGTGATTACTGTACAAGATTTATGTACGTGTTGAATTTGGGATCCGATATGATGTTGGTGTTGTTTTATTTGGACATATGCACATCATGCATAATTGCATGATCGATAATTGGCGATTGTGACGAGCGAAAGCGCGAGAGCTTAAAGCTCAGCGTGATTGGGCCTGAGCCCATAGTGACTCGAGCTATGGCTCACGTTTAATCTTGCCATAATGGGACGGTTTGGCGCCGATCGCAACAACGTAATAAATTGGAAGCGTCTCATTCACATTCCATGTGCATTTGAATTGATTCTTTGGATTGGTATGAAAATTATGTGGTACTACTAAATATGATTTGATGAGATAATTGTGCGTATTTATGTTATGTATGTGTATATGCATGAATTGGGTGAACCATCGATGATGGTTCCTCACTAAGATTCATAAACTCACCCAAAATTGCAAATTATTTTTCGGGGCCAAGAGTAGACTTATAGCTCAGGAGGAACTTTTCTGCCGTGTAGATTGAGTTGGCGAGAAGTCATATGGCACGGTCGGTCATTGTCACTTTTGAGGGATGACCTAGCTAGCCTTTTGTTTGATTTTCTTTGGAGTATTATGCAGAACACACCGGTTGTGTAAATTCTTCGCTTTGAGGTTATGAAATGAGAATTTATGGTTTCAAAAATTAGTGGATTTCATATTAATGCTTTATGATTTTGATGCCATGTATGGAGTGTTAGTGGTTGTTAGTGGCAGCCTTATCTTAGGGTGTGTGTCGGAATGACTACTGACGTCCGATACATATCTATGGTATGGGGTACTACTGATTATCATATATGTTCAATTTAGTATATGTTCAATTTAGTGAACTTGATTTTTAATAAGCACTCATATATTTATTTAAGGGTCTACGTATTTTAATTTATTAAGGTAAATGACTTCTTTAAGTAAGAAAGTATTGAAATTTTAAATATAGATAGATTGTAGAGTCTACTAACAAAATTGAATTTGACTCAAACATTGTCGAAATTACTATAATAGTTATTTAGATAGTTGATCCTTACTATTTATAAACCCTTTAACATTTTCGTATTTAGTCGATATGAGATATTCCAATGAAAAGAAAATAAGTGTATTAGTATTTTTACGTTTTATTACTTTCAGATATCGATAAGACTATAAATAATGTAAAAATGATACATAGATGTAATATAAATCTCATAATTATTTTAACGTAAATATTAAGTAAACATGAGAACACTACGTCAATTATTTAACATCACGATCATCAATTAGGCATCCATTATTTAATATTATAATCCATCAATTATATTCTTTTAAATCATTTATAACATAATAACTCAATTTTAAATAACATGATCAACTTATCATTACAATTAAGAATGGAAGTATAATTACTCTCAATAATTTAAGACTAATCTTATATTTAATAATTTTATTTACGGAACTAATTTAAGTGATATTTAAATAAGTTGTAAATGAACTAAAATAGATAGAAAAATATCCTAAGCGATGAAGATATAACATATTATGAAGTTATTGTAAACTTTAATTTTAATTTGAATTATGTTATCTCATATATAAACTGAACTCATATAAATTATTTATTTTATAAATTTAATTTACTTTCTTCAAATGTTTAATAAATGTATTAATAAAATCATTCTGTCCATTTTCTCAATTTTAAAAGTTTATATTTTTAAATTTTATCTTAATTTTCTTTTAATTTTAATTTTATATTTAAAAATATCATTTAACCATGTATAATATAATTTAGTTATCACATAATTTAAGCAGGTAGCCTTCCGCACATGAACCGAGAATATTATTATTATCATCACGTGCAGATCGCGTGACAAAGTTTACGAAAGGAGAGGCTCCTACTGAGTACCAGGTTCACTTCATCAAAATGTCAAGAAATCTCTACCGTACACGTAAATCTACGTCAAGAAATCTCCACCGGTGGTATCACACACCAACGTACTACCTCCCGCGTGTCCAAACGTTGATTTATCTTTTCGTCACTTATTGGCTGCTCTTTTCTCTGTGTCCCTCTCGTCGCCCCAAAGGCTCAAACCCTTTCCTTTTCCTCCCAAACCCCGCAAAGCCCTCCATAATTCTCCATTTCCTAGTTGCGGAGGATTTCAAATCCTTTTTATATATTTATATACATATTTTATTATGGATTCGGATCAGGGCAAGCTTTTTATTGGTGGGATTTCATGGGAGACGTCTGAGGATAAGCTCAAAGACTACTTCTCCCAGTACGGCGACGTTCTTCAGGCCGTGGTCATGAGAGACAAGACCACTGGCAGACCCAGAGGCTTTGGCTTTGTCGTGTTTTCAGATCCCTCTATACTCGATAGGGTTCTTCAAGATAAGCACACTATTGATGGTAGAACGGTGAGGGAAAGATTCCATTTTTGTTCCTTTTTTAGGGTTTTATTGGTGGGTTTTCGTTTTCAGGTTTGGGTCTACGTGGGGGTATTAATAGATTTGTTGATTTTTTTGGTAATGGTTTCTTGGTTTGAGGGAATCTTTGAACTTTTCTTCTTTTTGAACTGTGGGTTCCGTCTTGTTTTTCATTCTAGTAGCGGTTTATTAGTTCTTGCCCTCCATTTTGTTTTTCGTTCATTTCAAATGGAGGTTAAGCTGGAAATGAGGATTCAACTTGTTTCTGCTGATTTGTAGTTTGTTTTATTGAGTTTTGACATTTATTCTATTGCCTTCGTTTGATTAAATTTTCGTTATCTGTAGTGAATTTTAGGTTTTTGGGATTTCACATATTGAATCCTGTCTTGTAAGCATTGGTAGTGGTTCATTTGAGCTTCTATTGTTTATTATCTCTTTGTTTCAGCGTCAATGTTGGATTCAAGTTTTCCATTCCGTCGAATGATGGTCTATTGGAGTAGTTCAATTATCCTTTCATGCTTATTACTGGGATGATAATGATTCATTTGTCTGTGCTGTTAGATATTACTGTTTGAGGATGCTTGATGATATTTTGGGGCTCTTTCCTTATTGTATTTCTTTGCTTCTAACTTTGCAGCTTAATTTACCCCTATCATACTTATTTGTCACATTCTGGCTGTTATGATTGATTTGTGATGATCTCTTATGGCGATCTTTACAAGTTTTTTATCATTTCTTGTGGAGCTTTTCACTGGAGCGTTCTGAGATGAATTTCATGGATAAATGAAAATAACTTTGTGTTCATGAATTTCTCCAGTTGTCTGTTTCTTTATCTGAATTAGTTTTCAGCATTTTGTGGATGTGATGCCGACTAGAAAATTATTGACACTTCCATATTTTCATTTCAACGTTGGTTTCTCAAAACTACTTTAGATATTTGAACTAGTGAGTTTAGAAACTCAGCATTGTATTACTGTAGGATACTTATGATTATGGTTATTACCTTTGGAATTGACTACAAAATTGTAAAGCATGTGTTTGCTTAAACAAATGAAAAATATCAGTAAATGTTATCGTGGTCATTTGGATCAAATAGACTTCTACTTGGGCCGTCAATTCATACTTATTGTTAAGATCATTAAGATCTGTACTTGATTTTTGGTGTCCATTGTTACTTATCGTGTTTAATGAAGTGCTCATCTTTGCTATCGCAAGCACTTCTTGTCATGCTATTGCACACGTTAATGTATTTGTATGATAGTGAAGCTGATTTCTGCTAGCAATCCTAAATTGTTGTTATAATATCATATGGTTATTATATACACATTTTCAGATGAGTGTCTAGTTTATTACAACTCCTGCTAAATGTTTTTTGCAGCTCAAGTCCATTAAACATTTGAACTCTGGTGAAGAACTTCTCATGTCATTTCTCGCATTAGTGATTTTTTTTTAAAAGATAGAGAAGGCATAAAATCAAAACAATGTTGCTTGATGTGGCAATATTCCTGCGAATGGATTTAAGTTTTTACCTCTCTTATTAACCTACTTTCTTTGATTTTCCAGGTTGATGCAAAGAGGGCGTTATCACGAGAAGAGCAGCAAACTACTGGCAGAGTTGGAAACCTGAATAGTGCTAGAAATGTTGGCAATGGTGGAAATATAAGAACCAAGAAGATTTTTGTTGGAGGACTGCCTCCCACTCTAACTGAAGAAGGGTTCCGCCAGTATTTTGAAGCTTATGGTCATGTAACTGATGTAGTAATAATGTATGACCAGAATACCCAACGACCTCGTGGATTTGGATTTATTTCCTTTGACACTGAAGATGCAGTTGATCGGGTTTACAAAAACATTTCATGATTTGAATGGTAAGCAAGTTGAAGTTAAACAGGCACTTCCTAAGGACTCTAATCCTGGTGGAGGCCGAGCTTTGGGTGGTGGCTCTTTTGGCGGTAGCAGCGGCAACAGCGGCAGCGGCTATCAAGGATATGGTAGTTCTGGTAACAATTCAAGCTCCTATGATGGCCGGATGGATTCAAACAGGTATATGCAGCCTCAGGGTTCTGGAGGTGGTTATCCTCCTTATGGTTCATCTGGATATGGTGCAACTGGCTATGGATATGGTCCTGCAAATAATGGTGTTGGTTATGGTGGTTATGGGAGTTATGGCAGTGCAAGTGCTGGATATGGAGCACCTGCTGGTGCAGCCTATGGGAACCCGAATGTAGGGAATGCTGGGTATGCAAGTGGTCCACCTGGTGCCCATAGAAATTCATGGAGCAGTCAAGCTCCTTCTAGTTATGGTGGCATGGGATATGGAAATGCTACTTCATGGGGTGCTCCTAATACTGGTGGTGGTGGTGGTGGACCTGTTTCAGCACCAACTGGTCAATCTCAAGTGGGGTAACTGGTTATGGGAGTCAGGGTTATGGGTATGGTAACTACAGTAGTAACGATGGATCTTATGGAAATCCATCTGTATATGGTGCTATGGGAGGTCGTTCTGGGGGTCCTTCAAACAGTAATTTGGGTGGTCAAGGTTCAGGTGACTTGCAAGGGACTGGATACATGGGAAGTGGCTATAGTGATGCAAATGGAAATTCAGGTTATGGCAATGCAGCATGGAGATCTGATCCATCACAAGCTTCTGGAAATTATGGGGCATCTCAAGGAAGTGGTGCTCATGGTCAAGTTGGGTATGCTGGATATGGTGGTGCTCAAAGCCGACAAGCACAACAACAGTGATTTTGACTTTTCAAGGCCTGCATCATCCTTTGCGACTTTCTCCTGCCTTCTCTTTGAGGTCTTTTGATGATTTCTTGTTCACAACAACAGGGGAGATGTCTCAATTGAATGGTGATGCGTTTATAGGCCTGGTTGGATTGCTTGAATCCTAGTAGTTTGCAATATTTTGCTAGTCTATAATAAGTAGTTCAAGGCATACTAGCTGCCCTCTTTATTTATCTACTTTCTTGTTTGAGTGTAGTTCTAAGATTTGGCATGCTTATAATTTGTGCTAGCAGTTTGGAACTTTGTTATCTTTGTTAAGTCTTCAATCTATTGTGATAATGAATAGTTCATTTGATTGTAGCTGAGAATTTTGTTATGTGCATCTCAATTGTTCACTTTCTTGGCCTTCCACTAAGAACGTGATGTTGGTGAGCTTTTAGATTGCATTTATGTATCATTAATTCAAGTATTTGTAAAGATGAATTGCAGGCTTCCTAGAGATAGAAGTTGAAGTTTGCGCAACTTGGGTTGGTCACTACATAGATTTGTAGTGATATTCGTAGTGGTAGTTGACGCATTGAGGATGGAATAATCATTTTCCCCCTGTATTTGCCCTTGTGTTGTACAGGAGGAGATGCTCGTGTTATAAGGTGGAGTCAAGTCTCCACTCATGGCTGAGCCCGAGCTTCATAGTGGTTGTGTGTGGATTGTGGGGTTTATTTTCATCCTGGAATGCAATTGAAGAGGACTTGGTCGGTTGAAATTGTGTATTAGCCTGAATGGCCATTTTTTCGGCTAGGCGATATCAACAGTCAAATATATCTTGCTGGCATTTCAAGTTATAAGTTTCTCAAAGATTCCAATTTTTGGTGGGCTGGTCGATTTTGTGAGGCAGACAGCTTGTGGCATGTTAACCTGAGGAGTTAGTGTCATTTGTGTTGAGATCATGTTAGAACATAATTTTTAGGCCATGTTATCTAATGGAGTAGATCAGTATGATTCCAAATGTTTAGAACACCAGGAGCTGTTAAGCGAAGGTAGGCGTATGCAAATCTTGGTATGAGGTCAACTAGTTTTGTTACATTTATGGAAGGCTATTTCATAAAAGGTTAGGCTATACATTTATACAATTTTCTTTTGAATTAACATCTTAATCACATTTTTGAGGGTTATTATTATCCATGATGTCCTTTACACCCGATGGGATTAGTATTGAGATTCCTGGTCACAAAGATGTCTTCTTTTGGGTGCTTTAGGAATCAGGAAAGATTGTTTCTTGCTTGTTTCAACTTGAAATAGTTCCATTTGCTTGTGGGATCTTCAAGATGAGAAAGATGTTGGTGTAGTAGCTGCTTGATTACCTTGAAGTGACTGCAATATCAAGCATTGCTGTGAATGTGAATGTGATTGTGATTTCAGGGATGCTGATAATTTCTGTTAAAACTGAAGTTGCAAAGGTCCTACCAGAATTTCTACTGGGAGAAGATCTCTAACATACAAAATTAATGTCAGATGCTTAGTTATACTAAACATATTCATCTATTGGGTTTGATTGATTCATAATTTGATTCTGTCATTTATTTTGGAGAATTTATGGATTTCATTTATTTAGACATCAACATTTCTCGTACTATGACCTAAAAATGGCATTTAATTAGATCTTTATTCTCATTAATCCTTTTTTTTTTTGGGTTTTCGATTGGAAGATATGGTCACAGGTTCGGTCTATTTTGCACTTGTTACTCTTAACCAACACAAGCCAGCAGATACCAAGCCACTCCAATCTTCTTAAAGGCTTGACTATGATTTGAATAATCAAGTTATTAATGTGACTACAGCAAATTGGTAAATCGAAAAGCACAAGATCATAGAGATTGTACCTACAGCTTCGACGTCTAGATCATCAAAGTGAAAGGATCCTTTCACTATTTCTTACATCCTTGAGAGCGACTACTTGCACAGTGAAAGACGTAAGAGCCATCTTTCACGGTTCAGTTGCAAAACCAAACAATGCACATAACAAAGGTAACCCAAACTTAAAAACCTGCTGAGAAGATAAAAACCAACGAGACAAATCTTCGAGCTAGAAAATTGAATAGTTCATAGGTGTATCTGTTTTTATTAATACATAACGAACTCGGTCTATTATATTTTTATTCACTTTTAATTTTGAAAGCTTGTTTCTTAAAAGCATATTATGCAGCCTAACGTACATCTCTTCTAAATAAAGTTATTATCGAAAATTCACTTTAAGAAATTCAAAACTTAGAATAAATGAAAATATTTGAAGTTCTAAGAAAATCTTGGAATTGCCTTTTTTCCACTCACGTATTCGTATTGTCCAAGTTGGGTTCTAACGAGGAGGAAAATTAATGGACATGGAATAAAATACGAAGTGAAGGACAAAATATCTTAACAATCTCAACGAATTATTTACTACTTATAAACTTTATTATTTTTATCCAATGTTAAAAGAATAGGCAAAGTTGACTTACACGCAAAACTTCCTTAGTTATCTGTGGAAGAGAACATATGATTCAATTGATATTTATTGTATTAAACATATCGAAAAGAAGAATCATCGCTGATTTTAATTATAACGAACTTGAAAAGAAGATTTATGAAGAGTTCATATCTTATTTTGATCATATTTAAGTTAAAATTATATTATATTATAAGTTTAAAATTAAGAATAATTTTATACATTGTTAATTTGTAATTCATTTTATTGCGATTAAAGAAGTTGATATAAATACTTTAGATGAATGCAATTTACGAATCTTTAAATAACGTTGAAGAATTTGAAGCTTTTGACGATGATGAAACATAACCTCCTTGATGTCTGATTTTGATTATTATTATTATTTTAATATTTATAATAGACTCATATGTATTTATTATTAATTCATTATATAATAATAGACATTAGTGTGTTTTATTTCAATAAAATATTTTATTTTACTTATTCATATAAGTTTTTCTTCTTATTTATTATATCTGATTTTATAACGGTTCGATCTTGTTAAACCTTTAAACTTTAAACCTTTCTTTCGACCGGTTCGATATCCGGTTTAATTTTTAAAATATTACTTATTAGTCTCGCAAATATGCCCAATTTTTGAAATGTTTATTATATTAGTCATTCTCGACCTAGGAAGGAAAAAATTGAAAGCCCCTATTTCTCTCCTCCTTCTGTGAGACTTGGCCTAGTGCCTAAAGCCCTTTAATGTCAAAAACCAAAGCTTTGTAACACTTGAATTGAGCATCAAAGTCTTGCGTTTGAGCTCTCTCTCTCTCTTTTTTGTTTCCCCCTCTCTTTTCTTCTTCAAAACTCCTAAAGCCTTGCAAATTGTAATGCTTAACGTTTGAACAATATTTGAAAACGAGCTATTTTCTTATTTGATATTTGCTTTTTATTTACTTTTGCTTATGTTGTGCCATCTGTAAAGCTTTTATATTTACTTTAATATTTAATATTTATCCTTTATGTTTGCATATAGCATCTTGTAGTGGCTAGCTTTACCGCCTATCAAGGTGTGACATTGTTTGTTTGCTTTAATATTTGTGTTATTATCTATATTGAGCATTACAACCTGTAATCTGTTGGAAAAATTACGAATGATAAAATCTAAAGGCAGCAAAAATAATATAATTTTTTTCCATAGAATCAACATTAGCATAATTAAATTAGAAATATAAGACAAGAAATTGACAAAGTTATACTAATATTTTCCAATTTCTTGTTACAATTTTCTGTTTCTTCAAAACTGTCAATTCCACGGCTGTTCAATCACCCGACTTCTAATGGTATTCACAGATATATTCAGAGAAAACTCAAATCAAATTTGAGAGAAAAATTGTTAGAAGTGCTAACATCCATTTTCTAATTTTTCATTTTATATAAAAAATCGTAATTTTCATATCCTTGGGCTTTATTTAAATTATAATTAAAGTCAAAATTTAATTATAATTATTAATTAATCTTTATAAGATCAAATATTACATATTGACCCTTAAAGCTTCTAAAATTTCTCAATTAAGTTCAACTTAATTCTAATTTCAATTTTCCTTTATAGACCTTTTATGTGTAACCCATTAAGTTCCTAATATGTTGACTATGATTATAAATTATAATTATAATTCATAATTAGAATAAGATAAATAGTTAACCCTGTTAATTTATCTTTAATTCCTAATTAAACAATTTATAACCATAGATCATAATTGACGTATAGCAATATGCCATGACCACCCAAATATTAGAAATGTCAAAGTGGTTTGACTTAACATGTCTATGCATGGTTATCTTATATAAATTAATCCTTTCGTTATCTAATGTTCCAATTGGAATTAGAATATAGAATTAGCATCTACTTTAAATAATCCAATTATATTTGTTCTTGCTAATTAGTAAATGATTTGTAATTGATATTTGAAAAAACCTTTCTAATTTTCAATTTATAGCCGGACATTCCCAAAATCATTACTAATAAAAACAACATAACATTCTTCCTAATTACTTTAGTACAATGAATTCTTTATTGATTTATTCAACTATCTCCACATAGTTCATACTATATCTAATAACTACCGAATTGAACTATTTCAAGAATAGAACATAAGTAGCATCAAAACATAGTAATTCCTACATGAGATAACTTTGGTAATCTCAAATCTAAGGATCAATTATACAATCATCATAATGAGATAATCCACAAACACATAAGTAATGTTCTATTCTGGATTCTCATAATTGGATCGATTCAGTTGAACTTATTCTCTAATAAGCACCCACATGTTTGTTTAAGTATTTTCATACTTTAATTTATGAGATCGATTACTTTTTTCATAAAAAGAAACAAATATGTGCTAGTCTAACTATTTCATCAATACTTCGTCTTGATGAAACTATGACTAGAAATATTTTAGGAATAATACAAAATGTAATTTGAATCTCATAATTATAATCACATTATAATTTCTAATTGCATAATAATTATTTCAGAAATTTTATCTTTATGATTAATAATTAAAGAATTAAAACACACAAAGATAAAAATGTTTTTATTGAATAAAACAAAATTTATACAATTAAATGTACAACCAAAATTGGTGCGAGGGCATAAACCAACAATCTTCCACTTGCACTAAAGCCAATTACCAATGTATTGAATACCATAGCTATCCATATGTCTATCATGTTTCTTTTGAGATAACGACTTAGTGAGAGGATTTGCTAGATTCTCTTATGTAGAACTCACTTTATCGGGATGCCCTACATTCTATTATCTCTCGGATTAAATGAAACTTTCTGAGTACATATTTGGATCGCTGATGAGATCTCGATTCCTTTGCTTGTGCAATAGCATCATTGTTGTCGTAGTACACTACTATCGGATCAACAATGCTAGGAACCACTCCAAGTTCAATAATGAACTTCTTAATCCAAACTGCTTCCTTCACTGCCTCAGAAATTGCAATATACTTAGCTTCAGTTGTTGAATCTACGATGATTGGTTGGTTGAAACTCTTCTAACTAACCGCTCCACCACAAAGAGTAAAAATATACCCTGACTGTGATCTACTATCATCTTGATCAGACTAGAAACTAGCATTTGAATAACCCTGAACTCTCAACTCAGTTCCTTCATAGACCAGAAACATATCTTTAGTCCTTCTCAAGTACTTTAAGATATTCTTCACAGCTATCCAATGACCCTCACTGGGATTAGCTTGATATTTGCTTGTTATGCTCAAAGCATAAGCAACATCTGGTCTTATACATAGCATCGCATACATGATCGATCCAATAGTCGAAGCATATAGAACACCATTCATTTTATCTCTTTCCTCTTGTGTCTTAGGACACATGCTCTTGGAAAGAGAAATCCCAAGTGATGTAGGTAAAAATTCCCTCTTGGAATTTTCCATGCTAAACCGTTTAACACTTTGTCTATGTATGAGGATTGGGACAAACCAAGCAACCTTTTTGATATGTCTCGATAAATCTTTATACCTAATATGTAAGTTGCTTCTCCCATATCCTTCATGGAAAGATTCTTAGATAACCATATCTTAACAGACTGAAGCATTGAAATGTCATTTCCAATGAGTAATATGTCATCCACATAAAGTACTAATAAAACAACTGCACTTCCACTTACCTTTTTTGTAAACAAAAGGTTCATCCACATTTTTTATAAAACCAAACTCTTTGATTGTTTCATCAAAGCTGATGTTCCAACTCTGCGATGCTTGCTTCTGTCCATATATGGACCTTTGCCACTTGCATACTTGATCACGAAATTCATTAGATTCAAAACCCTCAAGTTGTGTCATATACACATCCTCTTGTAAATTCTCATTGAAATGTTGTCTTGACATCCATCATCAAATGTCATAATCATGATATCTTTGCTATAGCCAATAAAATCTTTATGGATTTAAGCATTGCTCTTGGCCAAAAGTTTCATCAAAATCAACTCCTTGTTTTTGCATAACCTTCGCCATTAACCTTGCTTTATGCGTATATACATTTCCATCCATGTCGGTTTTTCTTAAAGATCCATTTGCACCCAATAGATACTATACCTTCAGTGCATCCACCAAAGACTATACTTGGTTAGTGTACATGAATTCTATTTCAGATTTCATAGCTTCTTGCCATTTTAAAGAATCAATGTCTGACATTGCTTCCTTAAAATCAGTAGGTTCGTCATTCAAAATTAAAGTATCATCACTTCCTTTTTTTAACATGTAGATCTAATCTAACAGGAGGATGACGTACCCTTCCAGACCGTCGCGGACTATTTGTTTCTTGAACCATTGGTTGGACATTTAACGTATCAACTTGTGGTTCTTGTTCCATTTCAATGTGTGTTTGTGGTTCTAGAACTTCTCTAAGTTCCACATCACTCCCACTATTTTCTTTAAGAATAAATTCTCTTTCTAAGAATATAATATGTCTTGAGACAAACACCTTTGCTCAAGAGGATGATAAAATTGATATCCAAAACTTTCTTTTGGATACCCCACAAACATGCATTTATTTAATTTAGCTTCAAGCTTATCAGACATTACACGCTTAACATAAGCATCACATCCCCAAATTTTTAAGTATGACAACCTTGGTCTTTTACTAGTCCATATCTCATATAGAGTCTTGTCAACGGTTTTGGATGGAACTCTGTTTAATAGGTAGGTAGCAGTGTTAAGAGTATATCCTCAAAATGAAAATGGAAGAACTGCATAATTCATCATGGAACGTACCATATCTAATAAAGTATGGTTTCTCCTTTCAAAAACCCCATCATGTTGTGGAGTTCCAGGCAGAGTCCATTGTGAGAGAATTCCATTCTCTTTTACGTAACTAAGAAACTCATAGTCAAAGTACTCGCTATCTCGATCAGATCTAAGTGTCTTAATTGTAGCGCCCCCTTACCGTAGGGTACGCACTGGGACGCCCGTGGGTCGTTCCGACGAATATCCCACAGCAAGGAAGTGTTACCACTCGCAACTATCACTAAATACTCGCACGACATCAATATAATTAAACCGCATATGCAAATCACTAAAATTTAAAACCACAATAAACTTTCATTTCCTAGCATCAATCCAAAATATAGACAAGTCTATCAGTCCCCTACTGGCTAAATACAATAATCCAAAAAGGAAACTGATAAAGACGTCTATACTAGGTCATCCCTAAAATCGCCCAGGTGACTACACATGTGCCATCGCTTCACTTGATCACGCTTTCATACGGCGGGAAAATCTATCACGGAGCTAGGATCCTACTAACGTCTGAAAAAATATATTGCAATGTTGGGTGAGTTTATGAACTCAATGAAAACCATCATCGATGGTTCACTCAACTCATGCATATACACATAATATATCACATAGTACACTTTAACGCATTTTAGAACACTTTGTACAATTTACACATTTATACGATAACATAGCTTAGACATGTCACTTCACCATTGGCACATAACACACGCATTCTCAATTTCACTACACAGTCAGATGCACAAAGTATGCAAATTCTCATTTTATGTCATTGTTGTGACTGAACGTTAACACTGTCCCGCTTCGGGCACTTTTCACAATGATCACATTTTCGACAAGTAGGAGAGCCCTCAGGGTATGCACTACTGCCCACTCATATTAGGGATAGGAGAGCCCTCCGGGTATGCACTATTCCCTTTTTGGCCTTAGGCCCATTCACGGATATTCGAGCTTAAAGCTCTGCTCACTAAATGCTTCAGTCACAACTGTTAAGTTACCTCTTATAATCATGCCTAGCATGCACTAACACTTACACAGTCACTAGCACATATACATATATATATATCACTTCACTCGTTTGTCACGATCAGGACACTTACTCATAATTCTATACACTGATTCACAATCACAAATATTCACATTTGCAACACATTCCGTACAATCACTCACAATCAGAACATTTACTCATAATTGCAGCACATTTATCTCACATTTGTATCACTCACATTGGCAATTAATTCACACATTCACAGCACATATTATCACACAAAGATCGAGGAACTAACTAGGTTACTCACCGTAACTTCGAGCTCTTGCTGAAGTCGGCGATATCCGTGAATTTGTCGATCCAACGGTGCCTCTATAACAATACAAACGAATTCTCATCACTATAAGCTCAATCAATTAAATTCACTAATGCACATGTCTTAATTTGAAATTATACGATGCATGATCATGATTTTTCCAGCGCTCTATCCAAATCTGCTATCTCTCGCTTCATAACCAAAAATTCACTATTCACTAAGTCAATAGCATCCATCGATTTCTCAAATCCCTCATTTAAAACTCTAATTATACTCCCATTAGACAAAACATAACTCTTAGGTTGCATTAGAAACTATAATGGACTCTCTTTCGATAATTACGATCTCTCTAATTAAAATTCGAGCTCTCAATCTCTACCACAATTGTAGACCTCTTTCTCTAATTCACAACGAATTCAGAATCACCTCAATTGGAGGTCTACACTAAAAGTTATGCCCTAAAAGTCCAAATCAACCCATGCATAATTCATCCTCTTGGCATTCTTGTCTCTCGCCATGGCCGACAAAGAAGCTCGTCATGGCGTGGGGAGCGTTAATGCATGCGAACAATTCTTCTACACCATGACGACGCTACCAATCACTCATCGCGGCGTCTAAATTACTTGCTTCGCCATGACGTCTCAAGCGGCTCATTGCGCGAACACGCTTTTCTTGCTGGCGTGGCCCCATTCTGACGCGTCGATGACGATGCGACCACTTTATCTTCTCCGATCGTCATTTTTCCGCCATTAAACTCTTAAAAACCTCCATTAACTCTCTCAACTACCCATACTAACACATTAAATGCCATAAATGCCATAAACAACCATAAATACAACATTAAACACAATAAAACTTACCAAATCACAGATCGATCGTTAACCCTAGAATCACCAATCGTCCGAAAATCCTCCAAGCTCAAACTCTCCCTATTTCCACTCTCATACCATACGAAACATCACCATCTCTCAGCCACAAGTAGATCTTCACCACAATGGAAGAGAAACCAACAAAATCTCCAAGGGAAAAATCGTTGACGGTGAGTAAAAAGAGGAAGAAGAAATGCTTAACTCCCAATTTCAAGACCATTTATATATATATATATATTGATTTAAACCTAGACTCACAATCCACAAGTCCTCAAATTCATTTAATCTCAGTCTCTAATTTCAATGGCTCATCACAATAATTCCTAAACTCACAAATCTAATTTTTCCAAGCCATTTACTACTCACTTTCGGAACCGAAATCTAAATCATCAGTCTCTAGGTCGTTTTTCCGGTCCGGACACATAACTCTAAAAATCTCGGAAAAATTTCTATAAATCCACAAAAATGTAAAACACTCGATCTCATACTCAATTTTCAATTTCCAATTCTCAAAAATTCAATTCTCACTCTAATTCTACTATTCCACTCAATTATCCCTAATTTTACTTTAAATCAAATCTAATTCAATTATCTCAAAATTCACAATTCAACTCAAAATCGCAATTTAAATGCTAGAACAATCATGAATGCATGTCACTATGTATGCATGTGCAAAATGATCTATCTCAGAGGCCACAAAACACTTTATCACTATTTATGCAATAACAGAACTACCCGTACCAACATGCTCATCGCATCGGTAACGGGATGTTACATTAATATTCTTACCAGTTTGTTTCTCTACTTCAACTCTAAATTCTTTGAACTTTTCAAATGCTTCAGACTTGTATTTCATTAAATACACATAACCACATCTTGAATGGTCATCTGTGAATGTTATAAAATATGAAAAACCTCCTCTAGCTTGAGTAGACATAGGGCCACATACATCTGAATGTATAAACTCTAACAACTCATTAGTACGTTGTCCCTTTCCACTAAAGGGAAGTTTGGTCATTTTACCCTTTAAACAAGATTCACAAGTTTCATATAATTTATAATCGAAAGGATCTAAATATCATTCTTTATGTAACTTTGTGATTCTTGTTTTATTAATATGACCTAACCTACAATGCCATAAATAAGAAGGAATTTGGTCACTTAATCTCCTTTTCTTGCTATTTATTTGAATAATTGGTCTTTTAAGATCTAATTCATACAAACCATTTGTAAGCATACCGATCCATAATAAATGTCATCTTTATAAAAGAAAAACTATTATTCTTAATATAGAAAACAAATCCATTCATGTCCAAACATGAAATAGAAATAATGTTTCTTGTGATGACAGGAACATAATAACAATTATTTAATTCAAGTACAAAACCAGAAGGCAAAGCTAAACTACAAGTTCCAATAGCTAATGCAACAACTCTTGCTCCATTACCGACTCGTAAGTCCACTTCACCTTTTCTCAACGCTCTACTGTCTATCAGTACTTGCACATTGTTACAAATGTGAGACCCACATCTGGTATCTAATACCCAAGATTGTGATACATAAGTAGAAATATTGATTTCAATCATAAACAAACTTGAAGTTGAAGTTGCGCTTAACTTCGTTTCCTCCAAGCTAGCAAGATAAGCTTTGCAGTTTCTCTTCCAATGTCTAGCTACGCCATAATGGAAACAGGTGCCCTTAAAATTCTTCTTCTTGACACCATCTTCTGGCTTTTCTACTTCAGCAGAAGTCTTTAGGTTCTTGTTTTTGTTCTTCTTCTTAAGGGTCTTACCCTTATCCTTGGAAGAAGAAGAGTCAACAACAAGAACAGAACTGGATTCCTTCTTAAGGCATCCCTCAACGGCCTTGAGCATGGTGAGTAATTCAACCAATGACATTTCCTTTGTGTTCATGTGGAAGTTCATAATAAATTGAGAAAAACTCGGGGTAAGAGACTGGAGCACTAAATCAATGCTTGACTCAAGGTCCAGGTCATATCCTAATTGACCTAATTTTTTAATGTAGCCAATCATCCACATAACATGAAGTTCCATTGATGATCCAGGAGCCATCCAACATTGAAATAGAGCTCTCGCATTCTCAAATCTCTCTATCTGACTCTAAGCACCAAACAACTCTTGAAGGTGTAGGAACATTTCCCTTGCATTCATATTTTCATGTTGTCTCTGAAGCTTGGCTAACATCACACATGTTACTTGCTCATTGTCATCTATATGTCTTTGATAATATATCCAATCCTCATTGGCAGCATCTTGCGCAGGCTCAGATGGAAGCTCAGTGTCAAGAACGTACCATTTTTCCTCTTGCCTTAAAAATAATTTTAAGGTTACACAACCAGGCAGTAAAATTTGGTCCATCAATTTGGTGGCATCCATGATGCTCCTCAGGGAGAAATTTGTACTCATTTTCAAAAAACTGATTCTTCAAAAATATAAATTAGTTTATGCCGTAAAACCAAATAAATAAGGACTTTTTAAAATTTTGGTTACTCCCACTATTTTAAACAAATTAATAGCCCTCACTATTAATTCGAGAAATTAACACATAATTTTCAAGTGGGCTAGGATCCCATTTTAATTTAATTGATCTTGAGTTTGCTCAACAAACCAATTAAATTAAAATTAGGTAGATAACATTTTATCAATCACATCCTATGTGATTCCTAGATCCATTAGGAGACAACTCTTTGTCATAAACATATCTAATAATATTATCATAACCTTGCCTCTAAATTAATATGCTCATAAGTTTACTCATCCAAATTATATAAATTTAGTTAAGTAAAATCCATCGTTATAAGACTAAACATGTTCGAGTTAAAGCGCTTTGAGTTTACTCAACAAGCCTAACAATAAACAAAACTCTTATTTAATCCTATAATAATGGGAGGCATTATTCATGTTCTAAACATGTACTTAATATTTTAATGAGGGATTTAAAATAAAATAAAAAATCTCATTTGAAATAATATAATCTCATTATATTAACTTATTTGACATAATCTAATTATGAAAAATAAATTGAGATGTTTTTTTAATAATTTAATCTTCAAAGGACTTTGTGGTTAATCTATTTCCTCAAGCCTTAACTGAAGACCTTTCTCACTCGCTTATAGCTAAAGTTTTAGCTCAAGAGATTAGAGAGGTGTTCAACTCTTTCAACCCTAATAAGGCTCCTAACCCGGATAGGTTTAATGGTTTTTTCTTTAAACAAACTTGGCACATTATTGGCACCCTAATAAGGCCATCCAAGATTTTTTCTAACATGGAAAACTTCTCAAAAAGCTTAATTCCACCTTTATTACTCTAATCTAAAAAACAACTCACCCCTCCACAATGGTAGATTATAGACTTATCTCCTGTTGCAACATGCTTTATAACGTGATAGCAAAGATCATTGCCAATAGGATTCGAGCCATTCTTCCTCACATTATTAGTCTTAACCAAAGTGTCGTCATTAAGAATCGGAGAATTGGGGATAACATCTTGTTAGCTCA
This sequence comes from Erythroxylum novogranatense, assembly GCA_029891385.1. NCBI lineage: Eukaryota > Viridiplantae > Streptophyta > Magnoliopsida > Malpighiales > Erythroxylaceae > Erythroxylum > Erythroxylum novogranatense. Next base: position 128,875,499 of record CM057228.1, read on the forward strand.
AAAAAAATTTAAAAACTACGACTTGTCCACTAATCAGAAGTGATGTGCTTTCAAAATTGACCTCCAAAAAGCTTATGACTTCATCCATTGGGATTTCCTTATCAATACTTTAGAAGCTATAGGTCTTCCCCCTAAGTTCATAGCTTGGATCCAATAGTGCATTTCATCCCCTTCGTATTCCATTCTGATCAATGGCTCACCTTCCAAAATTTTCAAAGGCAAATCAAGTATAAGACAAGGCGATCCTTTATCGCCATTCCTTTTTATTATCTGTATGGAAGTTTTTTCTAGGAGCTTGAATGATTACATAGGTCGAAATCCTTCGTTCAAATACCATTGGAGATGCAAGACCCTTAAACTCACCCATCTCTTATTTGTTGATGACCTTCTCTTGTTTTGTCATGTTTACATAGGTTCAGCTCATATCTTACTCAATTGTCTAAAATCTTCTCTAGATTTTCAGGAATGGATATGAATCCCTTCAAGAGTCAGTTTTTCCTATCCAATGCCATGGATCACTTGTCCAATCATATGGAACTAATATCAGGCCTTAGGAAAGGATCTCTCCCCATTAAGTATTTGGGAGTCCCTCTCATTACTGATAGGTTATCGAGGATAAGATTGATGTGAGAGTTAAAAAATGGACTCACAAGAACCTCTCTTATACGGGTAGATTACAACTAATGATCTATGTCCTTTCTTCTTTCCAAGTGTATTGGGCTTCTCACTTTATTCTCCCTTCGTCTGTCCTTAAGGAAATAGAAGCTAGATTTAGGAATTTTCTATGGGCCGAGAGGGTGGATCTCCACTCTCAATCCAAAGTTAAATGGAGTGACCTTACTAAGCCAAAAAGGGAAAGGGGTTAGGGATCAAACATTTGCCAACCTGGAACCTTGCCTTGTTAGGAAAGAGGATCTGGTATTTGTTTTTGATAGAGAAGCTTTGTGGGTCAAATGGATACACACGATCATTTTGAGAAGGAAAAACTTTTGGCATGCACAACCTACCAATAATAGTTCTTAGAGTTTAAGGAAAATCTTAAATGTGAGGGATAAATTGGGCACCCAATTCAGATTTAGAATAGGTAATGGTCAGTCCACGCTTTTATAGCAGGACCGTTGGCATCTGAGGGGAATCCTGAGGAATTTTTATCACCAAGGGAGATAAATGGGACGGGTATGCCTATGAAAACAACAGTTTCAGAACTTATCAGAGATAATGGGTGGAGGTGACAGGATTTTCCTATGGCAATCATTGGAAATTTTGAACCCATTCAGTACCAAACAAATAGTTCCCCAGATTATTTGGAATGGTTACCTAGCCCTTCAAAAACGTAAACCATTGGATCAGCTTATAAGCTTTTGAGACCCCCAACCCAGCAAGTATTTTGGCACAATCTGGTTTGGTTCAAAAATAGCAACCCCAAATGTTCCTTCATTCTTTGGTTAGCAGCCCTCAACAAACTTCAAACAAGGGATAGACTGCTATTTCCCTATACTCCTAACCATTGCTTCCTATGTTTTTTGGACCTTGAATCCCATAAGCACCTGTTTTTTAAATGCTTTTTCTCTAATTCCGTATGACCCATTGCCTCAACTATTTCCAAATCCACATTCCCAACTCATCAAGCCTTCAATCTCTCCTCATTTGGTATCACCGTACATCTCCACACATTGACCTATTTCCTATTCTAATGTCTACGACTGTATACCATATTTGGTCCGAAAGGAACTCACGAACCTTTAAGGATGTCGTCATGGAGGTGGAGCACTTACAAGCTAAGGTAATCTTCTAAGTTCTGGAGCTCCTCAACCCAAACACATTGACAGGTAATTAAACGAATAATGCATTAACATTGTGATGCAGATTGTTGTGTTTTTCAGATGTGGTATAACCCTGTTCATGGCCCTTGTTCTCACGGATGGGCATCTAGTCAAAGAGAATAGTAGGCTATCCAAAGGTATCTCAGGAAACCTGGAACTTTGATAGGCGATTTGATTTTAATTTCGAGCATCCTTTCCTTTGGAATCTTCTGCTGGGTTGGCTGACACTCAGGAGACAAAATTAACATTAATTGTTGCATTTCAATCGTTTTATTTGAATGAATTGTGGTCTAGTCCTAAGTTGTGTATTGAAGTGTTGACATGTTGTGGCTTCTTGTGTGCTTGTGTCTGATTGTAACCAAATGTTGGAAGGCTATTGTTGTAATGTTTTGTGTTGTGTTAAGAATTTGGACAAGAGTAAACTGGTAGGAAAGTCTTGTGATTGAACTTTCTCTTGTATTTTGTATTTTGTCATAGTACTATGACATATTTTTGATAAGTTGTGACATGTTTTTGATAAATCGCAAATATGTTTTATATAAATAAATTATTTTAAATATAAATCAAATATAATAGAATAATATTTAATATAATAAAATTTATTAAATAATCAATAATAATATTTTATATAATTAATAATAAATTGCATATAATTAATAATAAAATCATAATTTTTAGTAGTAAAATATAAAATTATTGTTCAAGTCACAACCGTGACTTTAATTATTTGTCGATAAGTCACAAGTTTTGCTCTTTAAAACCATAATATTCAAGTGTTTGTGTATTTTAGTTTTACAATTTTAGATTGTGTAAGAATGTTATATAAAGGTATAATAGTCATTTATTTTATATTACATTCTATTACATCCATTTTTAAATAATATTTCATTACATTACATTACAAATCTTCCATTATCTCGAATAACTTTTTATTATATTATATTCTATTACATTATATATCGTTTAGTTTTGTTACGATATATACCATCCACCAATAAGAGAATCAAAGTTTCCGATTTTTTGGGTTATGAAGATCATTCACTATTTGTTCATATCTTGTAGTACTCGAGAACAGATAAATCATGGAGTGGCTTTGAGCGGTATCTGGTGAAATATTCAGTGGAGATAAAATCTTTGTAACGAGATGGGTTGTGGTCCGCTGTTAATTCTTGAATTGGGCGATAGGTCAATGGTTTGGAGGAGCATCCCCTAAAGAAGCACACTACTGATATTCTAGGCCCAACAAGATTGGAAACTACTCTGTGGTCTACGCTCTTAAACATGTCATTTGACAGAATCTGACAATAAGAACGAAAAGATAGAAAAGAGCAAGTTAGAAGTTTTGCTTTCCATATGCAAAAAAGAAAAAGATTTGGCAAAGGTTGGGTAAATCTTCTCCACCAGCAGAGTTTAGATTTTAACGGAACCTTAAAACTCGGTATATAAAGAAAGACGGTAAAATGGAGAAGCCAATACAAACCTGGAGAAGGTCCCCAACATTCACTATCACGGAACCTGGAATGCGTGGTACATCAACCCATTGACCTTCATGGAGGACCTGGAGACCAGAGAGATGGTTTTGAACAAGAAGAGTTAAGAGTCCAGGATCTGAATGTTTGCTGGCCCCTAAAGTCAGGTCTGGCTCAGGGCATGCTGGATAGTAATGGCAAACTAGACTGCACTCTTCAGTACAGGCTATTGATCCCAAGTGATCTGCTGAGAGGCCAAGTGCCTCCGACAACATCTCGAACAAAGTGTCTGCCAAGTTCTTGAGGTGTTTTAAGTACTCTATTGTCACCGCTCTAGAAAAGATTACAAGTCCCATAGGACACAGAACAGCAGCAGAGGAATAAACATAAGAATCCATATGCATGTTATCTTTGACTCAGCCGAATCAACTTGACTGGTGATCGGATAAAGAAGCATTATGAGTTTTGGCAACACCTACCTGCATGTGGCGGGAAATTCCTCAGGATCAAGATTGTTTAATCCTAGGTTGGGAAAGAACAGTGAGTCCCTCCAGTTCGCATATCTCGATTTGTACAAATCATAGTTGGAGTTGAATAGCACTTTGCTATTCAGATCTCGGGTGTAGAACGTCTTTTTGACCTCAACATCCTGTTGGTTAAATGATCGTACCCCATCAACCATTTGGTCAATAACACTTTGGGGAATACCATGATTAACCACTTGGAAAAAGCCCCACTTTTCTGCTGCAAGCTTCACTTCTTCTACAGCCTCCTTTCGCCTACAAGCTCTCTGGGTATCTCTCAAATCGATGTTAGGAACTTGTATTTTTGTGTGTTTGCAGTATTTCGTTTGATCTTCAGCAATTTCCTCAGGCGGTCGAATAAAGATTCTGGCGATATTTACTGCACCAGCATCTACTAGTCCCTGGACTCCAGTTTTTGTGTCATCAAAAGCCTTCACTTCTTTCATTCTGTCATACTCCAATTTAACTTGGAGATCTGGTGTTTCGGCCATGTCTTGGGTTTCTTTGGAACGAGTTTTGGCTTTTGCTAAAGAAGAAGAAGACCAAGTTGCGATGATCAAGCGAAAAGCGATCTGTATCACTACCATATATTATTCCACAAATTATCACTGCCATATATTTATGAAATTTCTCTGTAATTAAATAAGTAATTATTTAAATTGATAACTCTAAAGTATTTCATGTTTGAATTTTTATATTTTAATATTACTAAGACATCTCCTAACTATGTATAACTCAATCAGTATGATTAATAATGGCATGAACAATAAGAACATAATTCATGATGAAGCAATTATTCGTCATCTAAAATAATTAAAATATATTATTATTCTTAATTAATATTGTTTCCAAAAATATTTGTCAATCAAAATGACATTTTAAAAGTAGTTTCAAATGTCATTAAAAGAAAAAATTATTATTAGAAAATTAATAGGATTGGAGTTAAGTGAACACTAAGTTTATATTACATAATAAAATGATTGAAAGTACAAAAATGAAGCACATAAAAGTCAATTAAAATTATTTTGATAGTCTTAAATTTTGGATTGTTATGATTTATTATTTGACACTAATATAAATATAATATTTAATTAATAAGAATTAAAGCTAAATTAATTAAGTTTAATTTATATTATAATTTATATCCATTTATAATATATTTATGTACTTAATAAATTATATATGTACCAAGCAAGCTATTTAACAAGTTCAACAACTTTAAATCAATTAAACTGACTCAACTAAAAGAAATCAGTAGAGAATCTTTTATGTGAAAATTTGAGGAATTCAAACTCATTAAATACTTGGTGCAAGAAATATTGGACAGCTTTCCTCATTAATCGGGTGACCATTACAAGGTCAGAATCGTTTTTCTTTCTTAATCATGCCATCACAACTTTTGCGTATATGTATGTACAATAAAGTATTTACCACATTCAAGGACGGACTCACACTGATGTCCCCAATGGGAAGAAAATTCTGTTTTTTTTTGGTTATAAATTTAATTCTATTTTCTTTCAAATAAAAATAAAACTGTTTGATATTAATTTCAACGTAATTATATTTTTATTCTTGATGATAATTACATACTGAATAAAACTAAAATATAAATTATTTTTAATTAATTAAATTTATTTTAATCTCTTATATAATATTTTTCAATATAAATTATTTTATTACATTAAACTAAATAATTTACAAATTAATATTATTTTAAATATATTTTAATTATTAACTCAATTTTTAAAATTTACATATTTTGAATATTTTTAAATATAATTATATTTTGAATAATTATTAAATTAAATTTAATTACTAAAATTATAATATTAAGTAAAATTATTTATAATTTTATAATAATTAACATGTTAAATAATTTAATAGTATATATTTAGTTGATAATAAATAAAATTAAGAAAAAATTAAAATCACTTTTGTGATTTTCATAAATTTAAAATCTGAAAGAAATTAAAATGAAAACAGAAATAAAATTTTATCAAAAAGCATAAACTAAAACTCAAACAAATAGTTTTATTAAAATTGAAATCATAAATAAAAATGACCATTTTCTACTTTAATATAAACATAAAATTGAAAACATAAATAAAGAAAAAACATAAATAAAAAACACCATTTTGTACTCTAATATAAACAAGGAACAATGTTAAATATGAAGTCGATAAGAAGTTTAAAATTTTAAAATTAATAATTAATAATTTGATATATAATAAACATGGAACAAAAATGATAAGCATAAAAATATTATAAAAGAAATATTTTATTTAAATAAAATATCAACATTTATTAATATATAATTAATTAATAACAAGTCTAAAATTTGACTAATTATCTTTTTTTTGGTTTAAAGTATTTGCTTGTATACGCAGAAAGAAAACTTTACATTCAAAATTGAACCATTCCAAATTTTCTCTCTCTCTTGTCATGATCTTAGTTTATGATTAAGTGAATTAGATGAAGATTTCTTCTTTATTTACATGTCTTTAAAACCCAACTCATTTTACAAGTCATCGTCTCTTTTTAGCCTTTTTCTTTATAACTTACCTTTCAGCTTTCAAAGGAAGGTATTGATTACCACGAACATGATGGCTGAATTGAAAGCTATCTATCATGGGCTGTTTTAACTTGGGATTGTGATTATTGGAAGGTGTTGCTTGAATCAGACTTTTTAGAAGCTGTTACACTCGTTATAAATCCTTGCTCACAGTTTCATCCTCGTCATATTCTGATTAGTGACATTCAAGAGTTTCTGTGTAGGGATTGGTCTTGTTGTCTTCAGCATATTTTTTGGAAAGCTAATCAGTGTACCGATTTTCTAGCAAGACAGGGTTCCTCCAATACGTTATCCAGGTCTATCTGGAACTCTCCGATCTCGGGCATGCGCACTTTGCTTCTTAATGATCAAAGACCTGTTGTTTTTCTGAGACTTTAGTTCTTGTTTTGTTTCCTTTATTAAAAAAAAAAGAAGAAGGAAAGTATTGATTTGGATGGTAACGGTGGTAAGACTCAAAACCGGCTACCATTTATCCCGACGGAACCCATGAGTGAGTCGGATCCAATTTTTAGTTCGTTGGTTATAACACAGTACATGAAGGCTTAAGTTAATGATTCATGGCCTAAGAATTACGGGGCAAAAGCCACTTTTGGCCCAAACCAAAAGTAAAGTCCATATCCTTGCATACAAGTTTACCTAATTTTGAGTGTTAGTATAAAATTAAGTGGTTTATATAATAAAATACAAGTGGTTTAAGATTAATAAAATTTCAACGACTAACTAGAAATATAGGATTATTTAGGTCTTAGTATAAAATCAAATTTCCTCTTTATTTTCAGCGTGCAAATCCAAATCAAACACAGGGATTCCACATCCACATTACATACCCTTTTATCATATCACCAATTATCAATCATTGGCTAATAACTCAAAGCTTGAAATGCAACAAAGCTGAAACCCCACCAAGGCCTTTTGTGGCGTAGTGATTTGTAAATTCTTGAACAGTGGTTTCTGTGTACTTGGGAGGATTTTCTTCTGACAGCAACTCTTTGATGGGTCCATAGAGTCTTGAGTTGGGCATAAAACCTGTGCAAAAAAATGCTGCAATTGAGACTCTTGGCTCTTCGCGGTTCGCCAGGACCCTATGCTCCGCGCTTATAAACTTGTCATTGGTTATAAGCTGCAAAAGATCCCCGATATTAACCACTAAAGCTTCGGGTGTAGCAGGCACATCAACCCAGCGATTCTGGTGAAGAACTTGAAGGCCGCCAATATGGTCTTGCAGAAGCACTGTGAGGAAGTCATTATCTGCGTGATTGGAGGTGCCCAAGGTTACTTCTGGCTGTGGACATGCCGGGTAATAGTGGCACAAACAGTTCAGCCCTTCAGCGCAACCCATATCATTCAAGTGGCTTGCGCGCAGACCAAGAGATTCCGACAGTAATTCCAACAGCAGCTTCCCGAGCTTCATTACTTCCTCGGAGTACTTCATAAGTATGTCTCTGTCAAACAAAATAAAAAGAAATTCTCAGAGAGTCCAATACATCGATCGTTTACCAGTCTCCAAATCAAACTCCAAGTAACTTAGGTGTAACAAAATATAAGAACATAATCTTAATGAACAATCCACTTTGACCGTAGGAAGAAAGATTTCAGCTCACCTGCATGTAGTTGGAAATTCTTCTGGCTCAGGAGGATTAGGAGCCATATTGAAAAGAGTGGTATCCCTCCAGTTAGTTGCAGGAGATCTGTACAGATCAAAGTTGCTATTATAAATTATCTTTTTCTTATAATCCCGAGTATAGAATTTCCTCTTTAGCTCAATGTCCTGCTCATAGAACCTACGAACACCATCCTTCATGTCCTCGACCACGCTTAGAGGAATCCCATGATTGACGACTAGGAAAAAACCCCACGTCTCTGATGCATGTCGAATGTTTTCGGTGATCTCCTTGCGTATGCTTGAGTCTTTAGTAACACCTGTCAGGTCTATGATAGGAAACCTGAAATTGGTGTCATCAGCAGGAACAGAACTCTTGTCCAATACATTACGTGGTTGATGGAAAAAGGGAGGAACATGGGTGATCCCTGCATCTACAAGTCCTTTGACACCGGCTTTTGTCTCGTCGAAAGCTTTTAGGTCCAGCGATCGATCATAATCAGGATACAAAGTAGAAGCCATTTTCCTCTTCACTGCTCGCACACTAACCTTTAGTACTACTTAAATAGAAATGGTGGATATACAGGGAGAGCAATGACCGTTTTCCAGTACTAAATATCAAGCAAAGGAAGGAAACGTATACGGTGCATTAATGGGATTGAAAATTCGGAGTGGAATTCCTGCAGTAGTCCAATCAATGCGTCTCAGTGTTCACTCGATTAATATGGGAGATACGTGTACGATGCCAATACTTCCCAATACGCATATATCCTTTTGCAGCTGATCTCTTCTAGGAAAAAGTTTCACCACTAAAAATGGAAATGTTGCAATCAATTAAACATAGAGAGATTAGTAAGTGACGTTGAATTAGGCATGAACAGCAATATTTACTTGTACATCTTAATTATTCGATAAATTATTTGTAGAAAATAGTTATAACATAATATCTAACAAATGTTCTTTTAGATATAAATTGTCTTAAGAGTTTATTAAAATTTAATCCTTACAAAAATATTATTTAATTAAGTATTTTTTAAAATATACATTGTAAGATTTGGTTCAAACTTGTAAGTATGGTTATGAGATCCGTACCGTACCGGCTGGATAACGGTATCATGGATCCTAATTTCGGTACCGGCCAAAAATACCGGCCTGTACCGAAATTTTCCATTTATATAGGAGAATATCGAGCAGTTTCTGGAAATTAAAAAAACTTGAGGACCATTTTGCAAATATGAAAAAATTAAACCTAAAACTTAACCACCCCCCTCTCCGATCCCGACTGCCGCAACCCTTCTTCTCTCTAAAATCTCACCCTCTCTCTCTCACTCTCTCGCTCTCACCTCTCTCTCGCCACGTTTGGGTCGTCTCACCACCGTCGACGCTTGCTCTCTTCTCCGATTGCTCTCATCACTCTCCTCGCCTCATCGTCATCGGAGTTGCAACTTGCGATCTGGGTTTGCAAAGCGTCCCCGAAGATCCACGTCCACCGCACCACCGCAAGTTCGCAACGCCATCCACAACATGTCGTCGCCGCACCGTCGGATCACCGACCCTCCGACGCTCACTGCTGGACAACTCAAAAACCAGAAGCCCCAACCCGAAGAGCGAAGAGAAGACCCGACGGTTAAATTTTTTTTTGGGTCTGTTTATTTTATTTTGTTGATCTGTTCTCTTCTTGGTGTTTCCAAAAATTGATGGTAAATCGTAAACACAAATTACAATTTTTGTGTGTGTTGTGGATTGGATTGGATTTGGATTTGGATTTGTGTAATTGTGTTGATGAATATGGGAGGCTGTCGGTGGGTGGAAGATTGGAGGTTGAAGAAGTTATTGTCACGATTTTGGAATGGATTAGTGATTGTTTTGTTTTGGAATTGTTTTGGAATGAGGATTGGTTTGAATTTGAATTTGGAATGAAATTGTTTAAGATGAAAATTTGAAATTGTTGGATTGAAGAATGGGTTATGTTATTTTGTTACGAATTTCTTATATGAAGATTAGAATTGGAATTGAAAATGGAATTGTAAAATAGGGTTAGTATGTAATTAATTAATCTTAAAATTGAAAGTTGGTAATTAACATTTAAACCTAAATGTAAAATTAATAATCAAATGTGAAATTAATAATCAAATGAAAATTGATAATTAAATATGAAATTGTAAAATTGATAATAAAATTTTGTGAAATTGTAAAACTTAAATCATTAATTGATATTTGATACATTGTTAATATTTATTGTTAATATTTGTGAAATGGTAATTTATTTTAATATTTGATATTAAATTTTCTTATTTAGGAAAAAATTGTTTGAGTATAAAGAAGTGATGTAATGAATGTTTGTTATCAAATTGTGAATATGTTGTAGACTTTTAGATTTTAATTATTTATACTTACATTTATTAATGTCAATTAAAATTATAAAAGCAACATATATATTTAAGAACGAAATATGAAATGGTGTATATAATATTATGGTTTGTTGGAAATGAAAAGAATATCAAAGGTTTAAATAAGGAAAAAATTTCAAAAATTTATTTCCTTCAACTTGATCTCATGTTATGAATAAATCTTTGAACTTAATGATCGTGTTATGATTTATGAATATATGTGTATGAACAATTGTATAAGATATGTCATGCATTATTTGCCAATTATGTTAATCATATCATACCCTTAAACTTGATCATCATTTTTCAAACTTTGAATTGAAATTGTTAGAAATGGAATTGGAAATTGTTTGAAATTGTTGAAAATTCAATTGGAATTATGAATGGAAATGGAAATGGAATTATGATTGTTTTGTAATTGTTGGAATTGGGAATTATTGTAAATGAAAGGAAATGGAAATAGAATTATGATTACTTTGTGATTGTTGTAATTTAGAATTATTTTATATGGAAATGAAATAATGATTGCTTTGTGATTGTTGGAATTAGAAATTATTGAAATGGAAGGAAATATAAATGAAATTATGATTGTTAGAATTGGGAATTGTTTTAAATGGAAGGAAATGGAAATAAAATTATGAAAGTTTTGTGATTGTTAGAAACTTAGAATTGGAAATTGTTGTAAATGAAAATAGAATTATAATTGTTTTGTGATTATTGGGATTGAAAATTGTTAGTTATTATTGGAATGGGAATGAAATTATGAATGTTTTGTGATTGCTGGAATTGGAAATTGTTGTAAATGAAAAGAAATGGAAATAAAATTATAATTATTTTGTGGTTGTTAGAAACTTAGAATTGGAAATTGTTGTAAATGAAAATAAAATTATGATTGTTTTGTAATTGTTGGGATTGCAAATTGTTGGTAATTGTTAGAATGGAAATGGAATTATGAATATTCTGTGATTGTTGGAATTGAAAATTGTTGTAAATGGAAGGAAATGAAAATAAAATTATGATTGTTTTGTGATTTTTAGAAACTTAGAATTGGAAATTGTTGTAAATGGAAATAGAATTATGATTGTTTTGTGATTGTTGGGATTGGAAATTGTTAGTTATTGTTGGAATGGAAATGGAATTATAAATATTTTGTGATTGTTGGAATTGGAAATTGTTGTAAATGAAAATAAAATTATGAAAGTTTTTTTATTGTTAGAAACTTATAATCAGAAATTGTTGTAAATGAAAATGAAATTATGATTGTTGAGATTGGAAATTGTTAGTTATTGTTGGAATGGAAATGAAATTATGAATATTTTGTGATTGTTGGAATTGAAAATTGTTGTAAATGGAAGGAAATGGAAATAAAATTATGATTGTTTTGTGATTGTTGGAATTTAAAATTGTTGAGAATGGAAAAACAATATGTTTTGTGATTGTTGGAATTGAAAATTGTTAGGAATGGAAAAATAATAATGAATGTTTTGTGATTGTTAGAATTGGAAATTGTTGGAAATGGAAGGAAGTGGAAATGATATTATGATTGTTGTAATTGTTGGAATTGCAAATTGTTGGAGTATGTTTTGTGTTACTTATTATATATGTTGAATGTTTTGAATTGTTAGCTTTTGACATATACAACATGAGTTATATTATATAAGATGGATATACATATTGTCATTGTGAACTAAAATTATGTGTTATTTATTTTTGTATACAGATAAATTGAAGGAAGTTCAAATACTCCCGATCAACCTAGTTCAGGAAGATACAGTGCTCCAGCTTGGGCTCACGCTGGTACAATTCTCGATCAAAAGAATCATACCATTTGCTTGTTTTGTAATAAGCATGTAAAAGGTGGAGGAATCAACCGATTAAAAGGCATTTAACTGGGGTTAAAGGAGATGTAGAAGCGTGTAAAAAAGTAAGTCATGATGTGAAGTGACATATAAAAACATTGCTTGATGAACATCAATTTGAGAAAGATAGAAGGGAAAGATTGAATTTTGAAATTGGTAGTAGAAGTTCGTTTTTTAGTTTCCATGGTAATTATGAAAATGTTGAAAGTGAAAATGGTAGTGGTAAGTAATCTTGGTAGTATTTCATCTCACCTCGGGACCATGAAGAATTTGATGTGAGGAAGAAGAAGATGGATGACTAGTTTCTTTGCACCACAAACAACACTTTAAATTCCAACCTTCAATTAAGTAGTCTGATGCAATCAAGAGATCTGACTCATAGTGTCGATATAACAATGAATAGATGGTGGTATGATCTGAGTTCGTCATTCAATGCTTGTCAGCCGTATTATTATCAACCTATGATGGATGCAATAACCTCTTATGGTCCAGGATATAAAGAGTCATCAATTGATGACTTAAGAGGTAAACTTTTGAGTTGTGATGTTTATGAAATTATAAATTATTTGGCTGAAAGAAGAGTGAGTTGGAGCACTTATGGTTGTTCAATTATGTGTGATGGTTGGACAAATAGAAGACAAGAGCTTATTATAATTTTTTTGGTTTATTTTTCAAATGGCTCTATGTTTTTTAAATCTATTGATGCATCTGGCCTTATTAGAATTGCTGAGACTTTGTTTAGGATATTTGATGAAGTTGTGAATGAAGTAGGGCCAGAAAATATTGATCAGTTTATTACTAACAATGATTCCGCTTATAAAGTGACAGGAAAAAGGTTGTAGAATACCTATAATTTATTTTTTTGGACTCCTTGTGTTGCACATTCTGATGACTTAATCTGGAGAATATAGGAGATCTTAGGTATTTTCCAGTTATTGATGAGACTATGCAGAAGGCTAAAAAGCTGACCAAATTCATTTATAATTGTGAATGGGTTTTAAATTTGATGAGAAGGGAATTTACCAATGGTAGGAATTTGTGTCGCTCTACTGTGACAAGATTTGCAACAAATTTCTTATCACTTCAGTCTTTTGTTTCGATGAAGAAAGAGTTAAGACAAATGTTTAGTGATAAGTGAGTTGCATCTCAAAGATGCCAGTCTAATCTTTGGAATAGAGGTTTGTAGTATTATCTTTGGAAGATAGAAATTTTGGTCGCAATGTCAATTTGTTATCCGAGTTTATGAGCCTTTGGTGAGGGTGCTTCGGTTGGTTGATAGTAAAGAAAAGCCAATAATGGGTTATATTTTTGATGCTATGAAGAGAGCGACAGAAGCAATCAAGGCCAATCTAAAAAATAGACCTTCTTTATACATTCCATATCTCTCAATCATTAATGAGAGAAGGGAAAGACAACTTTCTTCTCCATTGTTTGCAGTTGGGGCATTTTTGAATCATAATGTGTATTTTAGACTGGATCTTACAAAGCAAGCTGAAGTTAATAAATGAATGTTTTTCACAATTATAACAATTGTTCCTCATGACGCAATGCAAAATCTTTTAAGCTCACAAATGGAGCTTTATAAGTTATCTTATGAAAATTTTGAAATTTCGATTGCTATTCGACAAAGAGGAAAACTCCACCAGGTATTACTTATTTTCGATTTCTTATTTGTTGAAAATTAATTATCACTTTATTTTGTTTATAACACTACTTTTGTTATCTTATAACTTGCAGTTTCTTGGTAGGATCAATTTGGAAATAGTGTTCCAGAATTGAAAAAGTTTGTGATTCAGATTTTAAGTCAATGAGTGAGTGCAACTGGGTGTGAATGAAACTGTAGCACATTTGAATTTATCCACTCAAATAAAAGGAATAGATTGGAGCATAAGAGGTTGAATGACTTGGTTTATGTTCGTTACAATTTAAAGCTTCGAGAAAGGTATGCTATTTTCATTATTATCATTATTAATTTCGATATAATTTCTTATAATTTTCTAATAATTAAATTTAATTGTTTACTAGTAGTTTTAATAGCACAAGTAGTTCAAATGATCCAATTGCCATTGATAATATTGATGTTTTGGAGGATTGGGTTTCTGAAGAACTCAATTTGGTTGATGTGAATGATTTGAATTTGGAAGATAATCTTGGATGGGAAAGTATTGACATGTCATTTGGTGCATTAAATTTGAATGATAATGATGATGAAGCTTCTCTCAATGATGAGGATTTTGTACCAAATGATCACTGGTCAGTGCAGTTCTAGCGAATTTCCTCCCATTGACGATTGAATTTCGTGTTTTGTTTTCCTCTTCTTTTAATTTTAGTTGTGTTTGATGTTTATGTTAAATTCTATATATGTAGTGTAACTGTAATGTTTTTGTTTCAGGTTTAACTTCTACTTGATTGTTTCTTCGTCATCAACTGTATTTGTAAATTGTTTAACGATATTTATTGTTCTTTTATTGAATGTTTTGAATCTTTTGATATAATATTATTTATTAAAATGATGAAATTGTATTATTGTAATATTTTAATACTTTGTATTTTTTAATTTTATAATTGTATGATGATGATTGTTTTGTTTATATTAATTGTGGTTATTATTTATATGTGAAATATTTAAACATTATTGTTATTTCATATTAATTTTCATTATTATTTATTATTAAGATTTTTAAAACATGGTTGATATAAACGATAAACTAGTAAAGTATCTGATAACTGTTGTAATATACTAATGAACTATTTTCTAAATTTTAAAATTTTAGGAACTATTTTATAAATTTAAAAATTATCTGAAATTGCAGTCTTGATCGAATGCAATTCTGATTCCGCTTCTAGAATTCAATCCGGTATCGATCTCGATGCGATATTCATAACTTTGATCTCAAGACACTCTCCCCATTAGTATAGTTATAAACTTACTTATGAGTATACATAAAACTCTAGAGAGATAAAACTCTCTAGAGAGAGGTGATGGTCCTATAATCACTGGTGGCTACTACTACCTCTGGTGGTTCTGTTCTTCATCAAACATAAAGTAAAATGAATACTCATTAAGCAAACATTTAATAACAATCATTGAAGAAAAACGTAACCTTAGCATCTGTAGTTAATAAAAGGCAATGAATAAAATAGATAAAAGCCTCCTACGTTTAATAACAAAGTTGATTTAATGAACATAAAAGCTTGAGTAAAATAACATAACGCATTATCATAAATGCAACAACTTGCAGTTATGAAACCAAGACTTAAGCAAACGTTATGCAAACAGAGAAGACTAAATATCTGTCTGTTTCAACGTTCATTAATAACACATGCATACAACTCTTCATCTGAAATAAACACACGTAACTCTTCATTTGTTTCAAAAACTTCACACAAGAGGAGAAACAAGCAAAACAAAGATCAAATTAAAAACTTTCCCATAAATACTGGAAACTCTTTCCAAATTTCTAAAAAACTGGAAAATTTCCAGAATCTGATATATCCCAGTTCAAATAACCAGAAACACATATAAACATTTTACATCCAATCCAAAAAAAGAAAATGTATATAATCATATTACACCTTTTATTACCCGAAACACTTTCGGCATAATAAAGAAATTTCCATAAATGCATTGGAACAATGAAAAACATGCACGTATCAATATGCATCTTTTGCATATTAAATCTAAATCAAAACATATTCAAGCTTATAAATAAAAAATAAAACTGTTAAAGGTGGCTCTGATACCACGGTTGGAAAAATTACGCAAGATCAAATCTAAGCGCAGCGGAAATAATATAAATTTTTTTTCTACAGAACCAACTTTAGCAAAATTAAATTAGAAACATAAAACAAGAAATTGACAAAGATATACTAACCTTTTTCAATTTCTTGTTACAATTTTTTGTTTTTTTAAACTGTCAATTTCACGAGCTGTTCAATCGCCTGGCCTCTAATGGTATCCACATATCTATTCAGATAAAACTCAAATCAAATTTGAGAGGAAAAATTGTTTGAAGTGCTAGCATCCAGTTTTTCTAATTTTTCTTTTATATGAAAAATCGTATTTTTGATATCCTTGGACTTTATTAAAATTACAATTAAAGTCAAACTTTAATTATAGTTATTAATTAATCCTTATAAGATCAAATATCACATATTGACCTTTAAAGTTTCTAAAACTTCTCAATTAAGTCCAACTTAATTCTAATTTCAATTTCTCCTTTATAGACTTTTTATGTGTGACCCATTAGGTTTCAAACATATTGGCCATCATTATAAATTTTAATTATAATTCATAATTTAATTTTCTAATTAAACAATTTATAATCATATATCACGATTGACGTCTAACAATATGTCATGACTACCTAAATATTAGGAATGTCAAAGTGATTTGACTTAATATGTCTATGCTTGGTTATCTTGTATAAATTAATCATTTCACATCTAATGTTCCAATTGAAATTAGAGTGTGAAATTCGTGTCTACTCTAAATAATCCAATCATATTGGTTCTTGCTAATTAGTAAATGATATTTGAAAACAACCTTTTCAAATTTCAATTTACTCTGGTCAAAGATTTCCAAAATTATTACTAATCAAGAACAAAATAACATTCTTCCTAATTATTTTAGGACAACGAATTCTTTATTGATTTACTCAACTATCTCCACATAGTTCATAATATATCCAATAATTACCGAATTGAACTATTCCAAGAATAGGACATAAGTAGCATCAAAACATAGTAATTTTTACATGAGATAACTTTGGTAATCTCAAGCCTAAGGAACAATTATACGACCATCATAATGAGATAATTTACAGACACACAAGTAATGTTCCATTCGGGATTCTCATAATTGGGTCAATTCAGTGAACTTATTCTCTAATAAACACCCACATATTTGTTTAAGTATCTCCATACTTTAATCTATGAAATCGATTACTTTCTTCATAAGAAAAAAATATGTGTTAGTCTAACCATTTCATCAATACCCGTCTTGACGAAACTATGACTATAAACATTTTAGGAATAATAGGAAAGTGTAATTTGAATCTCATAATTATAATCACATTATAACTTCTAATTGGATAACAATTATTCTAGGGATTTTATCTTTATGATTAATAATTAAAGAATTAAAAACACACAAAGATAAAGAATGCCTTTTATTGAATAAAACAAAATTTATACAATTAAATGTACAACCAAAATTGGTTGCAAGGGCATAAACCAACATAAGGTTACTTCTTTGGAACTAGAAAGTCACGAGTTTAAGTCACAAAAATAATTTCTTTATAAAATACAAAGAGAAGATTGCATGCAATTGGTGTCGTCTCTTCACTTTTACAAAGCAGTGAGCCTTATGCTATGAGATTTTCCCTTTAGTGTTATAACTCGTAGTGATCGACTTTAGCACCTATTACATTATGATATTACATACTTGTTCTTCTTTGATTTAATTTACTTTAATATTTACTTTATTTGCTTATTTAATATTTAACAAAGCAATTTATAAAAAGATTAAGTAGAGACCTTTGTAGGTTAGAAGAGCAACACTTAAAGCTCCTAAAATTTTAACAAAGTATAACAATAACAACAACTTTATCCTTGCAAACCAACTTAGAGACGATATTAGAAGAAATAGCATATTGAGAAGAGTCAATAAAAAGGTATTAAGAAGACAAAAAGCCAAATTAGAACTTTTGAATATACCTTAAGTATCTACTTATAAATTAAGCCTCGAGACCTTTTTGCTAAAGTGAGCCTTTATCTGTTTAAAAGGGATCCTTTAAAACTTTAAGGTTTATTCTTAATTATCCTTAGAGCCCTTCAAAAATTTTCCTTTATCATCCCTTACTTGATCCTTGCACTTCCCCTCATTGAGGATCTACTTATAATTTGAGGATTCCATGGCTAAAAAATGAATAAATGATTCATTCATGTAGCCATGAGGGTCTTTTATATTGAGTTTATTAATTTAGGTTTATTGAATTTTGTTGAATGTGGTTCCGGTAGATTGAGCCTAGGTGAAGCGTGTTAGTCTGATGGTTTAGCCTATTCATAATTGAGGAAGTTGATATTCTTAGAAAAATATATTTCTTTACGAGGTCTAAATCTATCTCTAGTGTATCCAACTTTGGTACCAATGATTGGATCATAAATGAAGACGAGATAATTATAGAAAAATTTGAAAAATCTATAGATAATTAGGGAGTTTCTAAAGTGAAAAAGTATCAAATCTACCAACAATAAAAATTTAATTTTTTTTCAAAAAAATGGATTTCACTATTAAAACAGAACAACACGAGTCAGAGAAAGAAAAGTTTTAGGGCTTTTTCACATCCTTTTGTACCAATGACATGATCATGAACAATTACTGGATAATAATAGAACACTTTGAAAAATCTATAGATAATTGGGAATTTTTTTAAGTGCAAAAGAATCAAATCTACCAATAATTAAATTTTAAACTTTTCAAAAATGGATCAAACCATTAAAACCGAAGAACATTATATCCCTTTATCAAAGCCCTTTGAAGCCACCTAAGTATTAACCCAAAGCTCAATGAACAATCACAAAGAATTTTTTTAAAATACAATCATATAGGAAAAGAGCAAGTAGGAGTAAGGCTCCTTAAAAAAGAAGGATTTGAAACTTCCATACTTATGGTTTGAGAAACGCTAGATTCTACGACTTTTAAAATTCCTTGTTAAATTCCTTAGAGTCTAGTCTTTAAATTGACCTATTATCATTTGATTGTTATCCAAATTCAACAATCTCTCTTGAGGCAAAAGCATTCCATAGCCCATTTTCAAAAAACAGTGAGCCATAATCACCTCAACATCTCTAACTTTATTTTAAATTATGAAAATGTGAACAATGAGTGTATGTATTAGAAAAAGAGTTTGAGGTGAACCAAAATATTTGTCTAATGATTTTTACTCTTTAAATAACAAAGAAAAAGATTATGATTTTTAACAATTTTTAGAGAAACAAAATAAATTCGTGAATAATGTTATGAGTTTGTTAATAACCATAGAGTGCATATGTTATTCTTTGATTGCTTTAACATATACACCTAGGAAAACGACATAGAGTATCCTTTTAGAGTCATAAACAACAACACAAAATAAAGGTGTGGGAAACTGCAGCTGGAGAGAAGCTACAATAAGAAAAGCCTAATTTATGTGAAATTATATTCCTTATAAACAAAATGTAGTGATAGCATCCCTTTTGAAAATAAAAAAAAGAAAGTGAAAATGTGAATTCCAAAGACATCAAAAACATTATTTTTCAGAATAATTACACCAACACTTATTTGTATTCTTTAAGAGGACAACTCGTTATAATAGAGAAAAGCCTAGAAAATCCCATAGTGATAACCAAAATAGAGTTAGTTAAAACCTCTATCTTTAAGCCTTACGAAGTGTCCAACAACAATTTCAGCCAATTTAGGAAAAAAAAACAATGAAGAATTTCTCAACACCATCGAAAGCCAATTGAATAGGATTAATGAGAATATATTTTTTGATTCCCCAAAGTCTTCAACATCCCAAACTCTAAACACCATCCAAACTAGGATCAAAACTAGTAGGACCCAAGAAGTAAACATGATTGAGCAACAAAGCAATAGTGAAAGTGAAAGCCTTCAACCTCCTTCTCCAATAATGAACAAACTCCATTGGTAACGAAAACCTCATTGTACAAAATCCATTACCCTGATATAGACATAGATAAAAAAACTTAACATCTTGCAACAGAGTAGGCATAATGCTTCCTATTTACGAATGGAATATCAAATGAATGTCCAAATACAATATTTTGAATGTGTTTTAACAAATGAAAATTATA
This sequence comes from Erythroxylum novogranatense, assembly GCA_029891385.1. Lineage (NCBI taxonomy): Eukaryota > Viridiplantae > Streptophyta > Magnoliopsida > Malpighiales > Erythroxylaceae > Erythroxylum > Erythroxylum novogranatense. The sequence continues at coordinate 128,895,593 of CM057228.1, forward strand.
ATCAATGCTTATAGAACCCAATTAGGAACCTCTGGCTATGCAATAGTTGGGCTCTTAATAGCCAAATTTTTTGGACAATTGAAATATTGGTGGGATTAGAACTTAACTAAATCCCAAGGATTAGATATCCTTAAACTTGTTAGGATGGATGAAGAAGGTGAAGCACTTTTAGATGAAAATAGTGAGCCCATATAGGATGCAATCCTAACATTAATCTTAGCAATCTCTTTACATTTAGTATGATGAAACTTTTCAATTTCAAATAGTATAGAGACACATTCTTAACTAGAATAATGCTTAGAGAAGATTCAAATTAGCCATTTTGGAAGGATGAGTTCTAAGGAACATTACCTCCTCTATAAGGTGCAAAGGTGAGAAACAAAATTAGAGAAACCCTTAATGATCAAATTCCCTTAAATAAATTATCCTATGGTGACATTATTAGTTACACCCAATAAGAAACCCAAGCCTAATAGCAAATATCTGAGTAAGCCCAAAAAATTTCATTCAACTTCAAAATTTAGAAACATAACATGCTATAGGTGCAACAAAAAAGGCCACACAATTAGGTAGTATAAGATCAATAAAAAAAATCTAGAACTTAGATGTAGATCAAGAAAAATTTGATAAAATCCAAGCCTTAATGATTTTTTATAGCAAGTTTTCTAAAAAGTATTATGATGAAGAATTTGTAATGAACCTTTAGAATTAGAAACTAATAGCTCAACAAGTAGCAATGAAATGTTAGAGAATGAATGATCAAATTTAGAAAAACAAGGCAACATGCTAACCAAAGAACAAAAAATCCTTTTAGAAGTTATCAACTACATTTAGGAGCCTCAGTCACAAAAAGAATAGCAAAATCTTTAACAATTCTTTGAAACCTCTAGTCAAAGCCTACCTTCAACATCCTCTAACACCTTTTGTAACATCCCGTCACCGATGGGAAGGTCATACTGGTAAATTGAGGCGGGATAGGATATTACCGCATAATATTGACTAAGCATCCTTTTGACGTCTAATTTTGGAGGCCGTGAGTCTTTTGCACATGCACATATAGGTACATGCATTCATGACTTTTCCCGGCATTTGATTTTGAATATGATATGAATTGTGATTTGAGAGATAATTAGATTTGATTGTGATTTGTTGGAAATTTTGGAATAATTGGTGCGAATAGTTGATTTGGAAATATTTTAGAGTGATTTGTTAATTGATTGTGAACCTTAGAAATTTATATGTCGAGCAATTGAGATTTGGAGATGAATTGACTGGAAATAAAACTGATTAGAAAGAGATTTAAATGTTTTGGGAGGAAAATGACAAGAGGCTTATTTGTTATATATATATATATTTTACGCTTTGAGAATTGAAAAAGGAAAAGAAAATTGTTTTCTCCTGTATGCGATCGTTCTTCTTCCTCGGAGACTTTCGAGTTTTTCCTCCTTCCTCCAACGAATGATCTTCGTTCCTCCCTCCTTGTGTAAAGCTTTGCTTGCTGCTTAAGGGAGCTGGTATTTTGTGTGGATTTAAGAGTTAACCGTGGAAGATGGAGGAAGTGAAAAGAGTTGGAGGATTTTCGGAGATTTGAGGATTTGAGCTTGAATTGGTAAGTAATTGATTGTATGTTGTTGATTTATTGTGTTTAAAGCATGCATGGGGTTAATTGTTAAAGATTAAAGTGTTTGAGCTAAGTTAGGACTGGTTTTAGAGAGAGATTGGGCGAAAAATTGATTGGAAAAGACAACCTGCGACTCGCACGTCGCGGCGTGCGTGAAGCCTCGCTGCGGCAAATTAACATTTAATTCGTCACGGCGAGCAGGAAGGAAGACGTCGCGGTGAGCTCCTCTCGACGTCGCGGCCAGCGCAAGTCTTCCACGTCGCGACGCGTCTCCTTTCACGCGTCTCGGCGAGGGGGAAAATTCCTGAAGTGATTCAATTTGGTTTTGGGGCATAACTAATGGTGTAGACCTCCAATTGAGGCGATGTTTGATTCGTTGTGACCTCGAGAAAGAGGTCTACAATTGAGGAAAAGAATGAGAGTTTGAATTCAGGTTTTTGAGATCTCAATCAGTGAAAGAAAGTAAGAATGTGATTGCATTTCAACCTAAGAATTATTCTTGGTAATTGGGGTATAATTGAGAGGTCCCTAAATGTAAAGAAAGGCTATTAGAAATGGAATTGATGAGTTCCATTACATGTTATTGAATTGGAATTGAGTCATTGTTGATCAATTGAGTGAAAAATCAAATTTGGACTAAAGAAAGTGGAAATTTGGAAATAATACTGGGAAGGTCATGAATAGGCATAGTACATCTTTTAAATTAAGACATGTGCATCATTAAATTATTTCGATTGTGCATTTTAGTAATTGGAAATTGTTTGATCGTTATAGAGACTCAGATGGATCGTTATTCTACGGACAATCTTTAGAGCTTCGAGCAATGACTAGGAAGTTCGGTGAAGTAACTAGTTGGTTTCTCAACTGTATGTGTTACATTTATACTATGCAAGTGGAGTTAAGGATGGATTTATGTGCTTGCTTTTGAGTGATTTGGACCACTGGTGTCCAAAATATTTGGAATATTATAGAAGTGTTAATTGTGCATAAAATTGAAATTGATTGGTTTAATTCGAAATTGGACATAGTGTGATAGGTTGTGACACAATTATTGTGAATTGAACATGTGCATTCATGCACAATTGCATGAATCGATAATGACAGTTGTGACCGGTGCAGCCAACGTATTACAGAGCGTTAAGCTCAATGCACAGGGCTTCGTGCCTAATGTATTTTAGAGCCACTGGCTCAACGTATCAGGGCATTCAGGCCCAATGTATTCAGAGCCACAGGCTCAACGCAATGTGCCCGTCACTAGGACAGTTCAGGCGCACGGTCTCAACAACGTAACAAAATGGAAGGTATCACATGTGCATGGCATATATGGATGATTAAATGATATGACTGTGACCGAGAAATTGGTTCTGATTGCATATGATAAATGAAGTCCATAATTGATTGACTAATAACGGTTGTGACTAGAGCTGCCACTGAGAGCTACAAGCTCGACTACTGGAAAAGGGAATAGTGCATACCCAGAGGGCTCTCCTATTCCTAAGACGCGTGGAAAGTAGTGCATACCCAGAGGGTTCTCCTACTTCCTAAGACGCGACTACTGTGTAATGAGATCGAAAGGGATTAGTGCATACCCGGAGGGCTTTCCTATCCCTACTGACACGTGGGAAGTAGTGCATACCCAGAGGGCTCTCCTACCCCTACGATGTGTTTACTGTTTAAGCGCTCTGTCACAACTCAAAATAAAAGAATGGAAATAAATGGGAAAAGATTAGGTGATAACTGAATTGCAAAGTTTTGAGTCCTGTGATTGCATGAGAACCTGATAATTATCATATGATGACATTGAATGTGTAATTTACTGAAACTGTGAATTGCTTGCGATATGCATGAGTTGAGTGAACCATCGATGATGGTTTCTCACTGAGTTCGCAAACTCACCCAATATTGTAAATATTTTTCAGGGATCGAAGAGTACCCCGTTGGACACACGGGAGTATGGTTACCGCTAGAAAGGCAGAGTTTGACGTCGGGATCAGTCTCATGTCTGCATTTGAGTCATTCTGGTTATATGTGAAAAATTGTATTTTTGCAAATAAATATTGTTATTGTATTGGGCCCAAATTGGCTGTGAATATATGTGTGAAGGAATGGTTTTATGACTGAAATTGGATTTTGACTGAAAATGTTTTTGTGTCGTGGCCCAAATTATTTACCGATATTTGCGCACTCTATTGTTTAAAAAAAATGGTTTTCCGAGTTTTGAACTGCATTCGACTGCTCTAGCATACCACCCTCGTGTGACGCGAGGTCGGATATCACCATCGATATCGGGTTCGGGTCTTGCGGGAGTGGGATGCTACATTTGTGGTATCAGAGCCCAGAAGTACAATCTTACATGGGCTTTCGGAAAAATGTGTCAAGTCACATGCATTTAAGTCATGTATCACGATGAAAGGACAATCGATCCCAATATATGAGTCATATGCATAAGTATGTCTCAGTCGTTTAAGCAGTTAGAAAAATTGAGGAAAAGGATAATGTGTTAGAATGTGATAAAAGGAAGTAATGGATATCGTGAAATAGGAAAAAGCGTATGGTTCGATCTGACAGATGAATATTTAGTGTACCGGTATTGGCGGATATATTGTGAAATACAATATTAGAGTTGTATTGAGGTATATCCTTAAATGTGGGATCGAAATAAAGTTATAGTTGTGGGGTGATAAAAATAAAATGTTCTATGATCTTGAGAAGTTACAATTGGGTTTGATTACCGTGACAAGAGTTATGAGTAATGATATATGCCTTGGAGTCAAAATATGTTAAGTGGAAAATTTAGAATGATTACATAGTTATGATATTGATTTGAGTGTGAGCGTACATGGATATGTTGGTATAATGAAAAGATTGAAATGTAAGACAATGAAAATGGTAGATGAAAAAGTTGTCAAGGTTCAGTTGATTTGCCTATGTGAATGCACACCTGATTAGAGCCCCATAGCAAGTGAAAATATTAAGCTACAATTGATGAGTTAATGGATAACGCTAGCCGAATTCTTGTAGTTTAAAATCCTATTGAGTTAGAATAAGAAATGAAAGTGCTTATAATGATTAATTGGGAATGAATAGAGATTGTATACGATCCTCACGAGTGAGGACGGGTGCAAAATGAAAGTTGTTGAGTTCAGATTATATTGTCACCGTGGCGTACATCGATAGTGGGATCATCATGGATGAAATGATTAAGCATAAATGAATAATATCGTGAATATGATATAGGAGGTAATCGGTGGCCTATTAAATAAGTTAGATCATAATTCCTGTAGCCCCAAGTTCAAGATGAGTTAGAGTAAGGCACGAGAATGCTTGTAACGATCAATTGAGAAAGAAGTGAGATTATCAATGATGATAGCATAAGTAATGAATTTGAGGGAATTAAAGAGGGACATGAATATAGCAAAGTCCCCCATGATCGAGAACTTGTATCAAAAAGAGAAAGGTTATCTAGAATTAAATAGATTAAAGTGTCCTCAGTAGTATGTGCTATTAATGGGTATATTGATGTGAATACATTTTCAGATAAGATGAGATGATTATAGCAATGTATGCCAAGATATTAGAGTAAATGAAATTGTTTAAGTGCCCTTCAGAGATTGAGCTTCTTGAAGTATTAAGAGTGATTGATTTATTATGATGAAAAAAGTTGATTGATCGAGTTTTATGAACAGTATGAATGATTAATAAGGTTTAATCGATCTGACGATTTTATTTGAGAGTAATCATTGAGGAGATAAATTTGAAATGAAGTATAAATAAATTGTGGAGTCCGAATTCTAGCAGAGACTCAAGCGTAAGAGATAGATTATGCTACTGAAAAAAGTGTGTATTATTTTGATGAGATGAATCCGAGTATGTAAGAGAATTACTGAGCATCAAAGAAATATTAATTGCGAGCATGAGAAAAATAAAGGTTCATGTATATTTTGTGTAATTATGTTTTGAAAGTACGAGATTGATATGATGATTGTTTATTCAAGCCATGGAGTGATCTATCGCGAATAAATTAGGTTATGTGGAGAAATTAAAGTAAGGAACATGTGTTAGAATATGATATGATGAAACTGAGAAAATTATAAGAAAATTGCTCCTCATTAGAGACGTTCGACATTTAAAGAGTTATATGAATTATGGGTATAAGGAGTTATTGTATTACCGAAAAGTAACATGCCTCAATTGTGTTTAGAGTGGATAATGGATATAAGCATAAATGATCAATTGAACGCATTTGGAAAACGAAATAGATGAATTGGTATAGTTGAGGAAATTGGTTATCATGCAAGTCTCATAAGAGTGAATCTTAACCTGATTGAATGAATAGGGGATGAATTAGTATACGAACATGGTATATTGGGAGAATTAATAAAGATATAGGTACTGATGAAATCACGAAAGTTCAAGGGATATGTGTATCGAATTTGAAGATAATTAGAACTAGTGAATCTCGAATACGTTCTGAAATTGTCAAAGATTTTTCTGGTTTTGGCAAATTGACAAGAATGTTTGATGAAAACGTGTGAATGTTATGGCTGATGATTGTAAAGGAGACATTTGGAGAAAATTTACAAATTAAGTATTGATTGTATTGCAGAATTTGATATATATACTGAAGTGTCCCAGTAAAGGTTATGAAGCAATCTAGTGAAATTGTATAAAGTGAATTTATGTAACGAGGGACAAATAAAGCTTCATAGGCGGTATTATGATTGATGATTTGAAATCTGCTTGCTGAAAGTGTTGCTTTAAAAGCTTGGAGACATTAATCGTATGAAATATTTTGAAGATGTCCATGAATATGCAAATCGATAACGATTGAGATATTTCGCGAATTTGAATGATTACTGAGTGTTAATAGTCGAGCCAACAAAGGGGCAAAAAGAATATATTATTAGTTATCGGAATTTCCAAATCAGTTGTGCATATAAGGAATTGGCAAAGACCAAATTAAGGTGTGTGAAATTTACGAACCTTATCGAAGAATCGAAAATAACTCCATTGTTGAGGAAAGTGATATGTATAGTTCGATTAAGAGATATGTGTGATATCCACTACAGAAACTGTCAGAGAAAAATTTGAGAACCAATCAAAGTTTTATGCTATAGTAAGAGTACATCGAAAGAGGAATTGATAGTTTAGAGAGTAAAATCGAAAGATTGTATGTGTGAATGATTATATGTGTGAATAACCAACGGACTTGGATCACAGCGAAAGTCAAACTGGTATTGTGAGGTTCTTAGGGACATGAAATTGACGTATAGTCCAGACTGATTGAGGACATAACAATTGTTGTATGGGTGATACCATTTGAACAGTGTATTATATTAATAAGAAAAAAAATGATGAATCTGTAATGGGGATTGAGAAATCCAAGTAAAAGGGCAATGATTTGAGTGGATCGAGGCTATTAGAATCTTATGAGATTAGTGTTTTAACTCTAAAGAGATGTGATCTGATAAGCGATAAATGAAATGTTTCGAAGTGTATCGCCTCGGCCAAAATGCATAAATGGGGACAAAGGTAAATAGGGAAACTAAATTCGTGATTAAATGACCTCTATGTTATTGTGATGTGATTAGATTGGTAAGACAGTTTAAAACTTAAAAGATGATTCGGGTCCAAAATGTTACATAGATAAGAAGTGTTATTGATATTGAAAGTGATGAATTGAGAATAATTATGAGAAATTGGTAAGGCAAAAAGCGAGTGGTTCCTTGATTGTTTTGATTTCAGTTAATTGGCAGAAATTATTTGTGTATCAAAATAAGTGAAAATCGGAGAGGCAATGATCGAAAAGACTCCCCTGCCTTCTTGATTAATCGTATATGAAATTTCGATGACGAAATTTTTATTAGGAGGGGAGAATTGTAACATCTCGTCACCGATGGGAAGGTCATATTGGTAAATTGAGGCGGGATAGGATATTACCGCATAATATTGACTAAGCATCCTTTTGACCTCTAATTTTGGAGGCCATGAGTCTTTTGCACATGTGTATATAGGTACATGCATTCATGACTTTTCCCAGCATTTGATTTTGAATATGATATGAATTGTGATTTGAGAGATAATTAGATTTGATTGTGATTTGTTGGAAATTTTGGAATAATTGGGTCTGAATAGTTGATTTGGAAATATTTTAGAGTGACTGTTAATTGATTGTGAACCTTAGAAATTTATATGTCGAGCCATTAAGATTTGGAGATGAATTGGACTGGAAATAAAACTTATTAGAGAAAGAGATTTAAATGTTTTGGGAGGAAAATGACAAGAGGCTTATTTGTTATGTATATATATGTTTTACGTTTTGAGAATTGAAGAAAGGAAAAGAAAAATTGTTTTCTCCCCTAGGGGGCGATCGTTCTTCTTCCTCGGAGACTTTCGAGTTTTTCCTCCTTCCTCCAACGAATGATCTTCATTCCTCCCTCCTTGTGTAAAGCTTTGCTTGCTGCTTAAGGGAGCTGATATTTTGTGTGGATTTAAGAGTTAACCGTGGAAGATGGAGGAAGTGAAAAGAGTTGGAGGATTTTCAGAGATTTGAGGATTTGAGCTTGAATTGGTAAGTAATTGATTGTATGTTGTTGATTTATTGTGTTTAAAGCATGCATGGGGTTAACTGTTAAAGATTAAAGTGTTTGAGCTAAGTTAGGGTGATTTTAGAGAGAGATTGACGGCCGATTGGAGAAGACGACTGCGACTTCGCCGTCGCGGTGTGCATGAAGCCTCGCCGCGGCGAATTAACATTTAATTCGTCACGGCGAACAGGAAGGAAGACGTCGCGGCGTCGCGACGAGCTCAAAAAGGTTGGACGCCGCGGCGAGCTCCTCTCGACGTCCCGGCGAGCGCAAGTCTTCCACGTCGCGACGCGTCTCCTTTCATGCGTCGCGGCGAGGGGGAAAATTTCTAAAGTGATTCAATTTGGTTTTGGGGCATAACTAATGGTGTAGACCTCCAATTGAGGTGATGTTTGATTCGTTGTAACCTCGAGAAAGAGGTCTACAATTAAGGAAAAGAATGAGAGTTTGAATTCAGGTTTTTGAGATCTCAATCAGTGAAAGAAAGTAAGAATGTGATTGCATTTCAACCTAAGAATTATTCTTGGTAATTGGGGTATAATTGAGAGGTCCCTAAATGTAAAGAAAGGCTATTAGAAATGGAATTGATGAGTTCCATTACATGTTATTGAATTGGAATTGAGTCATTGTTGATCAATTGAGTGAAAAATCAGAATTTGGACTAAAGAAAGTGGAAATTTGGAAATAGCGCTGGGAAGGTCATGAATAGGCATAGTACATCTTTTTAAATTAAGACATGTGCATCATTAAATTATTTCTGATTGTGCATTTTAGTAATTGGAAATGTTTGACTGTTATAGAGACTACGATGGATCGTTATTCCACAGACAGTGCTGGAGCTTCCAGGCAACAGCTAGGAAGTTCAGGTGAGTAACCTAGTTGGTTTCTCAACTTGTATGTGTTACATTTTATGCACCTATGCCATGTGGAGTTAAGGATGGATTTATGTGCTTGCTTTTGAGTGATTTCGGACCACTGGTGTCCGAAATGTTTGGAATTGTTATAGAAGTGTTAATTGTGCATAAAATTGAAATTGATTGGTTTAATTCGAAATTGGACATAGTGTGATAGGTTGTGACACAATTATTGTGAATTGAACATGTGCATTCATGCACAATTGCATGAATCGATAATGACAGATTGTGGCCGGTGCCAACGATTACAGAGCGTTAAGCTCAACGCACAGGCTTCGTGCCTAATGTATTTTAGCCACCGCTCAACGACGTATCGAGCATTCGAGCCCACGTATTCAGAGCCACAGCTCAACGCAATGTGCCCGCCACCGGGGACAGCTTCAGCGCATTTGGTCTCAACAACGTAACAAAATGGAAGGTATCACATGTGCATGGCATATATGGATGATTAAATGATATGACTGTGACCGAGAAATTGGTTCTGATTGCATATGATAAATGAAGTCCATAATTGATTGACTAATAACGGTTGTGACTAGAGCTGCCACTGAGAGCTACAAGCTCGACTACTGGAAAAGGGAATAGTGCATACCCAGAGGGCTCTCCTATTCCTAAGACGCGTGGAAAGTAGTGCATACCCAGAGGGCTCTCCTACTTCCTAAGACGCGACTACTGTGTAATGAGATCGAAAGGGATTAGTGCATACCCGGAGGGCTCTCCTATCCCTACTGACACGTGGAAAGTAGTGCATACCCAGAGGGCTCTCCTACCCCTACGACGTGTTTACTGTTTAAGCGCTCAGTCATAACTCAGAATAAAAGAATGGAAATAAATGGGAAAAGATTAGGTGATAACTGAATTGCAAAGTTCTGAGTCCTGTGATTGTATGAGAACCTGATAATTATCATATGATAACATTGAATGTGTAATTTACTGAAATTGTGAATTGCTTGCGATATGCATGAGTTGAGTGAACCATCGATGATAGTTTCTCACTAAGTTTGCAAACTCACCCAACATTGCAAATATTTTTCAAGGATCAAAGAGTACCCCGTTGGACACACGGGAGTATGGTTACAGCTAGCAAGGCAGAGTTTGGTGTCGGGATCAGTCTCATGTCTGCATTTGAGTCATTTTGGTTATATGTGAAAAATTGTATTTTTGCAGATAAATATTGTTATTGTATTGGGCCCAAATTGGCTGTGAATATATGTGTGAAGGAATGGTTTTATGACCGAAATTGGATTTTGACTGAAAATGTTTTTGTGTCGTGGCCTAAATTGTTTACCGATATTTGCGCACTCTATTGTTTTCACAAAAAAATAGCTTTCCGAGTTTTGAACTGCATTCGACTGCTCTAGCATACCACCCTCGTGAGACACGGGCTCGGATATCACCATCGATATCGAGTTCGAGTCTTGCGGGAGTGGGATGATACACCTTCAATTTAACCAACATCCTAGACAAAGCAAAGAAAAACAAAAACATAAAACTTATCCTCCAATCTTGTAACAAAGAAAACTCTAGAAAACACAAGAACGAAGTAGAGAAAGAGTAAAGTTTATTTTCTCTCTCTATCTATCAACAGTTCTGTACAATTAATTGATATATCAGTAAAAGTAAAACTAGTAACTACTTAATTTAACTAATACCGAAAATACCACTAACTATTATGTACATATTTACAGAAGCATATTGTAACATCCCCTCCTCAAGGTGGAATCGGTTGTGAAACCATTCCTAACCTTGCAATGATAGCTGTAAACTGTGGATAACCCAAGGACTTCGTCAAAACATCTGCTAGTTGAAGATGAGTCGAAACATACACATGATTGATAAACCCCTCTTTGAACTTGTTGCGCACTATATGACAGTCAATCTCCAAGTGTTTAGTACGTTCATGAAACACTGGATTTTCAGTGATATGCAATGCTGATTGACTGTCACACCATAAGGGAATTGGTGTGTGAAATTGAACCTGCAAATCATGAAGCAAATAACACACCCATTGAAGCTCACGTACTGCTGAACCCATGCTGCGATATTCTGCCTCACAAGAACTTCTGGAAACCGTATTATGCTTCTTGGTCTTCCAAGACACAAGTGATCCACCAAGAAAAACAAAATAGCCACTCAAAGACTTCCTACTTATAGGACATGCCGCCCAATCACTATCACAATAAACCTCAACAGTTGTATTTGGTTTAGCTGAATAAAACAGACCAAGAGAACTAGTTCCCCTAAGATACCGAAGAACATGTAAAGCTGCCAACCAATGAGTCTCACATGGAGTGCATAAAAACTGACTCAATTGTTGAACACTATAAGAAATGTCCGGTCTGGTCATATTTAGATACAACAACCTCCCCACCAATCGTCTATACTTTTCTAGATCATCAAGTGGAGCAGAAACTGCATCAAATTTATGGTTTTTAGGCAATGGTGTAGAAGGAACCTTTGAACCAGTAAAACCAACATCCATCACAATATGAGTCAAGTATTTCTTCTGAGAAATAAAAATCCCTGCCTGAGACCTTGCTATCTCGATTCCCAGGAAATATTTGGCATATCCTAGGTCCTTGATAGTGAACCTAGAATGCAAGAACTCCTTGACTGCAACAACATCAGCCTCATTACTGCCTGCTACTAAGACATCATCCACGTAGACAACCAAAACAAGAAATGAACTGCCGGATGACTTTGTGAACAAACAATAATCATTTGTTGATTGTAAACCCATATGTCAACAATCGACTAGTAAACCTCGGATTCCACTCCTCGATGCCCGCTTCAACCCATAGAGATTTACGGAGTCTACAAACTTCTCCGTGTTTAGTCTTTGTATAACCTTCAGGGGGAGCCAAATAAATCTCCTCCTTCAAGTATCCATGGAGAAATGCGTTATTAATGTCCAGCTGATGAATACACCAACCATGTTGGGCAGCCAAAGCCAAGAAAACTCTGACCGTAACAAGTTTCTGAATCGGAGAAAACTATCAAAAAATCCACCCTTCCTTCGGGTGTAACCTTGGGCCACTAACCTCGCCTTCGGTCTCTCCACTGTCCCATCTAGATTAAACTTCACCTTATAAATCCATTTTGCACCAATAACATGCTTACCCTCTGGTAAGGTAGTAATTTCCCACGTAGCATTATCCTCCAATGCCTTCAACTCTTGATTCATAGCATCAACCCCTCCAGGATGCAACACAGCCTGCTTGTAAGAAGTAGGCTCTTTGATCCTCTTAATATTAGCCATAAAAGCCCAATAAGGCGCTGAAAATTGCATATCGGTCATGTTCAATCCAGCACTAGAAACCAGATTCACATTACTGCAAACAAAATCCTGCATCCAAGCAGGTGTCTTCTTTGATCTAGTACTGGTGCGTAACACAGCTACTGGTCTTTCTACCTCAGGTATATGATCAGTATAGGCAAGTGGTGATGTACTTATATCATGTGCAGCAGAAGAATCATGTGCAACAGAAGGAGAATGACCTGTAGTATCCAGAAATGTAGTTGACAAATCACCAGAAATATGTTCATGTTGATGTTGCGGCAACACCACTTGATCATGATCAGTCACACGCACAAAAGGAAGAGAAGGATACAAGTCATTCTCAGACACAGCTTTATAAGGAAACTGATCTTCATAGAATGAGACATCTCTAGAAATAATAATGCGGTGAGATTGTAAATCATATGCTTTATAAGCCTTCTGACCATGAACATAACCTAAGAAAATACACTTGAAGGATCTAGGAGAAAACTTATCTTTATTTGGTTGAGTATTGGTGACAAAACACAAGCAACCAAAAGTCTTCAATCGTCCATAATCAGGCTTTTTGTTGAAGAGCACTTCAAATGGACTCTTCCACTTCAAAAGTGGAGTTGGCAGTCTATTAATTATGTGTGTAGCTGTAAGCATAGCCTCTCTCCAAAAATGCTTCGGTAATCCTGCTTGAAATAAGAGTGCTCGAGCAACTTGAGTCAAGTGCCTATGTTTTCTCTCCACCACTCCATTTTGCTGAGGAGTATATGCACAAGTTTTCTGATGTAATATGCCCATCCTTCCCAACATAGCTCTCATGTCTCATTAACAAACTCAGTGCCATTGTCAGTTCTAATGCTTTTAACCTTGCAATCAAACTGATTATGCAACATAAGCAAACACTGTTCAACTGTTTGAGTGACTTGGTGCTTGTATTTAAGCAAAAAATCCAAGCGGCTCTACTAAAATCATCAACAACAACAACATGTAATGAAGCTTGATTAATGATGATTTTGTGTAAGGTCCCCAAAGATCTATATGCAATGACCCAGATATTTGTGGTTTGAATTGAAGAATTAGGAAAAGAGAATCTATGTTGTTTGGAGAAATGACAAACATCACAATTTTTATTATAACCAAAAGAAGAATACAAGGTATGTCTTTGCGGAGACAGAAAAGAAGCATGTCCTAGCCTTTGATGCCAATATGGGGCATGATTATCACTAATTACAAAGAATGAGAAATGAAATTACAATTAGGAAGAGATTTATTGAAGGAAAACAAAATCATGAGAACCGACATGTGAGTCATTCGGTGCAGAGGAAGGAAGATGAAAAGATTGTGGTGTAAGAATATATAGATTGCCTATGACTTTACCAATAGCAATGAGAGCTTTAGTCTGCTGGTCCTGTATATAACAGTAAGAAGGAAAACAAGAAACAACCACATTAGCATCTTTAGTAAGTTTGTTGACAGAAAGCAAGTTGAATTTGAAGGAAGGAATAAGTTAAACATCTTTAAGTTGAAGGGTAGAGTGCAAAGTAACATGGCCTGAATGTTTAACATGTTTTAAGACTATGATCAGGAAGGTGAATTGGCACAGGAAACTGGAGTTGTGCAATGTCATGCATAGATCTTTCATCAAAACACATATGATTGGATGCACCACTATCAACAATCCAAACATCACTTGAATTCAGGGAATAAGCATGAAGAGTGTGCTGTATATTAGATACCTGACCTGCAAAATTCATCAGATCAGTCACCATGTTTACATACTCTTCATCAGGCCGTTGACCTTTAAAAATTCTGGACATCCCCTTTCGAATTAAGGAATGCACCATGCTAGCAAGACTATCATCACTAGCCAATTTGTCTACGGGTGTTATGTCAGATTGTTCTTGTTGCACCAAATTAACCACTTCTCCTCGTTTTTCTGCTGCTTTCTTTTCTTTCAAAGCTTTGAACCAATCTGGATAACCATGTAGTTTAAAACATGCATCCCGTGTATGTCCAGCTATATTACAGTGGTCACAAAATCTATCTTTCTTGTTGACTTCTTTCCATTTATAACTACCACCCTTAGCATTAGAATTCTTGGCCGAAGAGCACTAGCTTCGGGAACATTATCGCTATAAACCATGCTCACTTGTCATTGTTTTTCAACTCATGTAACCATAGCATAAGCTTTATCTATGTTAGGCAAGGCTCAATATTCAAATTTTGACTCTTCACATTATCAAATGTTGGATGAAGGCCCATCAAAAATTGCATTAATCTGGTAGAATCTTCTCTCTCAACCAGTAAACAAGTGAAATCACATCTACAACCCTGACAATTACAGCTAGGTAGAGGCATAAGCCTATTTAATTCTTCCCAACAACGATTCATCTTGCTATAATAAGCAGTAACAGAGTCAGTACCCTATTCCAAAGATGAAACCTCTCTTTGTAATTGATACCGAAGAGGACCATTATTCTCACCCAATCTTTTCTCAATCGTATCCCATAATATCTCGGAATTAGCACAATAGATGAAATTATCAGACATCTCCTTAGTCATAGAATTCAAAAGCCACGCCTTAATCATGGAATCAACTTTCTTCCATTTCTTGTAAGAAGTAGGGTTCTGACGAAAGCAGAAAACTTTCATCAATAAAACAAATCTTGTCCTTAGCTTCAAGACTAGTTTTAATACTATACTCCGTAAGATAATTATTACCGTGAGAGGAGAAGCAACCGAAGCATTCTGGATGATCGGAACTCGCAAGTGTAATGGATCTCCATCAAAATCACGATTCATTGCGAGAAGAAGCCAGAACAACATCACCATGCAAAGCAACCATGGCTTCAACGAAATCAACTTAGGAACCAAGGATGAGTGCGATCGCCTTGGCTTTGATACCATGTAACAAAGAAAACTCTAGAAAACACAAGAACGAAGTAGAGAAAGAGTAAAGTTTATTTTCTCTCTATCTATCAACAGCTCAGATAATTAATTGATATATCGGTAAAAGTAAAACTAGTAACTACTTACTTTAACTAATAATCAAAATATCACTAACTATTATGTACATATTTACGTACATATTGTAACAAATCTCTACCAAGAAATCACAGTGACAAGACAAAAGCTGAAAATACTCAAACAAAAAGAAAGTATAATAAAACAATTAGAAAACTTCTCCAATAGATCAAGAGAGAAAATGTGAGTTAGATGAAGAAATCAAAGAAAAATTGAACTTAACAACACTGAAAAAGTATTTGTATATTTTCTTTTTATTCTTAAACCAAATTACCTCCCAAAAATATTTAATTAGGATAACCCTTAAATTCACCAAAGACTTTAGTATAGACACTATATCATTATTTGTCGTAGGAGCTGATTTAAATTATAATAAGCAAGGAATAATCCCTACCAAACTGTTATAAAAAAAAATAAAGAAAGAGTTAAAGCAACCAACAACTCCATGCTTAGGATAAACCACAAAATTAATGCCTATATTTACCAAGGTGAATTTACTATCAAAATTTCCTTTTCTAATTGTAAAAGACATACACTAGATGTTCATCTTAGGAACCTATTTTGTAAAATTGATTATCCCTTATATTATAAATCATGATAACATCTCAACAAAATTAATAATAAAAAAGTGTGCTTTCCTTTCATAGAAAAATAAGAAAGTAGGAACATCAACCTATTCAAAACCTGTTCCATTGCAAAAACCAATTTAATAACATCATTAGTACAGAAACAAAGTTATTGACATATTTGAAAATTGATGTTCCAATAGAGAGGACAGAAAACTAGTTATAATATGAGAAATCAAATAAAAGATTAAGAATTTGCAAAAGGTTATCAAAAGTGAAATTTGTTCTAATTTGCCTAATGCCTTGTGGAATAGAAAACAACACATTGTAGATTTACATCATGAAAAGGATTCTGTTGAAAAACAAATCCCAATAAAAGCTATACCTATCCAAATGAACAAAGAACTAGAGCAATTATGTAGAAAAGAGATCAATGACTTGTTAGGAAAAAAGTTAATCTCTGTGTCTTTTTATTTGAACAGAAAGTTGTATGTCTTCGAAAAACAATTTGAGGTGAACACAAAATATTTGCATGATGGTTTTTACTCTTTAGAACACAAAGAAAAAAAATATTATGGCTTTTTAGCAATTTCTTAGAGAAATGAAAACAAATTCAGGAAAAACATTATAAGTTTGTTAATTAATATATATATTATTCTTTCATTAGTTTTAAATTTATGCTTGGAAAAACAATATAGAGCATCCCTTTAGAACCATTTACCAGAAAACAGGAACAAAGGCGTGAGAAATTGTAGTTTGGCAGCCTCCTTTCAATGAAATTATGATTCCTTAAAACAACCAGCACGGGTAGCTTGGTTAGCCAACTAATGCGGTCAATTGTAATGTGTCTTGGTTCGACTCGATATCAGGAGGCGGGTGACCGCTTCATATGAAATTGACCAAGATTATAGCGTGATTCAATCCTCCAGCGGTAGTTGGGCTTGCAACTGGGGACCCTTGGAGTTGGGGATTCAACCTTATTGGAACAACAAGGATTCCTTAAAACAAACTGTAGTGGTCACATCCTCTTTAAAATTAAAAAATGAAACAAAAAATGTGAACTCTAAAGACATCAAAAACATTATGTGTTAGAACAATTGCACCAACATTTATTTGCATCCTTTAAGGTTTTGGAGCTTGTTCACGTATTTGTTATTAGGCTTGGGCTTTATATTTTTTACATGGGAGTTTATTTCTAGTTTTGCTACATTAGCTTTACTATAATTTCTGGAAGGTTTTTTTGCTATTGCTTTGGGAATCGATTTGGTGAAAAAGAGTTTCTAATTCTTTGTTAACACTTAAAAGCCACAGGTTAAATTATTAAATATCATATGATAATGATATAAACTCAAACGTGCCCGTTTATAAAACTCCTCACTTTGCGAGGATAAGAAAGAGTCATTATTGTACGTAGTCTTTCTTTATAGTTGTTAAGGAACAACTTTTACGGATTTATAATAAAATTATTACAATAAATAAGAATGGCCTGCAAAAATTAGAAGGTTTAATTTGCTGGCAAAGAATCAATATGGTGGAGGAAAGCCTCTGTAAGGATCGCCTAAAGCAGTGGCATTTCCAGGACGTGAAAATACGACCTATAAAGCAAGCATTTATAGTTATTGAGTTGGATGTATGAAGAATATAAAATTCTATGTTGTTTGATTGAATATATTTGACCTGATAATTTCCAAGTGTATAAGTCTTGAAACCAGCTGCACAGTAGTCAAAGTAGTACTCCCATGTCCGAAAGAATTTTTCATCGAATCCCAGGTCCACTATTTTCCTGAGAAAACAAAAGAAAATCAGAGAAACTAAGGAAACCAGAAAAGGAGGAACTTTGATATGTGGTATCTTACTTCTTATTTTCCAAGAAATTTTTTCTCCAGTGTCTCAGAGTTTGGTAGTAGTGAATCCCTATATTTTCCACATGCTCCACACTAAGAATATGGAAATTCCAAGTGAGTTATTCATGTTTGATGAAAGAAAATTGCAAGATTAAGCATTTACAGTTTACCAGAGTCTAGATGAATTAGCCATGGCTGATGTTATTCTAGTTAATGAAGGCAAGCATCCTCCAGGAAATATGTATTCCTTTATGAAATCTGAACTTCTCCTGTACTCATCATAGCGTTCTTCTGGTATAGATATGAACTAAAAGGAAAATCGATTAACAAATTTTGAGCACAAAAGATCAAGTCTTTTCAAATATGACGTTGAAGATTGTATTACCTGCAGAACCACGAGCCCATCTTCTGCTAATGCTGAATCACAACAACCAAAGAATTCCTCCATGTATTCGTGGCCAACTGCTTCTACCATTTCGCTGGAAAGAGCTCCTCAAACTCAATCTACTTGTTCCCATACCATGGTCACATATAGTTTTAGGATTTAAAGAGCTTACCAAGATATGATTCTGTCATATTTGTGGTTCTTAGGCAACTGGCGATAGTCACAGAGGAGAAACCTGATATGGTCCTGGTGACGAAAATGGTTAAGAGGGTTCATCTGAATAATGCATCAGAATGCTAGGAACTATGAACATAGAGAAAAGGAAAAGCTTCAGATAGACACCTGGAGGCCTGCTTCCTCGACTTTCATTTCTGCATATTTTAGTTGCTTCTTGGAAAGAGTGATGCCTGTGTATCTACATCCAGTTCTTTTGACAACTTCAATTGCCAAGGCTCCCCAACCAAACCCAATTTCTAGAACTTCATGACCCTTGCCTACTCTTGACTAAATTGTTTGCAGGTGAACATGCACAGTGAGGGGTATGAAATGGAATGAACTTTTAGCATTTGCTAAGAAATGATCCAACCTTTTCAATGAGAGAAACAATCTTTCTCATCTGTGCAGATTTCAGATCTTCATCTTCATCCTTGAGGACAAATAGACGTGTTAATCAAAGTTTCAGAGAACTTCTTGAAATTAAGTTGGTCAGAAGGATTGGTTTTCAGACCTTGAATACCGCACAAGAGTATGTCATCGTCTCATCCAAGAAAAGAGAAAACAGTTCATTACTCTGGAAAAGCAAATCAAGAAAGAAAACATAACTGGAGGTGTGAAGAGATTAGGAAATGAAATTAACTGGTTCAGTGTCCCATACCAGGTCATAATGACGAGAGATATTCCTACGAGCTTGTGTGAGCGTGTTTTGCCTCATCACATGCTGAAAGAAGAATTTTGCAGATGCAATGCTGGAAGTGAAGAATAATGGTGTCCACCAACCCCTGAGAGAGCTAGATGTAGAATAATTAAAGTATGATCCAAACAAGAATCTGCTACTGATAATCATATTCCGGAACACACCAGTCATTCCATCCCATACCTGGCCTTGTTCTTGTCTACCTTGGATACAGATCTATTAGGATCTCTGTTGAGAATGAGAATCTACAACATAAACTAATGAGGAAGAATCATCATAAGATCATACTGAAAATAGCAGTTTGGCTAAGTTCTTGATTGATGATTCACCATTATTAGATTTAGAAGGCCTTCTTCTTTGTCAACAAAGGAAAAGTCGCCATTGATATATGCATCTGCGAGTCCTAAGTCAGCCTGTGTTGTTATCTGCAAAAGACAAGAATTGCTCAGTGGTTGGCAGAGATCATGAACTGAAGTATTTTGTTTCATTAAAAAGTTCTCCAATAAACAATTTGAAGAAAGAAGCATAAAATCCCCATAAATGATACAAAAGAACATGTACCTTCCAGTAAAACTGGGGATTGTGAACTTTCAGAATAGTTTTCAGAGAACACCTTTTGCCAGTTCCTTCAAATGTAAAAATGGTGCCTCCTTCCTCCAACAAGCTGCCATATTACAGAGAAAAAAAATTGAAGATTTTGAAAAAGAAGATAAAGGTCTAAGCTTTAAGACAAAACACAAAACTAGGAATAAACTGAAATGTGAGTGCTTCTGTTGTAATACACCATTGAATGCAACAAGACGCAAAACTTGGAGCGAAGGGCTCACAATGATCTTTACAAGTGAACTCACATTAAACAGCCAGTAGAGATATAATGTCCAAGAAATGTAGTAACAAAAAGGCGCGCCCCAGTTTCTAACAGAGATGGTACCATGTGTTTTGGATTGCTCAGAATAGCACAACTTTTTCCAAGCAGACTATTTGCTGCAACCATTCCAGACTGCACAGTATCACATTTTGTTATAACACCATTTTGTTCCATAAGTTTTATGAATAATCATGATAAGAAACGGAAAGGCAAATCCACTCTTGGATTTCTTTTCCAGTTATCTTGCAACAAACCAAGTTTTAGATTGGAACTGATGACAGCTAGGAAGGAATTTGTTTGTTGTTAACAATAAGAAACTTCAGGAGAACTTATTACTACCTTCAACCCATCCTCATGGAAGCCATAACCTGAAAAATAAATAACTTGAAACATTCAGATTATTGGCTTTACGGACGAGTGTTGCTTAAAAGTTAGAAACCACAATGGTCTGTATCTTATTATGGTAATCGTGTCCAGAGTTTGATGAAGGAGTTAAAAAATGAAGTGACTACCCTGGTATGCTCCGCAAAACCAAATGTGCCTTCTGCCTTGAATATGTTCAAGCTCAATTGAAGCTTTTGACGCAGCTACAGATGGGAATGGGTGGCCAGTTGACCATTTGAGTAAGGTATTTTCAGGTGCATGATCTGGATTAAGTGTCACCAGAAAAGGTGATTTTGTTTCGCCGAGATTCTGAAATAGTTTCAGATGATTCAAACAACAGATAGAGATGAGAACTGACTGCAGACAACCATAATCTGATCATATTAGACCAACCTGAAGCACATTCAGCCAGTAGGTCAAGCAGACTTTATTGTCCGTATTTCCTAAGAAATTCCATGCACTCCATGATGCTGGGTTCAGAGGCATAAATGTTGAGTCACGATGAAGGAAAATATCACTGCAAATACGAATTGCAGAATTAAATAAATGTTCAACTCCCTGTTTATAAAAGATTACAGTGTGTTAATCAAACACGTCAATGTGAACAATTGTTTGGTCACCATTCAATTGCATATTTTATAACATGGTTCCAATGTAATTGAACTACCTTCATCAAACTTAATTTGTAAAAAGACAACAGATTAAACATGGAAAAAGAAAGTGATACCTCTGCACATATTGGAAAGAACCTAGTACTCTCAGTTCCTCAGATGTTGCTTGCTCTCCCAATATTTTCAATGCATCAGGGGCATGAACACCAATAACGCAAGCAGAGTACATTTCTTGGCTGCCATCTTGTGAAAACACTGTGCAACCTGCTAATATACTATTCAAAATTCTTGCTACAATTAAAATAACATAGAATCGTTTGCTTTTGTCTATGTGATGCTTCTCTTTAGAACTGAACTAACTTTATCATCGAAGTATCTAAGTCGGGAAAACTTAAAAAACCTGTTATACAGGTCTTCGAGTACTAACACTAAATCCATCATTGCAGTTCCCAATCAACAAGATGATAGATCTTACCTTCATTACATAGATGATGAAAATTTATTGATTGAGAAAGGTATCAGAGTTACCCTTAGTGCTTACCCTCATCAGAAGTTGAGACCCGGTGTATCTCGCAACCCGTTCTTATTTGAGAACCTAAAATTTCCAGCTTTTCCCTGACCTGGGATTTTTCAAAATTAGTCACACATTGAACCAGGACTCATCATAAAAAGAAAAAGAAGAAAGAGTTACTCCAAAAGAAACAAGTAAAGACCTTATGCACGTAAGAATGTGATCTCCCTCTGACAGTAAGCCACTGGGGGCGACCAAAAAGCTGCGGAGAGAAGCAAACAACTCTCATTGCAGAAATCTGATATGAACATTCCTGATTGAGTTAGCCTACTTAATCTCTTTTGTCTTCAGGAAACGTGTACCTGAAGCAAGTGGTGGTTACGGCAAAAGGAGAGCACAGAGAAAGCCGAGAAGTTCATAACTCCATCTGAAGGGCATGACCAAATAGAACCGCACATTGGAACCTTACGTAATGCATGCATGCTTCATCTGTTAGTGACAGATTGAGTAGTATACAGGCTAAAACTGAAAGTTAAAACAAGAAAGTAGCAATAATTCATAAACTGCTTGAAATAATACTCACAAGATAAGCTTTCTGAAACATCTCAGAGTAACCCCGCGACCTGACGAACTTTCCCAGGGTCTCATTCAGATCAATATCCGGGTTGTTCTCCAGCATCTCAAGATAGCTGAAATACAGCAGTTGGAAGTGAAAGATGTTTCCAAATGCCAACATTGATTCATCACTAACAACAACTAATAACACAACGCTTCCATATTTTCCAGGTCTTTGAAGACAAGGAACTCTCACCTTAGGACATCATCCTTGAACCTGAGAATGTCACGGATCATTTGCCAGAAGTAAGGATTAAGAATGTTCTTCCTCTGAGCAAAAAGACTGGACACGCCATTTCTGCTACCCCATTCACAGCCACGGCCTTTGTCTAAACTGACCGAGAATGACATGTCTGATAACTCCATCTCTACTCCAAGATTCTCGAAGAACTCCATCATATTTGGATATGTTACCTGTCATTGTAGCAGCATCCATATTAAACTTCACATACACATATATAATTATATATTGCACAAGAAGTTGCATCCTGTAACTACATAACATACGGTTCTTGATCTTATAATATCAATTAACCTCGACCTTAATCATGCATGTGACTGAGACTGATTCTTAACAGGTTTAATAACCAATAGAAAATTTCATCCAAGAAATTGACAAGACAATATAACTAAATAAATCTCTTCATCTAACGTTTAATGGTAGAATCATGTAACAAGTCAATACCTGTCAAGAAGAACCATATGCATCAAAATCACATAATAATCTACAACAATCCCGTGTTTAATTTTGATCTTTTAAAAGGGTTAATAACTAAATCGCATGTATAATTGATTAATTTGGTATAAATATGATATCAGCAATCAAATAAAAATAATTAAAATATAAAGTGTAATTTAAATTTTAAGATATTTTCACCGTTATATAAAATTCACCCCTTTAACCTAAACCTAGTTGTTGAGTTAAGTTTGAGAACAATTGACAAAGTTTTCTTATCTTACACAAAAATAAGTGAAATTCATATGATAAGGAGACAGGAACAGCCGCCAACTTGCACCTTATCCACAACACAAGATGCCTGACTTTGGCTAAACTAAACTAGCTAGCACCCAACCTCCCTGCTTTTACATGTGATTAACTTCGAATTCTTTACATTTCTATTCATCCCTTATTTTTAGGCACACTGTTAATAAATTTTTTATTAAAAGTGTAATAAAAATAAGTTATGCTTCATTATGTACCTCCACTGAATTAATTAGTCAATTAAATATTTCTTAATTCGAAAATATTCTCTTTTATTCATTACAGTATTCCAACGAAATGACAATTTGTGCGAAACCTACATGCAATACGTCGACAAATAAGTTAGAAATTAAGTAAAGTAAAATGGAATAAATAAACTAGTATTTTAAAACTTGTCTCCTTCCCTTATTTTACTATTTCGGTTATCCTTAATTATATAGATCAGAAACCTACCTACTTGTGACACAAACCATTGTACATCAACTCATTCAATATTACACCTTTTCCTTTCTAAAATATGCTTAAGAAAATCAGAAATTATCGTAATTTGGTCTAAAATTCTTGAAAATTTTAATTTCGGTAATAACCCGACAAGCTATATATATATATGATGTTTTCGATAAAATTAATGAAGAAAAAGAAAAGAAAAGGAACAAGTAAAAATAAAGATATAGTGAAGACTTACACGATTGAAGACCATAAAACCCAGGTCTATATCGACGCCATCGAAGTTCACAGTCCTAGCATGGCCTCCTAAGTACTCCTCTTTCTCGTACAAGACAACCTCAGCTCCAGCTTCTGCGAGAACATAAGCTGCAGCCATTCCACTCACTCCAGCTCCAATCACTGCCACTCTCATTCTCGACATTCTTAACTCCAAAACCCAACTTCAGTTCCTGCATTTTTTCTAAAACCACCATTAATCTTCATAAACAAAGAAGACCAAGCATGATAACTAGGGACTGTGAAGGGTTGAGACATTTATTACTTCAGTCAAACTCCTCTATCTCCGGCCAAACCTGTGGCTACAAAGGAACACCGCCTAGATCTTCGCTGCGAAGAAAGGGGTAGAAAGTGGCAGCGGAAGACTGTGCTAGAATTACTGAATGCCAAAGTAATGAACAGATAAGCTAAGAAAGACCATTCGCTGCGAAGAAAGAGTTGAATGTGGCGGTGGCAGACTGTGGCTATAAATACTGAATGCCAAATTAATGAACAGATAAGCTAAGAAAGACCATTCCCTTGTGTAACTTTTATATGTATGGGACCTGCAAATACTGCTGTCAAATTTACGTTCATGTAATCCACGAAACAGATATCAACGTCAAGGAAAAAAAAGAGTGGTTAAAAATCATATTTTTAAATCACGATGTGTCTTTTTTCCTTCTAGTCTTCACTTGAACGTGCGTGATTGTACGTACCCATTCAAATCATGCTTATGACAAGTCATGTGGTGTACTCTTCAAAGTAAATATGTTTAATCAACTTTAAATTTCAACTAAGCAAAATTGAGCTCAATGTTAAATTTTTTTTTAATAATAGAAAAGTACAACCATATTAAGTTACTAAGCAGGAGAAAGAAACCTCAAATATATCCTCTAGAATGATAGTAGCACAATCCACAGGCAGATTTTGATACTAATAAACGCCTAATTCTAGAGACTTACTTGATTGACTAGTCAATTCACACCTCAATTAACTTTACAGTCAATTTTAAAATTTAGTTATATAGAAATGGACACTTCATAGTAATACTGACATTTGTTCTTTTTGTCAGAGGAAACGGCAGAATACGACGACGAGTGTCATCTTATGGTTGGCTCTTTTGAGATTCCCCGAAACCTATCTCACATGGCCTTTCTGCAGCCATCTGCCGCTCAACGTGGCTCCATTACATGCACACAGCAACAAGAACTAGAAATGGGTCTCTTTGGGCTTCAAAAATGGGCCAAATTCGTTTTGTATCGGGCCCAACTTACATTTATAGATTCCTTTTGTTTGTTTCGTAGCTTCAATTTAAATTTATTACAGCCAATTGAACACTTGTAAATTTAATTTAAACAATTTTAAATTATTACACTTTTAAAATTTTACTCCACTTCTCATTACAAAGTTATTTCCTTGTCCCTCGTATTTTTTTAATTGTTGAAAATTTGAAAAGTGATTACATCATTGTAAATGGGAATAATGAAATTTTATGATTTTTAAAAAATCTTTTAATTTTATATATAATTAATTCATACATTTACTAAAATTATTAATTATAAAATTATACGTTATTTTCAAGTTTGAATTATATCTTTTGCATATGTTTTGAACCAAACTAGTTACATGAAATAACTATTATAATTGTATAACTAATTGGTCATATTTGATAATCAATATTAGTATTAGTTGTTGGTTGATTCTATCATGGTAGGTGACAATGGATTATATCAGTTGATTTGACCAACAAATAATATCGGTTGTTTATTAAAATGTTTGGTAAAATTAATTGTTTTATATAAAATCACTTATGAGAGCACGACTTAAATTTTTTATAAGAACGTGAGTATTACATCTTAGTATTTATTTGAATAATAGAATTTATAATTTAGATATTTAATTTTATAAAATTAAGTTTATAATTTTAATAAAAAATCATAGAACATATAATAATAATATAACAATAATAACACTTTCGAAGAAAAATACCATATAAAAGGAACATTGTTCACAAAATCACCAATTGGTGCTTAGAATAAATATTTAAATTTATGTAATACTAAATTAAAATACCTTCTTTATTAGAGATTAATATTTTAATTCTACTTTCTGTAGTTCATATATTTAAGCGATTTGACTTGTTAAGATGGCAACTCAACTTTTTTATATATATATATATATATTAAAGCAACTTCCAAAAATGTGACCAGACGAGCAATAAAAGAATAAGGAGTCTTCTATACATATTTAAGTTAGCATCAAAGGGAGGAAGGGGATCCTAAACATAAACAATATCCGAGAATACCCGAATAGCCTTAGAAGCCATTGCAACTTATTCCATGTAAAGGGTATAAATGACTTTTTTGTACATTAAAATTTTAGCTAAAACAGTTGATTGGGTTAAATCAGTTTTTTTTGGTAAATCAGTGAATTTATAAATAAATAAAGGTATGTGCAATCGAGAGATTGGAGAAGAAGTCAATCTCTTATCTATAACAAAAGAAACCTAACATGTGAGCATGAGGGATCCTATAATTGTTCCCCATGCCTACACAACCATAACAACAACCTAAGAAATATCAACCCACAACATGACCATAACAAGCATCAACTTACCAAAATTATAATAATTCCTTGCAGTAAGTTTTGTATCCTAAACTAATCAAGACTGCCTTCTAGCCCATAATCAGTGAGATACACATCAGGTTAGAATTCATCGCATTTCCATATCACATTGTTATCTTGTTTGTAAAGAATTACCGAAGTGCTGAGGAAGGAGAGATAGTTCAATTTTCATCCAACTTCCTTTGTATATCTGATCTAGTCCTCTAGCTTTGAAGACACCCATCAGGGGTTTGGGCTTTCCTACTGTTGAGTTGCCTAAGGAGTGAATTGTTGAAACTTGTGACACCATGCTCTTTAAGACTTTTTGGAGATTTAGGCATTCCTGTATAATCCTCTCTTGCCTGATGCTTCCATTGGGTGTATCCTCCTACCAAGCTTACATGGCTTTACAACTTCTGCTATTGTCTTTTTAATAAGCAACCTATCTTTTAACAGGTAGCTGGGATCGCCATTGAATTTGATTGCCAACGAGGGAGTAAACTTATAAGTACCCGACCTAACCAACAACCTGCAAAAAAAAAGAAGAAGAAACAAACCAGAACCACAATTTATCTACTCTCAGTGTTTGAGCAAAATTGTTCCATTACTTGGAAGATCACTTTAGAGTTGATGCTCCCCACTTCCATAGCTGTGTCTTTAAAGGTTCTGAGGTTTCTCTTAGACCGTATGTTATACACAACGACAGATAGAAGGATGGTAAATGTGTTAAGGTCAATGTTTATGTTGCTTTGGGGTTGGTTGAACCAATTTAGAATGGATTGAAGATTTAATAGGTTTGGAATGTTTATCTGAAAGCGGTTAAGGTAGTGTAACCACATTAATTTTGAAAAGGAGATTCAAAGAAGAGTTGGTTAGTAGATTCATTGTCCGAGGATCAGAGTGAGCAATGGATAGGAATATGAGTATAAAGTAGCCGATCTCTTGTTTGTAGCTTATTAAGGAAAGCTAACCATAAGATAAAGGCATACCTTGGATTTGTACCTTTGTGTCATACCAATTTATACCAAGGTACTCTCAGATAAGGAGGTCTCATCAAAATGTATGCTGAAACATTTGTCCAAGTTTTTGTGGGGTTGGCAATTCATTCTAGCCTATTCGATTGAGACCCATCGGGTTGATACATTAATGGCTTTAGCATACGAATGGCCTCAATTATGGCAACTTGCCAGTTCCACACATTGTCTCTAATAACATCAGCTACTTTTGCATTCATTAGAAATTCTGAACCATTGATAATTCTTGGAGTTGGGAGGTCCTTCAGTATTCCTCTATGATGCCACAGGTTTTACCATAAGAAAGTTGAAACACCATTCTCTATCCTAAATATGAAATGATTCCCAATAGTATTCCTGACTTGAATAAGTTTCCTCCAACTCCAAGAGCTATTATTTGTTGGTTGAGCTTTCCAGAAGTTATTTCTTCTAAGAATAATGGTGTGAACCCACTTAACCCACAAAGCTTCCCTATCATTAAAGAGGACCCACATCCTTTTACCAAACAAGACATTATTCCAAATAGATAAATGTTTAATCCCCAGACCACCCTCTTTTTAGGTCTATATAGATTAGATCACCTGACCTTACCATGAGTTTAGACACAACCTTCCCAGACCATAAGAAGTTCCTAAGTTTAGACTCTATTTATTTAATGATAAAAGTAGGAAGAATGAAATGGTTAGCCCAATATACCTGAAAAGTAGACAGAACAGAAATTACCAACTGAAGCCTACCAGCATAGGACAGTGCCTTATGAGTCCACTTTTAACTCCGAAATCAATTTTTTTTCCAACAATAGGATACAGTCTCTCCTAGTAAATATTCCTATTAAAAGAGGTACACTTAGATATTTTATAGGGAGTTGACCTTTTTTAAGACCCGAAAGAGTTTCCAATTGAATGACCAAATGATCCTTATCAGGAGACAAGAAGAACTAACTCTTGTTAATATCCATTTCCAAACCAGAGAAATTAGAGAAAGTGCTCAAGCAATTAAGCAAGGTATTCACCGATGTCAAATCAACATGACAAAACATTAACAGATCATCAGCAAACAAAAGATGGGAAAGTTTGGAGCTTTGCATCTCTAGTGGAATTTAAAACTAGGATTTTCTGCTATCGAACCATTCAGGTTCCTAGAAAGGACCTCCATATAGATAATAAACAGCTATGGAGAGAGAGGATCGCTTTGTCTTAACCCTGATTTCTCACAAAATTTTTTTGTAGGAGACCCATTAATGAGGATAGAGTATGAAGGAGAGGTTACACATTCTTTAATCCACTTAATAAACATAGGAGGGAGTCCTACAGCTAGGAGCACCTTGAGGAGAAAATTGCATTGAATAGAATCATAACCTTTTTTCAAGTCTATTTTAAAAAGCACATCTCTTATGATCATTTGAAAGGTGATAGTTCTTGAAAATTTCTTGAGCTAAGAAAATGTTGTCCCCTATATGACTGTTTTAATGAAAGCACTTTGGTTTGGGCTTATGATGAGGAGCAAAATCTATCTAAGTCTATTGGACATGATTTTATTAGACAGATTTTTGTGATCACCTTATGAATCATGTTACAACGAGAGATAGGTATATAGTCCAACACAGTGGAAGACCGGTTCTTCTTAGGAATAAGAGAAAAAAAAGGCTGAATTAAGTTCTTTGAGGAGTCTCCATGTTGGAAAAGTCTTGTATTGCCCTAGTGATCTCATTACTAATAATATGCCAAGTTTGTTTAAACAAAAACCCATTTAACCCATCCCACCAAGGGCCTTATTCGATTGAAAGAAAAGAAACTTCCTAATCTCCTAAAGTAACTTCAGCTACAAGATTGTTTCTAAGGTTCTCAGGAATTGGATGGGGAAAAAGAAATGCCACATACTCCTTTGCAGATGCTAGGTCTTTCTTTTTTCCATGAGAGTTTTGAAAGAAATTCATAAAGGAATTTTGGATTTCTTCTAAGTCAGTAATCCTTTGGCCATTTCTCACCAATAAGGAGTGGATAGTGTTTCTGTTCCTATTTGACAAGATGGAATTATGGAAGAACCTGGTGTTCCTATCCCCCTCCCTAAGCCATTTAATGCGGGAAGATTGTTTATAAAAGGATTCTTAATCATTTAAAGCATTAAACAGATTGGTCATAGCCTCATGCTCTTCGGAAGCTAGTTGAGTCCTATTAGGCAAAATTCTCATTTGGTCTTGGATGTTATTCAAGACAGCTTGACAAGTCTCAATTATGTCATTAATATCACTTACCTGAACTGAGTTTAGGGATTTGAGAGCATTTTTTACTAGTTTGAGCTTTGACACAACACAGAACATAGGAGTCCCTCATATTTGAGTATTCCAAGTCTCTTCTATTGTCTAAAGGAAGTTACGTTAAGAGATTAAGAAGTTTAAAAATCTGAAAGGTGAAGATCTTCTCTTAAGGAAAGTAGAAGTCCTTATCACTATAGGAGAGTGGTCTGAAATATTAGGGTTAAGGATCTCTCCAAAGGATTTAGGAAATTGATAACTCCACTTCAAGTTGATAAGTGATCTATCTAGTTTTCTAGCTATGTGGAGTTCACCAGATTGCTTATTGGGCCATGTAATTTGGACCACTAGAGTTAAGATCATAAACACCACATTCCTCTACACATTTCCTAAAGTCTCTCATTCCACTAGTAGTCGAGGAACTAAGGGGTTTAGGTTCATGAGAAAGCAGAATAGCATTAAAGTCACCAAATAAAATCCATGGTTGGTTCCCAATAATTAGTTTGATGTTTGAAAAGGTAGCCCAAAGATTTTTTCTATGATTGAAGTTATTAGAGCCATAAATACAAGTAACAAAGAAAACAGAATCACAATTCAAAAGGGACACCTCCAAAAGAATAAGTTGGTCTGTAGTAATAATAACAGAGCACAAGTAACGATCTGGGTTCCAAATTATCACTAACCTGACACAAGAAGCTTGATCTGAATTACTACAGAAATGCCATTTAGAAAACATGGCAGAGCAAATATTATTCAAAAGGAAAAGAGACTTGATCCTAGATTCTATCAAACACACAAAAGAAACTGATAGCATCTTAAGGAAGGATTTCACATTAACTATTTTTTATGGTTATTAAGACCTCTAATATTCGAAAAACCTAGATCCATAACTGAAAACTCTAAGACAAAAACTACTACTTTTGTTTCCTTCTAGATTTCCTACCTTTCCTAATGGTAAAATCCCCTTCTGCCCCTTCCAACAAACCCAAGCTCTGTGCATCATTAGAAATATGAGGAACCACATCAGATTTAGAAGAAGCAATAGAATTACCTGATTCGCTCACACCAGGACAATCAACATCTTCAAGGTTTACATTAGGATCATCTTGCTTCTGTTGCACTTCTTTGCCTTTACTTTGCTCAATTGGGGTTTCAAGTATTCTGCTCTCTTTAGGAATAACTTGTACCTTTTCAGGACTTTGCTGCTGACCACACTCCATCTGTTGGTTTCCATTTATAGGTTTAGAATTATTTTCCTTTTCCAACTCTGCTTGAGTCCCAGTTTCAAATATACGATCTGTTGGTTGTCATTCTTTTTTTTTTAATGTTACTTTTAAGGCTTTCATTCATATTCTATTGCAATCTCCTTAAATGCCACTTATCCCTCATCATTATATGTCACCAACTGAAATGACAAAGGCTAGCTCCTTTCCAGATCTAGTTCTACACACATTCTAGCATATAGGATTCTGGACATTTTTGTTGTGTGGGCATCCATAAGCAAAAGATTTCCCACTACATTAGCAATCCTACTCAACCCCTCATTGTTCCAATACTCATAGGGGATATTGTGGAATCTTATCCATACAGGGGCAAACCTAACATCCTCCTGCTCCCCCGCATTCAAACTTCATTTTTGTAAGAACAAGGCTTCCTTTGGATATGCCAAGGTCCCTTTTCTAGCACTTCATTCAACCCACATTCAGAATCAAACTTGAATAGAAATTTGTTTGAGCTAGTCACTAAAATTACTGTTAAGTCATAAGCTAACCAAACTTTGGACATGGCTCTCGAACCCTTTGGAAAGGCGGTAGCTTACTAATGAAGAAGCCTATTAGGGCATGACAAAACTTCCTTGCTCCTTTTTGTGCTAATTCTGGAGGCATGATAACGAAGATTTGGTCCTCCTTGATTTCCGGGGGTAGTAGGCCAATGCCGTGATGTCTGAGGTTCCTTCACTCCGTTAGCAACAACGGATTCTCAAGTATTTGGAAGTGATTTCAGCGAAGATTTTCGATCTTGAGTGTTTAAAGGAATCTCTGGATCAATTGACACATCAGACGATTTGCAAAAGTTTTACAATCTTACGGACATTTTAAAAGAGGTGATGTTGGGATAGTTTGAGTTAATATTTTCATAATTAGAGATTGGAGAATAGGGCGAAAGGGAAAATTTAGGAGATGTTATAGGGGTTCGGGCTAGGGGTACACAAGAAGGAGACAGGAGAGAAGAAGAAGAAGCCATGGAAGAAGAGGTCACAAACTCACCGTGATCTACAAAGTAATGGACGCTATGCTAATGTCTCTCTTACATTGCTCTCACTCTAAATCAAGTGTATTTTTAGTTTCATTATTACTTCTCTCATCCTATTCATTACTAAACATACTTAATAACTTTTAATATGATCAAACAGCAAACTCTTAATCAGCAGTTAATAATTAACAAACTAGCCTATTAATTATTAGACCTTTAACCATGTTTTCATATATAAATTGAAAAAAATTATAAATGATATTTTATAGAATTTAAGTGTATTTACAAAAAATAAATACAACTTTATAATAAATAAATTGATAAGAGGAACCAATGCCGATTCAAATACATGTCAAAATAACAAATATCATAAACCAAAGATTTTATATTATTCATTGCTCCTCATTGGTAAGCTTTAGCTAAATATCGTCTCTTATATATATATAAGCACAGCACATAAGCAGAGAAAGGAGTGGTGAAACAGAAACAAAGAAAGCATAAAAAAGCAGAAATGGCGGAGAAGAATTTCCCAACCGTCAGAAATGGCTATACATATATAACATCAGCAGAGATTGTCGCTGCGCAGTTTCTACATTTGTACCAGAATTTCCTAACCGTGTTCTCTTCCTTGTTTTCCTCGCAAACATACGCTGTCTTTTAGCTAATGCATATCAATGTCTTTCCTGTCTTTTCTCTCTCTTATATCGCCGTAATAGTAACTAACAAAACTGCCTCAACTGCACCAGACAAACATTTGTCTCTCACAATCTCCTTGGTTCTCATTTTTCTATAGAATGCTCACCTTCTCTCCCTACTCTCTCCCG
Organism: Erythroxylum novogranatense; assembly: GCA_029891385.1. Classification (NCBI taxonomy): domain Eukaryota; kingdom Viridiplantae; phylum Streptophyta; class Magnoliopsida; order Malpighiales; family Erythroxylaceae; genus Erythroxylum; species Erythroxylum novogranatense. The sequence continues at coordinate 128,928,342 of CM057228.1, forward strand.
CCGGCTATCTGACACCTCACTCGCCGGAGACTTTGTAACGTTTCCACTAAATGGCCCACCATACCCGCCGCGAAACCTTCTCGGGTCCCATCATCACCGGCCCCTCCGTCGCCGCCTTGAACCCTTCAGACACCGACCTCTGCTGGCCATTTGGCACTCTTGATGGCCTTGAGAGAGATGAAATTCGTGAGTCGGCTTACGAGATATTCTTCACTTCATGCAGGTCCTCACCGGGATTTGGCGGTGGCAGGAATGCTATCACGTTTTACTCAAGCCATAACCATAATGACAACGGTGACAGAGGCGGAGGAAGTGGGTCACCGTCGGCTTCCGGCAGTGGATCACCAGGAGGGCGGGTGGGCAGTGGTCCTGTGGTGCTGACGACACCAACCAGTAGAATAAAACGAGCTCTTGGACTTAAGATGCTCAAGAGGTCACCATCTAGGAGGATGTCGAGCATTAGCACCATCGACAGGGGTGGCGGAGGAGGTGGTGGCTCGGCTCCAGGGTCGCCTAAAACACCACCGCATCACAGCGCAGGATCAATAAGTCCGGCAATTGGGTTCTCAACGTTGCCATTAGCTAGGCCAAGAAGGCCTCTAACTTCTGCAGAGATAATGAGGTTGCAGATGAGAGTGACGGAGCAGAGTGATAATAGATTGAGGAAGACGCTCATGAGAACTCTAGTCGGTCAAGTACGTACGTCAAACACAACTACATTTTCATAAATGTTGGAACTTGGTGACTTATGTTTATTCTTGGATTGGCATGGATGACAGTACATGGGAGTTCATAATTTCATGTTGTTTGTATATGGATGTTGATTTTTCTTACGTTAATGATATGTTTATGAATCAAACAACATGTGTAATCTGCGTGGCTTTGTTCTTTACACATGTATTCGAGAGATTAGAAATTTTCTCGAAGAAGATCATAAAGTGAGACACCACAGCCTCTGGCTTCTAATGGTTACGAAGATTGTAGCCAAAGATAGAAAAGCAATATCCTTTGTTTCTTTTACTTCATGTTGACATTTAATGTTAAATTCTGTGTCTTTTTACAAACATCACAGATGGGAAAGCGGGCAGAGACCATAATACTACCATTGGAGCTTCTCCGACATCTAAAGTCATCGGAGTTTAATGACACACACGAGTACCATCTATGGCAAAGGAGACAGCTAAAAATACTAGAATCTGGGCTCCTCCATCACCCTTCAATGCCACTAGACAAATCTAACCCTTATGCTCAACGCTTCCGTGAAATTCTCCGTGCCAGTGAGACCAGACCTATTGACACCAGCAAGAACTCAGACACCATGAGAACCTTATGCAACAGTGTTGTATCCTTAACTTGGAGAAGCTCCAACGGCTCACCAACTGATGTGTGCCATTGGGCAGATGGGTTTCCGCTCAATGTACATCTCTACGTTTCCCTTCTTCAATCAATATTTGATTTCAGGGATGAGACGCTGGTCCTTGATGAAGTTGATGAGCTTACGGAGTTGATGAAGAAGACGTGGTCTACACTAGGAATCAGTAGACCTATACACAACTTGTGCTTCACCTGGGTGCTTTTCCAACAATATGTAGTCACTGCACAAACTGAACCGGATCTTCTTCATGCAACGCATGCTATGTTGTCCACAGAGGTGGCAGCTGATGCAAGGAAGCCAGACCGAGAGGCTATCTATGTGAAACTTTTGTCTGCTATGTTGTCTTCAATGCAAGAGTGGGCAGAGAAGAGATTGCTTCACTATCATGATTACTTCCAGAGAGGAAACGGCTCCCTAATTGAGAATCTTTTGCCACTGGCATTATCTGCATCCAAGATCATGGGTACAGATGTTACCATCACTGAAGGAGCAGGGAAAGAGAAAGGTGATACAAAGATAGTTGATTCATCAGGGGATCGTGTGGATCACTACATTAGATCTTCTATAAAAAGTGCTTTTGCTAAGGTTAGTTTAGTTACATGTGATACTTCTGTTTCATATTATGATCCAATTCTATGTTTTTCTTTATAGTTTCTTTTGCTTTGAATGTCATTTTTTGTTCATCATAGATAATAGAATCTGGAAGCTATAAGAGTACAAGCATAGAAGTTAGGGATGAGGCCAGTGAGGCTGTTCTCCAATTAGCAAAGGAAACAGAGGATTTGGCCTTAAGAGAAAGGGAAACATTTAGCTCCATACTGAAGAAATGGAATCCAATTGCAGCCAGTGTTGCAGCAGTGACATTACACCAATGTTATGGAGCAGTGTTGAAGCAATATCTAGCTGGGGTTTCCATGCTTAACAATGAGACAGTGGAAGTATTGCACAAGGCTGGAAAGCTTGAGAAGATTTTGGTTCAAATGGTAGTTGAAGACTCAGCAGATTGTGATGATGGAGGGAAATCGATCGTACGAGAGATGGTTCCCTATGAAGTTGATACTGTAATCCTGAAGCTGGTGAAGCAATGGATTGAGGAGAGGTTGAAGAGAGGAAGACAATGCCTCCTCCAAGCTAGAGATTCTGAAGTAAGTTCAATCGCTAACTGTAGAAGAAAGCTGTTGCAATGTTTTAATTTACACTTCTTCTTGTCAAGCATAAAGAGAGCCTGAACAGTTCAATCTATGCCCTGTAGACTTGGAATCCAAAGTCAAAAAACGAGCCATATGCGCAATCAGCAGTGGAGCTAATGAAAATAGCAAAGGAAACTGTGGAAGAATTCTTCAACATTCCTGTTGGAATAGGAGATGATCTTGTTTATGAACTTACTGAAGGTTTAGAGAACCTCTTCAATGAGTATACAAATTTTGTGGCAGCATGTGGTAAGGCATACTAGCTTCTTCATTACAATTTTCATCTGTTTTAGATATGCAAACTTTGAAAACCATTCACACAATTTTCTTCTCTTGCTCCAATTGATTACTTTAATTCACTTTATGGTCTCCCCAGGATCAAAGCAAAGTTATCTCCCCACACTGCCTCCATTAACCAGATGCAATCGTGATTCGAAGTTCTTCAAACTGTGGAAGAAAGCTACTCCATGCTCCGTCAGCGCCGAGCACTTGCACCATCACGTAGTAACTGAAGGACACCATCCTCGACCATCAACAAGTCGGGGAACTCAACGTCTATACATCAGACTCAATACATTGCACTATATTTTGTCTCACCTCCATTCTCTAGACAAGACGCTTGCCCTTGGCCCAAGATCCAGTCTTTCACCTCGTCCACGACACAACACCACCCGCAGGCGCAAAAGTAACTCCTCTTCCTATTTTGAGCTAGCTTATACATCCATCCATTCTGCTTGTCAACATGTATCAGAAGTTGCTGCTCACCGCTTGATCTTCCTCGACTCAAGTTCAGTCTTCTATGAAAGTCTCTATGTTGGCGACGTAACAAGTTCTAGGATTAAGCCTGCATTGCGAACTATTAAACAAAATCTTACTCTTATGACTGCAATTCTCACAGACAGAGCACAACCATTAGCAATGAAAGAAGTAATAAAAGCCTCTTTTGAGGCTTACCTCATGGTTTTGCTTGCTGGTGGTTACTCAAGGGTGTTTTATCGGTCTGATGCGCAAATGATAAAAGAAGATTTTGACAGCTTGAAGCACATCTTTTGTACATGTGGTGAAGGATTGATGAATGAGGAAGTTGTTGAGAAGGAGGCAGACATAGTTGAAGGAGTAATAGACCTGATGGGAGAATGTACAGAGCAACTAATGGAAGATTTCAGCATTGTGACTTGTGAAAGTAGCGGTATAGGGAATGTGAGCTCAGCGCAAAAGTTGCCAATGCCACCAACAACAGGAAGGTGGAATAGAGCGGACCCGAATACAATTTTAAGGGTGCTATGCCACAGGAATGATACACTAGCAAATCAATTTCTGAAGAAAACATTCCATTTAGCCAAAAGGAACTGAAAGAGGCAAAAGACTTGAAGAGTAGACATTGGACTGAAAAGTTTTTGTTGTTGCTCTTGTAGTTGTTGTAAATAATTTTCTTCTGTCATCATTCTTTGTATTACATGGACAATCAAATCCAGATATAACTGGCATCTTTCAAGTGTAATTAAGTTGAGCCATTTACTGCAAGTAAACAAGCAAAGCACCAAAATTATTTCCTGTGAACCTAAACAGTTTATGCAACTCGATCAGAATTTTTACAGAGCTTTCCAAGCATAAGAGGACGGATGATTGTTCTCCTTCATTTTTATTTTTATTTTTGGTGTTCCTTTGTTCCTTCCATAAAAGAAAGTGAAATGCAGTGTACAAGTATTAAAGCAACAATCTTTAACCCTGTCTAACTAGGGTCTAGGGAGATTTCCGCAGTTGTTGGAACAACTTGTTTTTCCAGTGTCCATATTTTAGCCAAGACTTTTGAATTCTATATATATACCGGCTCGTCCCCTATATAAAATCTTGTCCATAATTGCCAAGGTTAATCAAACTACAATACTTCACTGGTTTTCTTCAATGTCATGTCCTTCAGTTCTCCGGTTAGAACTTCCATCGAGTCTGAAACTTCAGCCTTGTAAACGTAGAACTTAACCACAACTAAGAAAAAGATGAGATTGAGGAAGTTCAGAATTGCAAAGAAGGCGTAGTAGTAGTCGAGATGGGAAGCGTTTAGGTTGTTCCGGATCCAGCCCCCATGACCATGCTTCTTCGTGATGCGAGAAACTGTTGAAAGAAGGAAACTACTAAGGAAGTTTCCAATTCCAAGGCTAGTCATTGAGTAAGAAGTTCCAAGGCTCTTCATGCATTCTGGTGCCTGATCGTAGAAGAATTCGATCTTGGCCACCTCTAGAAACGCATCTGCTGCTCCCATAAGCACAAATTGAGGAAGTAGAACAAAGATCGTCAAAGGTATTTGTCCTCCATTTTCAACCAAGCCATGTTTCCTGGCCTGGCTAAGTCTATACCTTTCAGTGAGTGATGCCGTTAGCATGATTATAATGTGGAAGACAAGGCCTATTCCCATCCTCTGGAGAAGAGTAATGCCTCTTGGATTCTTTGTCCATCTTTGCATAATCCTGACGAAGAACCTGTCATAAAGGACAACAGAAACAAGCATTGACAACGTCACAAATCCTTGTAAGCTTGCCGGGGGAATTTTGAAGCTGCCGATGTGTCTATCTAGAGTAGTGCCTTGCTTGACAAAAAGGGTACTGATCTGAGCAATCATCGTGCTTGGCACAAAAGTAGCGACCAAGACTGGGATCATTCTTAACATTTGTTTAGTTTCTTCCACTTGAGTTACTGAACAGAGCATCCACGGATTGGTTGATCCTGTCTGAACAGCAGCTTTGTTGAGGAATCTGTAAAAAATTAGGTGCAAGCAAAACAGTGTCAGTTACTGCATTTCTTTAAGACCCTACATCAAACACCAAATGCACAAATGATTTACGATTAATCACCTCAAAGTTGGTGTGGAATCTATTCTGAACTTTCTCTTCTTTGCATATTCTTCCAAGTCGAGCTCATAGAGTTCTTTAGGATCATTAGGGACGGTCACGTTCCATTTTCTGAGAGCAGCCACTATGACCCTAGCCATTCTTGTGAATGGGCTGCCAGTGGGCACCCTATGCCTGTAGAAACGTGTCCCCGCCAAGAAGATGCCGATGGAAATGGCCAAACCGATCGTGGGGAGGCCATAACCTAAGGTCCAACCTACATTGTCTTGTATATACACAAGAGCGGTGTTGGCAAAAAGTGTTCCAAAGAAAATGCTGAACATCCACCAGTTGAAGAAGGAAAGCTTATGAGCTTTCTCTTTAGGATCAAACTCGTCGAATTGATCAGCACCAATAGTGGAAATGTTGGGTTTGGTTCCACCAGTCCCTACGGCTAGCGTGTAAAGGGCACCAAAGAACACAGCTAACTGCAACGTGGAGGCCCTTTTGCAGTTCTCGACATTGTGATCGTGGCATGGCGGTGGTCTAAGTGCAGGGAGTGACACGGATAGTGTTAGCAGAGACATCCCCTGATATAGAATTAGAAATATCAATTGTAGCTTATTACCATGGACCAAACCAGAATTATTTGTCAGTAGGGGCAAATTTATCAAAATTAAAAATTATATTACAAAATTAAGATTTTTAAAATTAATAAAGTTTACATAAATATAATTTAATAAATTGATGTTTTATTTTTCAATATTAATAATTTGAAATTGTTCAATATTATGTATATAAGTTTCAAATTAGAAATTTTTAATTTGTATTTATACAAAATTATGTACTAATTATTACTTTCATTCCCAAATATACATAAAAAGTTAAAAATGATCAGTATATATTTTAAATAATTACTAAATATTTGTACTTACTTTTAACAAATTTATATGTTAAAAGTACAGTTGATGTCTATTTAAAAATAGACATATTTTTATACTAAATTTAATAAATTACCAAATTTATAATTTTTATACTTATCAATTAATAGTGTAATTTACGGCAGGGACAAGCAAACGTGGAAATCTTAACTGTCTCGAGTACACCTTTGAAACTGGACAGATAAGACGAGCATACAAACGTTGACTTGAGAGGTGTGTTTGCAAAACGTCTTCTTCTAGACTTTTGGTATCTTTTTTTCTTATTAGCTTTGCCAGAAAGAACCGCACTCACTCGCTTCGCTTCTGTTCTGCTGCCTTATAAAACAAACTACGACTACTACACTGCTACGACTCCAATAGCCAAGTCAATGCGCTTTTCCAAGCGCATGTTCAAGTTGGCATTGATTAAATAGTAAAGACAGACACTGTGTGTTTTGCATGTTCTACTTGGTGTGTTGACTCTGTTCAAATCCAACGTCCTGGAAAACTCTGTAACGCATCGTGCAAGAAAGCGACTTAACAATATTCAATTGGAAGGATTACCTTTTTCGAATTACCAAAATATAGGTTATTTATACTTAGATGTATAAATAACCTATTATTAACAAAATTTATTAATTTTCGAAAAAAATCAGATGTACTTTAATTTATACTAATATGAACTTTGATTAAAAAAAGAAATACCCCTCGCTTATTAAGTTACAAAACCTAGGCGTTGACGAAAACTTTTTTTTTTTTTTGAAGGTTACCATCTTAAGTCTTAACACTGTCTAATCACATGCACTAGCAAAACAAATAACACCCAACATGCAAATAAACATATGGATAACGTAATTAATGTAATGAGTAAGTTTTTGATTGTACCGAGAGATAGATGACGGAGGCAATGACGAATGTCCAGTACCGTCCAAGCTGAGCATCGGCTACATATGCTCCCAACATTGGGGTCATCCAGACGGTGCCAACCCAGTTGGTTACGTTGTTAGAGGATTTCACTGTGCCTTCGTGGAGCTTCTTTGTCAAGTAGATGACCAAATTGCTCGATATACCATAATACGCCATTCGCTCGAACACCTCGTACACTGTATATTACAAATTAACGAAACAATCACAATTGTTGTATTTTTAGTACTTCCTTATATTTAAAATAAGTGTCGTTTTAGATAGATATATATTTATTAAGAAAGTTTAGTGAAATGTTTGATATACTTTATTAATTGTATATCAATTACCTTAAAATATAATCTATATAATTAGGATGTGAGAGAAATTAAAGATAATTTTAAAATAAAATTATAAACATGCATGAAAAATCGTAAACAACACTTATTTTAAATAATTAAAATCTCTCTAAAACGACACTTATTTTAAATAAAAGGGAGCATATGAAAGTTCTGCTTCAAGTTTTCCATTTTCTGATGTTGGTGGTGCTTTTGATTTATAAATATCAAGTGGATACCTGCTCCATTTCTAGCCAATAGAATTGGATATCAGATCTTTGGACCAATAACAAGTTTGTTGTAAGAAATTAATACTAGTTGGCAGATGCGACAGATCAGCCAAAGAGATGCATATGTTTGGTAGTGAGACAGGTAAAAGACATTAAAGCTATGACTTTGGTTGGCGGGTCTCCAAATCAAGCATTTATGTGTGAAGTGTGAACAATACAGGCTTGTTCACACATTAAATACCTGATTCCAGTCTATAACCTAATCAAGTACAACTAAGGTAAATTGCGGTGGAGGAGTGATCCCCATCAAAACTTTCTATCTAATCTAAAATTTCAAACTTCAAGAGAAAAACTCATCGTTGAATAAGACTAGTATCAGACTTTCAATGACTGCAACTCACGAGGTGAAACATTCAAGAAATACAGATTAATTTCTGAGCAAAGAAGAGAAGAACCTTAATGAAAATGGAGAAATTAAGCTTAACATGACAGATTTACTTGATTTACACCCAACGACGAGGCTGAGAGAGGGAAATCATTACAGGGACATACGTCCCACACCCACAGTGCTTGGTTAAAGATTGGCCTAGAAGTTGCCAACTACAACTTAGTGCCCACTGAAAATGAAAATGTTTCCAATTTCCAGGGAAAACCACCATCATCAGATTAAGACACAAACTGATACATAGTTTCAGAACTGTATGATCAGATCACGAGTGTCTTTGAAGTGATTCAGAAGAAGAGGAGGGAGAGGAGGAGGAGGAGAAGTGAGATAGTTACCGACAACAAAAGAACAAGCTTTCCATCCACCTCTCTTGGACCTAAGAACAGGTTTTCCTTTGAGATCCACAGTCCCATCTTTTGTGTAATCATCAGACCTTCGCTCTATGTCCATGAGGATGAGGATGATGGTGACCAATCACACACTTAGACTTTTTATTACAAAGCCCTTGTTTATCTTACATATACACACATATATATACGATGAGACCTTTGTTTTACAAATGTGCCATCGATGTAGCCATGATTTTGTTTGACTTAAAGTAAAGTTTTAATAAAGTAGAATAGAATAGAATAAAATAATATAAATATTATAAAATTTTTATTTAAGAGGGATGAAAGAGTTTATAATATAATATAATAAAATGTTATTTAAAAGAAAGGTTCATAATGTAATATAATAAAATATTGTTTATCATTTTACATTTTATCATAAATTTCGATATCGAGATAACTTATTTTAACTATTTAAAATATAATAAGATGTAATGTAAAACTTTCTTATTTCATCGTATTATATTTTATTCTATTATATATTTTTTCTAAATAATGAAATATATTAATTTCCATTCCATTTAGTTAACAATCACTCAACCAAACGTATCCTTGCTCACCTTACGATTCCTTCCTTGCTTAGACTACACGTTGCTCCTCAAGCTCAAGGTGTAAAAGATAATTTCAACAATTCTACCAAAATGTTTTTCATTTCCAAAATTTGTAATATAAGTAATTATTTATGATTAATAAATTAGTAGCAAATATTCGTTTTATCATTTATTAGTTCTCAATAAATATTTTATTAATTTTCAATTAACTCCTATGATATGATTTTTATGGTAAATATTTTTAAAGTATGAAAATCATATTAAATATAACTTTTAAAAAATAAAAATATAGAGGAATTAGTGTCAAGAGCTTTATTGTTATTATCATCATCATCATCATCATCATCATTATTATTATTATTATTATTATTATTATTATTACTAAAGTAAAATTTTTATTTTTATAACATAAATATTTTCTTATTTAATAAAATGAACTATTAATAACTATCAAATAGTGAGTTGATTTTTAATTTTAATAAAGACCATTTTATGGCCTCGCTTTCTTAGTCTATCCATCCACGTACATACACAAAGCGACGTTCGTTTGTTTAGGTAAGGCCAGCTTACATAACAACAGCCACTACATATAGATGGATAAACCAGACTTGATTAAGTGTTAACTAATCATTAACCAGACTTGATTAAGTGTCAACTAATCATTCTTAGTATGATTTCTTCAAGGTTGGCGCTTTAGAAGGACCGGCGTCTATTGATAAAAACCTTAAATAAGAGAGATTAACTAACTGTATAAGAAGTTATGGAAAACAACAAATTTCATGGATAATGTGAAAGCAAATTAATAAATCTATAATTATTATTCTTATAATCTTAATTTGTGGGCTTAATACAAAGTCTTAGTTTGAATCAACGTTTTAAAAACATTCAAATGCTAATAAAATTAAATAATTTAAAATATGATTAATAAAATTATTATTATCTATTAAAATTTTAAAATTTAATTAAAATTATTAAATAAAATTAATTTAATTATTTTAGTTTATAAGAATTTGTTAATTCACATAAATTAATAGATTAATTAATAAACGGATCAATTTTTAACAAAAGAATTGTTAAAGTAAATCAACCATAAATATGAAGCGAAAAATTACATGATTCAAATTTTTAAGGTTGAATTTACTGAATTTTTAATTAATGATGTGAATCTTTTGTTTACGATCTCAATTAGTGTGAATATTGTAGTGTGAGAGACTATTTCTATATTGAATCTTCGCTCTCTATATAGGACTAGAGTAAATAAATACCGTTCAAAGATTCTAGATTCTTTATTAATTTTATTTTATAAGAACTATTAATCATGCAAGACTCTTCAACTCCTAACGTGAACTTTCTCGATTGGATGAGAAATTTGCAGCTCGTGAAGAATTGTTTGATGATGTATAATCTTGTCTTGTTTATATTTTATGAATTCTGAAAAACAAAAATACTTCAAACTCAATCACTAAAAGATTTATTAGTCAAATAAAATATTGAATATATAGTTTTAAAACAAAAGGATTTATAGTATTATAAATAATATATTAAATTGTATTATAAGATTCGAGTGATGATTCAAAGTATTTTGTAGCGTCATCTTTTTTTTTTTTTGATACAAAAGAGAATCACACAATTAGCTTAGAGCGCGTAAATATAGAACTTCGTGAGCATCGTTGCGAATAAGCTCCTGGACGCCTGGGGGGCTCCTGGAGGATATGGAGACCAGGGCTAAAAAGTTCAGCAAGGGCTGTCAAACCATTGGCGCATTGACTATCTTCCCGGAAAACATGTTGGAAATGAATCTTCCAGTCTCGAAGTGTGAGCTCCCGAATACCTGGCACCAAAAAAAGATCCCCAGTAAGAACAAAATTCGGATCGGAGATAATATTCATGGCCTCTAAAGAGTTCACTTCAGTGACTATCCTGCGATAACCCAGTTCCCAGGCTAAAGAAAGGACGGAGAACACACCTCACAGCTCCGTCATGAGGGGCGAGCCCTGACCGAGATTTTGTTGAATCCTCCCACATCAGTTGCCGTGACAATCACGAATTAATCCACCCGCAGTCGCCTGATAGGAATCATGCTTCCCTGCTCCACCATAATTAACCTTAATCCAACCCTCCAGGGGTTTGGTCCAGCCCACAGGAGCGGTCTGATTTGGGAATACACGGTTTTCCAACGAACCAGAACCGACCCCAAAATAATAACCCATTCAGCCTAAATCCAAATTAACGTAGTCCAAGATAACACGGTGTCCCACACGGGAGAAGTGTTTGTACCGCCATACAAAATCATGCTTTAAACTTTCTATATCCTGCCTCGAAAAGGCTACAATTACGTCACTTTCAAAAGAACCAGCAGCTGATCCCAAAAATAATGACTCTAATCAAAGAGTCAATGGTAGGGGCAAAAAATACCACGTATATTCTACGTGACTTAGTTTGGAGATAAGCGGGATCATCTTTTCTTTCACTGTCAATATTTGAGTCGCATTTTATATATGTTACTAGTCAACAGTTGTAGCTATGTTTGCAATTGGGTTGTTAGTAATTCGGTAACGAGAAGGTTAATGCTACTCTTTTCAAAGTTATATTCATGATCACAATATACAACAAAAGGAATCGCCGATGAGCTACAGATATAAAGGAAGAAAAATACAAGCTGGTATATCACATTCTTAACCTCATCCGAGCTTATTTATATGCCAAGAATGTCCATCAATCACTCTCTATGAATATGTAGAGAACTTTGGTAATTGTAGCTACATCTCAATTATTTAAAGGAGATTCATGTTTCATATTCTAGTAGAATAATTCATATAATTGTTGAAAAATTGAAGGGTTAGTAGTTTCACAAACTTTCCAATTTTACCGTAGACGTCTTTAGCATAAATGAAAATAAAAACAATAAAAAACGAAATAATAAAAAAATATTAAAATTTTGATAACACAGTTCGACACACCTCATCTATGTCTGTGGGACCCTCATTCAGTTTAATACTTTCATGAAAGTATAATAGATTTGCCCAAGGCTTTACTGAGTCAACACCACTCAACCCTTGACACTATCTTTCAACTTCACCTCCATTAAAGATTTCCTTAACAGAGGATTTTATTAATCAATCTTTTAACGAAAAAATAATGAATAAATAACTCAAGTAATTAAAATAATAAAGAACGAAAACTAAATACACTTGAAATAGATAAGAGCAACTTCTCGATGAGTATCTTTCTTTGAAATGGATATGAAAATTGTTGACAAAATTGATGTAATCACACAATACTACGAACTACCTTACGGCTGCACCAAGAACATATTCAATGTAACAAATCAATCAATTAAGCTTCAACCAAAATCACCCAAGAAAAATAAACCATAAGTATATCGGTTGCACACCCAACAATCGACCAATGCATGCTCGTGAACCACCAATGCACGCCCGTACAATACATAGAAAAATTAAAAAGCCGACAACCGTGACACAGCTCCCACTTAATTCACATAATCCATACTAGAGACATATACGATATTGACCATGAAGTGCCACTCTTCAACCAACAAAAAATCACCCAAACACCTTCAGCTCTTTATCAGAAAGCTATTAGCTTGGGACAAGAAGCAACCTTTAGAGAGCTAGGGACGGTATCAAAAGACTTTGCTTAGTTCACTTTTCCTATTGTCTAGACAACCCCTCTTAAATAAATGGTTAATGTCACTGTCAAAGCTCACCGACCACCCACCCTCTCGACTCGACTCCTTTGGTGAACTCCATTCCGTACAAAGCTAGGCTTGTAACATTCAAATACTGATTAAAATTTGTTCAAAGAATGGACTATATTGATCTTCTCCTGTACTATTCCATGGCCCAATAGAAGTTTCAAATAGGTAGACCTATTCACAAAATTCGATCAATGCATAGTCACCCCAAAAACTTCCAACCAAACACACAAACTTCACACACACGTGATGTATCATACTCCCTCTCAAGATAGACTTCAATCCGAGATAAGATTCTTTCTCAACTAGAAGATTATCCATATAGCTTTTGAATCCAAGTTAAACAAGGATTTTTGTTTAATCATACCAAGCCATGGTCTAGTTGTCATCACCCAATTAAATTCAATGTAATTCTTAAAGCTACAATATCTTATAGGTCCAATTATCTAATAATGCAAAATTAAATAATAAGATATATAACATATATATTAACAATTTTTCCCTTTTGGTATTATTTGTCCCATATTTGAAACTCCCCTTAAAGAAGATAAGTGGACATATAAATATCAAATGCACAATTCACATGAGATAAAAAAAAATATCAAATATCAAATGTCAAGTTCTAAAGAATATCACAATTATCCAATCATCTAAATTTTTCTCCCTTGAAACAAAAAGATGTCAAAAAGCAAGACGAATAGTTACACATATAACTTGAAATCTCCTCCTAAATGGAAGAGTCTCAAAAAATAATTTGATGTCTCCTTCTTGGGACAAAACAGTGTCAAAACGCATAATCATAAGAATCAACAATAGGTGCAACGGAAGAATCATAAATATTCCAAGATGACAATTTACCACCATTCAAAACATCGAGAGATATGTCTGAAAGAGAGAGAGATACCCGAGAGAGAGATCCATACTAATGAGAGAGTTAAAGAGTCTTCGGTGGAGCCAAATAGAAGTCACAATGTAAACTGTTAAAAAGATGGGACGATAATGGTAACATCAAAACTAAAGAAGAACCAAAGAAGATAAATCCTTTTTTTACGTTTCATTTTTTTAAACAACAAAAGATACTTCAAAAATGTAAAATGCACGGTCTCTGTACCTTTCGAAAAAATTCAAACCTGACCTTATTCCTCATCATATTATCTTTGTCATCGGTTTCTTTTTCTGAAGTAATTAACCTGTCCTCTGTCTGACCAGTTTCTTTAAAAGCAGTAACTAACTGTGAATTTGATTTCTTATTTTTTTCTTTACTACGCTTTTGTGCTTGTACTTGACCATTTCTAATCCAAGAGTGCTTGGTAACATGGGTTGTTGCTGGAAATTTAATAGAGAGTGTTTAGATTTTCAATTTTGACCCCTTTGAAATATAATTTGTAACATTTTGTAGTATCTCGACCTTATGTGTCTGATAATTCCACGAAAATGACATGTGAGTACAAACTTTTGATTCTTCCTCGAAGTTTCTTCTTGGACAGATCTAGATATGCCATCTTTCTTATCATTTACTTTTGAACAGTCACCTTTGTAGCCAATGCTTTGAAAATCTCCTTTAATCTTAAAGATTTTTATTAACTTTTCTAACTTTTCTATACGTCCATTCAACATCCACAATCCCTTTTCGGTACTTATAAGTTTCAGTTTAGTTTCACCAAGCTCATTTAAGTTGATATCAATTTCTTCTCTAAATCTTGAATAGTATTCTTCATAGAGAATTTTTCTTCCTTCAGCCTTTCATTCTTTTTACATATTTTCTCCCATTTTCGTACATTAACTCGTAAGCCTCTTAAATTTTCTTCTTTTTATCACCTGAACCACTTTCATCACTGTCATAATCTAAGATCGAGCCTTGAGCTGATTAGTCTGCGTTTTTCTCATAATTTTTTGATTTACTCACTTTTTAGTCTTTAGTTACTTCTTTCTCAGTTGCTGTTAAGTAAGTAACTGGCTTTGATTGTACAAATTAACTAATGCACCACTATTCATAACTTCTTATTCACTTTTATGTTCACTTCCGGATTCGTTATTACTTCAAGTGCTCGTATAGGATTTCCCTTTTCTTTTCTTTAAGATGTTAGCACACTCCGCTTGAATATGTCCAAAGCCTTGATACTCATGATATTGAATTCTCTTTACTTTTCTTTCTTCTTTTTGAGTTTTAGCCTGTTGTTTGAAGTTTTTCAATGAGCTCCCTCCGTTTTGCCTAAACTCAGATCTGTTCACTCTCTTCAGTCACTTACTGAACTCTCGAGTTAATAACTCCATATCCTCATTCTCGTCGGATTCATCTTCTCCATCATTCATACCTTTTTTAGTTTCAACCGGTAGTGCTAAATCCTTTGTTTCTTTCTTGTTTACCCTTTAAAAGATTCATTTCAAAATTTGTAAGAATTCTAATTATCTTCTCCAATGACAAATCATTAATGTTATGAGTCTCCTTTATTGTTGCAATTTTCGGAATAAATCTAAGAGGTAATGATCTCAACATCTTTTTGACTAGTTTTAAATTTGAATATTTCTTCTTGAGTTAATATGTCTGATTCGCTATATCGTATCATGAAAGTTCACAATAATCTCATTTTCATCTATCTTCAGTTCTTTAAATCTCATAGCTAACATCTGTAGTTTTGACGCAATCACATATTTGAACTCTTCATGAATAATCTAGAAAAGCATCACACGCTTCTTTAGCTGACTCATAGGCTGATATCATTGAGAAGCATCCTTCGTCAACAACATTAAAAATTGCATGCATTGCTTGTGAATTTTTAAGTGCACTTTCTTCTTCAGCTCTTGTCCACTCAGATGGATTTTTTTAAACTGCCTCTCCTTTATCATCAGTAATCATCGGATGCGTCCACCCATGTATTACCAAATGCCAAGCTTTTGTGCCCTGAGCTTGGATGAAGACTTCCATCGGTGATTTATATACAGGATAGTTAGAATCGCTTCAACGGTGGTGGCCTAATAATTGATGCTCCTTCTCTTATAGCCATAATTGCAAAACCCAAATCTGCACCAACTTGCTACCAAGTTCTGAATCGGTGACTTTGTTCTAATACCAAATGAAAAACTGAAGGGGTTAGTAGTTTCACAAACTTTCCAATTTTATTGTGAACGTTTTTAGCAAAAACAAAAATAAAAGCAATAAAAATCGAATAAATAAAAAGCACTAAAAATTTGGTAACGTAGTTCAACATACTTTGCCTACGTCTTCAGGATCCTCACCCACCTTAATACTTTCATGAAAATACAATAGATTTACTCAAGGCTTTACTGAACTGACAACACTCAACTCTTGATAGTATCTCTTAACCTCACTTTCCGTAAAAGATTTTCATTCCCAATAACACGATTTACTGGTGTGAACTTTAATGGAGGATTTTCTCAATCAATCTTTTAACGAAAGAACAATGAACAAATAAATCAAGTGATTAAAATAATAAAGAACGAAAACTAAATACACTTGAGATAGACAAGAACAACTTCTCGACGAGTTCCACTTTTCTGAAATGGATCTGAAAATTGTTAACAAAAATTGACATAATCACGCAATACTTTGAACCACCTTACGGCTGCACCAAAAACATATTCAATTTGACAGATCAATCAATTAAGCCTACAACAAAATCACCCAAGAAAAATAAATCATAAGTATATCGACTGCACACCCAACAATCGACCAATGCATACCCATGAACCAACAATGCACGCCCGTGAATCAACAATGCACGCTCGTGTCACAAAAAAATTAAAAAGCCAGCAACCATAACATAGCTGCCACTTAATTAACATAAGTCATACTAGAGACATATATGATATTAACCATGAAGAGCCACTCTCCAACCAACAAAAAATGACCCACACGCCTTTAGCTCTTTATCATAAAGCTATCAGCTTGGGACGAGAAGCAACCTTTCGAGAGCTAGGAATTGTATCAAAAGACTTTGCTTAGTTCACTTTTCCTATTGTCTAGACAACCCCTCTTAGATAAATGGTTGATGTCACTGTCAAAGCTCACCAATCACCCACGCTCTCAACTTGACTCCTTTGGTGAACTCTAGTCCTTACAAGGTTAGGCTTGTAACGTTCAAGTACTAATTAAACTTTGTTCAAAAATTGGACTAGATCGATCTTCTCGTGTGCTATTCCATGGCCTTGTAGAAGTTTCAAATATGTAGATCTATTCACAAAATTCGATCAATGCATAGTCACTCCAAAACTTCCAACCATACACATAAACTTTACATACACGTGATGTATCACACCCCTTCTCAAGATAGACTTCAATCCAAGATATTATTCTTTCTCAACTAGAAGATTATTCATATCGTTTTTGAATCTATGTTAAACAAGGATTATTGTTTAATCACATCAAGCTGTGGTCCAGTTATCATCACCCAATTAAATTTAATGTAAATCTTGAAACTACAGTATCTTATAGGTCCA
The DNA here is from genome assembly GCA_029891385.1 of Erythroxylum novogranatense. Taxonomy (NCBI): domain Eukaryota; kingdom Viridiplantae; phylum Streptophyta; class Magnoliopsida; order Malpighiales; family Erythroxylaceae; genus Erythroxylum; species Erythroxylum novogranatense. The sequence goes on from CM057228.1 coordinate 128,945,681, forward strand.
ATTATCTAATAATGCCAAAATTAAATAATAACATATAACAATTGTAAATATTTGTACTCTTTCCTCAGGAGAGATGGCGTAAGCCAAGAACAAATGTAATTTTTGATATAGATTAATCTATAGATAATCTATCTTTTATTTTTAAAAAGCTTTCTATAATTTCCCGAATCTGTTCAACTAATTTTACGAATGTTTTGTTACATAAACTACATTTTAAGTACTTGTTTCATACCTGATCAAGAAAATCTTGATTTGTGTGTCAATGCTTCTTTTTTAATAAATTATCTTCTTGCCAATTCACCTCTACGAGGTGGTTGAGAAATGAAAGACAGAGATTCCAAAGTTGAGTATAAATAAGTCACTATTTTGAGGAGATATGATCATATGAGTATTGGTTTTAATGATTGTTAGATAGGTAGGTCGAATAGTTTTGCCTGTTCAACAAATTGAAAGTAGTTTTGCATAACATACTAACTTCAACACAAAGAGCTACCCAATTATGATTAAAATGTTAGATTCATACTGATAAATTTGAGACTAACTCTATCATAAAAAATATCTTGTAAAGAGAGATTTTTCGTATATTTATAAATTATTTTAACATTCTCTACTTATTTAATGTAAGATTCCTAACGCATCCTTATCAACTTAGATCAGGACTAGACATTTAATGGACATATTAAATAAAGAGCTACAACAGCCCGAGTACTGTACCATATAAGGGGAGTGTTGAGATATAGAGCCTGATAATATATTTGGACTTTACACTAGGCTCACGATCGTGGATAAATACATTATATTCTCCTAGTGTACCTTATGTCGAAAACATTCACGGTGAAATAAAATCTTAACCACCCATGAATGTAGCCTAAAATTTTGGTGAACCACGTAAACCTGTGTATATTTATTATTTCCACATTTGTTCATTGATTATTGTAATTGATTGTTCGTAACAGGAATGTGTGTCATAGATTTATAAATCATTTTATCATTCTTTGCTTGTTTAACGAGAGATTTATCACAAATATTATCGAATTAAATAATTAAAATTTGTTCATATTGATAAATATATAGTTTTGTTCCGTCCTATTTTTCAGCTTTTACATTACTTTTTTTCTCTCTCTCCTCGTATCTATAAGTATTCACTAAAAGGATAAAAGGAAAATCAAAGAGAGGAAGAGGCTTCTCGGAGTCGGCTATAGGAATATTTGATGCAATATGAATATGACTAATTTTATTTTTCCAAACAAGTACATTCATAAAATTTCGAAGTGCTTTTTACTATAATTTTATGACATCATTACGTTGTAATGTATGCATCACAACGATGTTAACTTAGGACTGGACAAACATAGTTTGGTGAAGAGGTTTAATCAACAAGATCGGGAATAGTCTTCTTTTTTTAATGTTGTTGAAAAGTAAGATCGGGACTAGTTAAATGAATATACCAAAGAACTTTCTCAGTATAATAATCAACGAAACAGGAACGTGATAGGAAATTTTGAGCGCTATGACTATCAGACAAAAGCCACTTCCCAAGTCAAGGACTCAAGTGCCCTTCTTTTCAACATCTAGATACGGTCAATTTATGCAGCTCAATGGGACGGACCTACTTTGCCACCTACCCTCTGAGTCTTCTCAAATTTTAATTAATCACACACTTCCAAACAAAAGCCATTATTACCAAAAATATACTAACAAGTTGAACAAACTATAAATAAAATACTGCTACTTGTAAGATTCAATGTCGGGTGGTCGCCTACTGTTTTAAAGTCTGATATTCAATTATATGTTTGGGTTATTCTTGACCTTAACTATATGGATGAATCTGCTTTTGAACTACTAATTTTCGATTGTAAATCCTTTCTCACTGAAGTTAGAGATGTGAGATTAGTCTTTGTTAGACGATCTGCGAATGAAATAGCTCATCGGCTTGCTTCGAGCTATTACCATCTCGACGGACAAGGTGGTTTGGTCCCAACGACCGCCTATGTGTATTTATGACTCTATTCGACTAAAAAGTCAATAATAATTCTTACCAATTCTTGTCCAAAAAAAAAGGATTGGATTTTGATGTTAATAAATTCCTGACGTGAAAAAGAACATATAAAATAAGAATAAAAATATAAACACACCTCAAATTCAACTTGTAATTTAACTTGATTTGATCCATATTAAAATTAATATTTAATTTGATTTTTTGCATTTTAATTTAAAATTTTAATTTAAACTCAAAATCTTATTATATATATTCGACACTTAACTATAAACATACTTAAGTCCAATCTACTCCATTAACAAGCCTAATCATCGCTACATGTATATATCCTAATTACAGTCATCAATTTACGTATATCAGAAAGCCATTCTCTCGATAGTTTCGTTCATCAATGATTGCATAAACACTCAAAGGATGGGAAATTGATGGAAGAACGATTCTACTCGGTTATTTTGAAGGATACTTGCATAAGTACGACAAGTAAATGATACAAATACATGAAGGTGATTGATACAAAATAGGCTTATTAAGTGCAAGACTTGTATGATAAAGGAATCGGAATCTTTTTTTATTATTATTGTTTGGATGATTGATAACACTAGAAACTTAACCTAACGTGTTCTTGTGTATTCTTATCCGTCAGACTAGTTAGAAGGTTACAGGTACTCAAGTACCGAAGTACGTAATTATAAATTTAAACATGAAAATTTATTTTAATGACTTGTAATTACGTGTTCCAAAAAAGATATGACTTCCTTCTGGATGAATTTGAAAATTAGCTCAACTGAGTACGACCCTCGAAGCGGACGTTTAGCTAAATTGGTGGTGAACTTGTCAATTCCAAGATAAGAAATTCTAATTTAAGTAAAAGGACTTGTTTGCAAGTAAAATAATAATAAATTATACTTGACCAATCCAAAGTTTAGTGGTTTAGAAATTAGAATCTAACTTCTCACGATATCTTCACTTAATTCACTTCTACATTAATACTATACTCTTGTTTGTTGGTAAAAGGGTGAATTGAAGACATGGATGACATTTCTATTTTAAGAGTGTTTTTTTAATTTTGTCGTATGTCTAATAATATAACTTATATTAATACAAGAGTGTTCAAATTGATTTAAATACATAAATGTGAATTCTATTCTTGGTTTAGCACTGGGTTATGAATGGCTATTAATATGATAAAAACTTTTAAGTAATGTTTTCAAAATCTAACCGGAAATTAAACCGATAAGATAAGATGTTTAAAGTCTAAAAATTTCGTTATAAAATTGAGTAAATATTGAATAAAATTAAAGAATTTAAAATATGATTAAAAGTGATTGTGCTCATCTATCTATCGAAAAATTTAAAATTTAATTAAAATTATAAAATAAAAATTTATTTATTTATTTTGTTTATTAAAATTATTAATTTACAAAATTTACCAATTAATTAATAAAATAATCAAGTTTTAACAACAAAAATATTAAAATAAATAAAACCGAAATGATAAAAATCAAATTAAAAATTTAAACGATACAAAATTTATAACATTAAACCGGTAGCATAGATTTGATTTTTATCGATAGTTCATAAGAGCACCTTATTCTATATACCAAAGTTTACTACCTTCTTCTTAGGTGAGGATGACCTCACAAAACTAGCAAAATTCACAAGTGTTTAGGTTTTAAGCTTTCTACATTCTCATTTGTGATTTGACAAAATGGTGGTCCAGACCAAAATTTTCTTTTCACACGGACAAACTATCGGAGATTGTTCACGTGACTCGATACGAAAGGAAATAAGAATTTTCAAAACTAAAAGTAATAAATAGAGCTGTACAAGCTTGTGAGTGAGACTCCAACAATTTCGAATATTTATTTTATTACGTGAGTTGCTAAGGTGAATTCGACTAGTTATATATGTTATAGTATCTAAGTGACTAAACATAAAAATGTTAAAATATTTATAAGCAGTAAGGGTCAATTATTTAAATGTCTAGTTTTAGTCATTTTGAGAATGATTGACTCAAGCTCAATTTTTATTCGTGGACTCTACACTATATCCATATTAAAAAATTTAATGTGGTATTATGGTAAGTTTGATCTGGATTATTAATTTCTCGGTTATTCGCCTGGATGTCCAGTCTCAACAGCTCAGTTTGGTTACTACTGCATTTATTTCAAGTGTCTAAATTCTACGTGAACTTAGATCAATTAATCTAGACCATTTATTGGACCACTTTATTACCTTTAATTAGATCAAATTACGTAACTTAACCGATAATTTATTAAAAGCCAAAATTACAATTAATAGTTGTCCACTTAATAGGAAAAAGACAAAATTGTACCTAAGGATAAAAATGTCTTACAATCTCCCCCTTGGATAATTATTAATTGCAGTTTTTGTTAAGTTCAAAACATTTTAAAAATTCGATTAAGTCATGCTACTGTATTGGTACCAAATTTTAAAAAACATTTGATCTAATGGTAATAAAAGTCCTACACTCTGTCCTGCAAGGCTTTCAATACCAAAAAATATTATACACATATGTCATGTGTGACACAAGTCCAATATAATCACGAATATCTAATACCTCGCAAACATGAATGTGAAAATGGAGTGTGACAAACTAAGATGATACATGTATGATCTATAATGTATCATCTTCGCTTGTAGGTCTCGATTTCTCTAACTTTATACTAAACTGCATGTACTAAACTGTAGTAGAGAAATCATGTCTTCTCTCACCGAATGCTAAACAGCATTAGAGAAAACTTGTTTTCTCTCACCAAATGCTAAACTGCATTAGAGAAAATATTTATATTCTCCAACTAAATGCTAAATAGCATTAGAGAACCTTTATGATATTAAAACCTTATATCTCTTTACGTCATATGAAACTTTAAGGATATCCATATAAACTTTATGTGCTTAATGACATAAACTCAAGGTTAATCTTTATATATGCCCTATGATCTTTAAAATGCTTAAGACCAACACAAATCTTAAGGCTTCTATATGGATTATGACTATATACAAAAGCAGTTATTACTGAGGATAAAAGAAATGATCATCTTTATTAATAAATAACCATAATGCCATAATACATCAAAATATACAAAATATTAAGGAGCAAATATAGTGATCCCTAACTACTACTATCTAAGGACTTTAACACGCCCATACTGGATACATCTGGATATATGTCTAACAAACACTAATGAGAGAAGTCCTTTACGTAGTGTCTGCATGCATGGTCGAGGAAGTTACCAGTGCCTGCTTGACACTCTTTCACGATACTGCACCATTTACCATCATAAAAATGTAACTCGTTGTGGATTTGTGTCATCCGGACACATATTGAAATCGGAGTCTGTAGACCTTGTGAAGTTCAAATTGTTGACTTTTTTGTATGTCAGCGTATAATCCTTAGTACCCTTTAAATATCTCAACACCCATTTGACTACATTCCAATGAGTCATACCTAGGTTTGCCAGATATCGACCCAGCAACTCATCAACAAATGCAATGTCTGGTCTAGTGCACACCTGGGTATACATCAAGCTACCAACGGCACTAGAGAACGATACATTTCTCATAGCCTCCCTCTCAACTTCATTCTTTGGACACTATGCTAAAAATAATCTCTCACAATGAGAGATAGGTGCTACAATAGATCTACAATCAGTCATATTAAACCTTTGTAGCACTCACTTAATGTATGCTCTTTATGAGAGGCTCAGGGAGTGTTGAGATCTGTCCCGGTGAATTTGCATATCGAGGATGAAAGATGCTTCACCCACAACATAGTCAAATAATTTGACGCTAGCAAGATATCATTGACATACAGTAGTATGAAGATGACTTTGTTTCCCCTGACTTTATAGTATAAACATCTTTCGACTGTTCTCCATAAAGCCAAATGAGGTCAAAACCTCATCAAACTTTAGGTACCATTGTTTAGAAGTTTTCTTCAGGCCGTATATTGATTTATTCAACTTATAGACTTTGTCAGTTGCATCTTGATCCTGAAAACCTTTAGGTTGCTTGTAACATCCCACCCCTGATAGGAAGGGTAAAATGGTAAATTGTCATAGGATGAGATTGATAGGGATTAATTAGTATTGTTCATGCATACTAGTATTAGTAAACAGTGAAATTATGCACATGCAAATTTCGGTACATGCATACATGACATTCCTGGTAGATGTGCCTACTGCAATTTTATTGTGATTAACGTGATTATTGGGTTTGAAAAATTATTCTGAGTGCGCCATTGAGTGTTTTATATTTTAAGGGATTTTTAAGAATTTTTCTGGAATTTTTCGGAGAAAATTCCTGGACCGAAAAAATCGCCAAGTGGCGAACCGGTTAATTTTCGGTAGAGAAAATTGCTATCCAATGGCACTGTAATATTGGGTATATTATTTTGAGATTGGAATTAGGGCTATTGGACTAGAATGGGTCAAATTTCATTAGGGTTCCTAACTCCTATTACAATTTTGTTTTATTACTATTTTGTCTCTTTCTTAATAAAAATGCCACATGTCCATGGAGTAAATGCTTTTGTCCTCTTTCTCCCTTTGTGTTTACGGTGATTCCACATTAAAGGGTGAAAAGTAGGTTTATTGTTCATTTCTCCTCACCATCCGAGAATCTTCCTCTCCTTTCTCATCTCCATCAATTTCTTCTCCTTCTTTAAGCCATTCTTCCTCCAAACTCAAGAGCTCACTTTCATGCATCTTGCTACCTTCTTACCTTGAAGATCACCATGCATAGGATGGAAAAGAAGTAAAGAAGTAAGGTAGTTGGAAAATTAAAGGCTTAAAGAGGTGGAGTTGGAAGCTTTAGGTAAGATGATGTTTATGTTTATGTTTTACTTATGGTTTTAATGCATGAATTCATAAGAAAATGATTGAATATAGGTACTGAAATTTATGGATATATATTGACATGAAGGTCTTGATGACCTATTGGCTTAATTCTTGTGTTATTAGGATGCTTATGCATGTGGAATTGGTGTCAGAAGTGATAGTATGTAAGTTGAAGATGAAAGCTGGAAAATTGATTTTTGACCTAGTACATTGTTTTGTGCATAAATAATTGTGTGGTTATGTAAATGAGGTGAGGTTTGTGCCAAATGAAACTTTGGTTTGTTTGCTACATTTTTGTGTGAAATAGGTATTGTCTAATTTTAGCCTTAAGAGGTTGAAATTTGATTGAAAATGTTTTCGTATCGTGACCCAAATTGTTTACCGATATCTGCGCATTCTTTGGTTCCGAGATCTCAACTTGAATTTGCACCTGAAGAGGGAGATTGGGGTGAGCAAATACGGCTCAGTGGCTAACAAGTTTATAGCCATCGGGTAATGAGCCACACAATACACAATAACGAATCCAAAGCATTAGCAATCATCAATATGCATAAATACCCAACTTTATCACATAGATCATAAGTAGCCGAAATCATCACATAAAGCATATTATGTAAACTTCTATCACATAAATCACATATTATGCATCATAAACACCATTAAAGAATGGAATGTACACAATAGGCTCGAGAGTTCCATAAACACGACGGAAACTGAAGTTTACCGTAAACACGACGAGTCCATTTTCGGATCTCGTGGGCCACAAGCGGGCTGCCGGGAGAAGGCAAAAGGGGTCAACGTGCACGTGACTTATCGAAGTAGGTTCTCTCTCGCCCAATCACAACCCATTTATGATCACATATTCAAGCACAAGACTAGCATTTTATGCTTCTTTCATTCTTTCGAATCATCATAGTTTTACACTTTACTTTCAAATCAAAGGAAATACACTTTCAATATGCACATAATTATCAAAGATAGCACACATAGGGCATTTGCCCATTACACAACAACTATAAAAATGTTACCCACCTATCGTCGGAATCCGAATTCAAGATTTCCCTTCCTCCTTGTCTTGAGTGGGGTTCTCTTGATTTCCTTCAATAAAAAATATACTCCATTCACTAAATACATTTTAAAGGAAAGCATAGCATTCATAAAAATCAAGCATACGTGACAATAAACTTTAACCTAACCTACCCATAGGACATTATGCTAGAATAACCATAACCTTAGTGAGAAAGTCCCTAAAATCCATAGATCTCACCTTCTCTTCCATTTTTCTTTAATCTCTACACAAACCCTAACTTCCATTTCATCTCATACTTGAACCTAACATAAGCAAGACTAGAACTTACCTCTCACAAGTAGCTTCCTCTTCCTTTTTCTCCTTCTTTCTTCTTTCCTTCAAGCCTCCTACGGCTCTCCCTTGCTCTCTTGGCCGAAAGTCCCCTTATTTCCTTGCTCACGTTTTGCTCTCTTCTTTTCTTTCAAGTTCCACGACAACTTGCTACTCTTCATTCCAACTTAACTCTTTTATTCTCACTTAAAGCCTTCCTCCCCAAAACTACATAGTTTTGGAGCTCTCCTTTAACTTTCAAAGCTTTTGGACTCTCCTCCTCCTCACAATCCCACTCTACCCTAATCCACTTATCCTTATTCCATTTATTCCTAAAGCCCATACTTTCCAACATTAGGTCTAAGCCTTCATTAAATTTCTAACTTCTAATTTCCAAGCCCAACATAAAAATATCTATATAAACACATAATTAAATCAATTAAGGCAAAAATAAAAATAATTAACGAATAAATCCATAAATCAATAAATAATTAATTCAAATAAAATAAAATAAAAATTTCGGAGCCCAACATCTTGCATGCCTCTGATCATCCAGCTATGGCTCTTGTAACGACGCCATTTACTGATTCTAACTATTTTAGTTGGAGTACGGCAATTAGAACTTCACTTGAGGCTATGGATAAACTCTGCTTCATCGATGGAATGTTGACGCCACCTACTGATTCCATTCAACACCGGAAGTGGAAGAGAGTGGACTCGATGCTTAAATCTTGGATTCGCAACTCCATTTCTAAGGAGCTCGGTGATAGTTTTATCTATTCTCCGAGTGCCAAGCATCTATGGGAGGTTCTGGAAAAAAGATTTGGGGTTTGTAACACACCACAGATGTATCAAGTGCAGAGAGAAATGAGCACTATTACATAGGGAAACAATTCGGTTACACAATATTTCAATAAACTGAAACACTGTTGGGATGAATTCGATAGACTTATGTCTCTGCCTACCTGTGAGTGCACTGGATGTATTTGTTGTCAACGAATGACTGTCAAACTCAGGGAGCGCGCTGATGCTTCAAAGTTATTGTAGTTTCTTATGGGTTTAAATAATATCTTTGACAACGTTAGGAGCCAAATATTAAACCTAGACCCTGCACTTGACATTGATAAGGCTTACAGTATGGTGTTACAGGTGGAGAGTCAGAGAGACGTGCATTTGACGTTTTCTTCTGACAGTTTAGACACAGCCTTACTTGCTAAGGCACATAGTTCCAAGGGAGGAGATGATAGGTCTGGCAACAAAAGAAAAGATACTGGTAAAAAATCTGATCGACAGTGTGACCATTGTCATAGTATGGGACATACGAAAGACACTTGTTTCAAACTCTATGGGTTTCCCAAGTGGTATGAAGAGCTAAGAAAAAAAAGAGGCTCAAGTACAAAGAAGGCTAGCGCTAACTTGGTTACTGATATGGCGGATACTCCATTTGATGAGCCTGCTCACTCTGAAGGCAGAGACCTTGGGAGCTTGATGATGCAGATGCAGATATTGCAGCAAGATCTGACTAAGCTTGTACAAGGGACGGTACCAACTTCCAAGGGAGCAGGAGGCAAATTTGCCAACTTTGTCTTCGCAAGTAATGCTAAATGCACAGCATTACGTGATTTGCCTTTATATGGTAGGAATGTTTGGATAGTAGACACAGGGGCGTCGAATCATATGTGTTATGATGCGGCTCTCATGAGACAACACCAAAAACTAGACAATTATATGCCGGTTCAATTACCTGATTTTCGTACCACCATGGTTAGTCATGTTGGTGATATAGTCTTACACCCGAGACTCACTCTTGACAACGTTCTATACCTACCCTCGTTCAAGTTTAACCTTTTATCTGTAAACAAACTAGCCACAAATACAAACACTTACCTGACTTTCTTTCCTTCACACTGTCTCATACAGGACCTGAAGAGTAGCAACATCATTGCTGTGGGTGAGGTGATAGGAACTTTGTACATACTTACTTCATAATCTTTTCATTCTTCTTGAATAAATCGCTATGTGAAAACCAGTGTAGAAACTATACCAGTACATAGGATTGATAATACTTTGTGCTCCAAAACTATGCTTTCCAACTCTTCTATTTCTCCTTCTTTACTGAATAAAGCTGATGTACTTTGGCATTCAAGACTTGGCCATGCTTCCTTCCAAGTACTAAAACACATTGCGTATATTGATACCAAAGAGTTGACTGATCCTTGTGACATATGTCATTTGGCAAAGCAACAACGACTTCCTTTTCCAGTTGGTGCTTCGGTTCATGCTACACAAGTGATGGAACTCTTACATCTTGATGTCTGGGGGTCATATAAGCAGGCGAGTCTTGATTCTTGCCATTATATCTTAACCATTGTTGATGATTTTAGCAGGGCAACTTGGGTTATCTTGCTGAAATATAAATCCCAAGTATCTGAAGCTTTGCAAAGCTTTATCAATATGGTGGAAAACCAGTTTGTTGTTTGGGTCAAGCAAGTAAGGTCAGATAATGGGATAGAGTTTCTTAATGATGCTTGTAGAAGTTTTTTTCGTGCAAAGGGCATCCTGCACCAACATACGTGTCCCTATACTCCGCAGCAAAATGGCGTTGTGAAGAGGAAGCATAAGCACTTGTTGCAGGTGGCCCGAGCATTGCTGTTTAAAGCTAAGATGCCTAGCAACTTTTGGGGAGAGGCTATTTTAACTGCAGCTTATATTATCAACCGACTACCCTGTAACGCCCCATATTAGGGGTTAGGATATTAAGAAAATTCAGTACATATTATGCTTTGCATATATGAATATTTGCTTATTTGTGCATAAGCATTTTGGACACATATAATAATTGTACATGCATTCATGACATTTTCAGGTATAATTGATTTATAAATGCGATTAAAAATGTGAATTATGGATTATTTGCATTAAAAATTTATTTGAGAGAGAGTATTATCATTTTGAAAATTTTGGTGAATTTTATAAATTTTTAAAAAATTGGTATATTTTGGATATTTGACATATTTGATATATTTAGGATATTTTGACATATTTGGAGAATTGTTCTTGACTTGAAAATTTTATTTGGAGACTCTTAGTAATATTGTGGAATTTTTGAAAACTTTAGGATTTTTTATTAAAATTTTGAGGTATTTTTATATTAAAAAAATATTAAAATAATAGACCACTTATATTGTGACACTTAGGCTGAATAAATTAGTGATACATGGCACATGGGAATGGAGACACGTGAAGGACATGCAAAGGTTACAGGATTATGATATTTTGGTTTGAAAGAGACTACTTTAGCTTCTGTTATTCACTGAACCGAAAGTCTTTCCCTGTTACCCATCACCGAAAAGTTTTTTCATGGAAATTGATTCACTCCTATCGTTGGAACTGCTGTTGATTCAAGTAAGTGGAATTGATGATGTTTACTGTTGTTGAGTTTGCATATGAATTTATCTTGAGTAGTTAGAGAAGTGCAGTTTCGGTGGTAATGAATCAGATGAATGATTTGTGAAATAAGGGTATGAAATAGGTTCTGTCTTAAGTACGTAAAAGTGCTGGAAAGATGATGTAGAAAGATACATACACTGTTTTGGTTCAGAGACATTTGAATATGGTGATTTCAGTATTCATGCGTGCGTTTGTGAAAAATTTTTAGAAATGGATTTACATGAAATTTAATGAGTTTATTGTGAAGTTTTGGGTGAGATCGTGACTTAGAGTTGCTTAAATGATAAATTTATGATGAAATGAAAGAGTTAGAAATATGGAAAGAGAAGTGCAAAAGTTACAGAAACGCAGTAGAGAGAGAGTGAAAAGTGAAATGTTGGAGTTGTGATGTTTGAAGTTTAGGATTGTTTCTTAATCATTTGGAAGTTTCAGTGAGTTCATACAAGCATAATAGACAATTTAAAAGTGATTAAGTTGGAAAAGGAATGAGAAAAAAAATTTGGGTTTGATGAAGAAGATGATGAATAGTGTTGAAAAGCAATTTGTAGTTTTGGCATTTGCAATTAATGCTGCATTTTAAGTTGTTTAGCATAAGTTAAGTTGCAAATGAAGGAGCAAATGTAAGGTATAACTTTGTGATGAGGAATTAAGTTGAGGAGAGGAAGAAAATGGAGGAGAGTTGCTGCAAAAATGGGAACAATTACGTGCAAAAAAAACGTGATGCTACAGTACAAGGTGGTGGTTGCTTGTATAAGTTTATGAGCAAAGTTTTTCATTGAACAACCTTCAGTGTTTTGCCTATAACTTTTGCATCTGAACTTTAAATGACTTGAAACTTGGACCAATGGATTACTAAGACATTTTTCTTTCTCTCCATAAAAATTTAGAATTTTCTGAATTGATTTGGAATTTATTGATAGGATGAAAGTTTGGAAGTCTGCTGGAATGTTTTGAACTGAAACTTTTCATGATCAAGCTTTGGTTTTCCAATTATAAATTGAGATATAGATTTCTGAATGGGTTCGTTTTTGATTCCTATTAAACTAGAGACATGTTTCTACGATTTTTGTGAAGAGGTCGAATCTTAATTCTGTCTCTTTGAATTTCAAAATTGGCATGTAAGTGAGTTGTAGCTTAAGCTGAAGCACTGTCAGGGACAGAAATCGTGTCCTGTGGTTATTGATTAAACTGTATTGATGTGGACATAATTGGGCTGATGTGTCTTCACCAAACTTGTAGCTTATGCTCTTAGCTTTAAATTGGTATAAAGTTTGTAATTTTTGGATATCTGAGCTGAAAGATATGAGTTGTGCAATTAGATGATATGATCATGTACTAACTGAAAGTTCAAATGTGAACAGTCTGTGATATTTTGTGCATAACTCATTGTATACTAAATCAAATTGAATGATCTTGGAGGCGTTAGAAACTTAAGACACTTTAAAACAACTTTCCATAAGGAAGTGTTACCTAATTTTGTCATTTACCCTATCATATTAATTGTGCAAAGTTGACTCGAAATCATATGGGTAGAAAATCTGAAATGGTCACTTAGGTTATGAAATTGATTTCATATTGTTTTATTTTGGTTCAATTATAAGTACCAAATGATATTAATCAAGGCTTTGATATCTGATTGATTTGATGATGGAAATTTCAATAAGATACCCGGAATTGTCATTGAACAATGCATTGTGCATATTTTAGTTATTTAAGTACATGTGCATAAGGAATATGTTTTCAATTGTGCAATAGTGATTTGTATATGTGTTAAATGTTATAGAGGAACCCTTAGAGCGACCGGTTTCAGATATTGCGGGACTTGAGGCGATAAACGATGAAGCGCTTTTGGTAAGTAATTTAGGTGGTAAATTTTGTGAGTAACCTAAGATGGTCTCACCTTGGTTTGTTTTATTTATTACTGAATTAAATTGATATTGATGAATGTGTATTGATTCTGGACACAAAGGTCCGAGGTACTGATTGATGAATGAGATATTGAAGTGCTTTCTCATGTGAATATGCTTGACTAGTTGCCTTACACATGAAATGACTGAAATGACCTTGTTTTGTTTTAAAACTATTGAGTCCTAGTTGTGGATAAATATGCATGCCTAGAAGGGTCTGCAGCTGCTCCTGTGACACTTCGGTGTCGAGACTTCGGTCTCTCCTGTGACACTTTAGTGTCGAGACTTCGGTCTCTCCTGTATAAGTCCCATTACCCGCCTCTTTAAATGGATTTGCAGTCCTGATATATGTTTGATTCTAACATAAACAACAATTGTATTATGATTCTGAAGGGTTTATACCCTCTTGTGATATTCAGTTCTGATAAGTATAAAAATTTGTTCTGAAATGCGTTATGTCTGATTTAATATTAGATAATCTTTTAATGTATGCTTATGCTGTTATATGATTCTGTATGATGAATTGACACTTCATGTATAGATTAATTATTACTCACTAAGCTATATGCTTAGCACGGTAGATTTGCCCCGTGTAGGTTAAGAGCGAAGAGTATAACGACTGGGACAAGTCAACCGCATTGGCCAAAAGAGTCTGAGTTTTGTATTGCTCAAAAATGTATTTTGTTGAGTTTGTTTGGGCTTATATATAACTTTGGATTTTATTTTTATTTTTTTGTTTTGTTTCTGAAATTATGATATGTATTATATGTATGTTTGGATTTCTAAAAATGCATGTTTGAAATGTTTTGTATGTTTTTGGACATGTTTATTATTATTATTATTTTATGTTATTCTTTCGCGAAATATTTTGGTTTGTTTGTACTGTCTTGTGTGGCATCCCCATATCCTCCCAGGAGGTATTAGGGCGTTACATCTTTTGGTATCAGAGCATAGTTTAGGCGATTCTGGTTTAACCAACCCTTAACCATTGCTTATGTTGAGTGTACAAGTTGTGTTTTGGCCTAATGCGGTGTCCTATGTTTTGTCTATAGACTTTACGATGGAAGGATGTCGTGACTCTGTTGACGAAGTTGCTGAGAGCAATCAACCGGAACAAACTCGTCCAGAAATATCAGGACCCTCGGGGGTCAATCGAGGTGAAGCTGAGGTGCTACCTCCTCCTCCAGCTCAGGGAGAAGCTTTGATTAGGCTGTCCCAGGATATGATGATATTGCTGCATCGGATGACAACACCTAAGGCTCCGATTGATCAACTGAGGAAGTATGGGGCTGAAGAATTTCCTAGGACATCTTTGGAGGAATCTGAGAGAGCTGAACATTGGATAGAGAAGGTTAAGCGGGTGTTGGATGAGATTAGTTGTCCAGCAGAGCAGATGGTACACTGTGCTATCTCCCTTCTACAAGGAGCAGCTTATGAATGGTGGAAGTTTGTTATGAGGAGTCCTCAGCTACCGGTGCCTCTGACTTGGGAATTCTTTGCCTAAGAATTTAAAATTAATTATGTGACAGAAGCTTAGAAAAAGGATAGGTGGAAGCAATTTATGAATCTAAAGCAGAGGAGTTTGTCAGTTGCTGAGTACGACTGAGAATTTAATCGGCTCAGTAAGTATGCCCCTGAAACTGTACTTACTGAAGAGTTCCGATGCCATCAATTCGAGGAGGGATTGCATGATTCTATTAAGGAGCATCTGGCAGCGTTTACTCTGTTACAAAAAGTTACTTACCATCAGTTGGTACAAGCTACAATGAAAATAGAAAGACAAGAGACGATCAGGAAAGAAAGAAGTCAGATAAGAGGCTTTAATAGAGGAGCCCAGTCCTCGGGGAAACGAAGTCGGGAGGGTACTTCCTCTGCACCGAAAGTTGCTCAGAGATTTGTGACTAGGGGAAGGCGACAAAACTTTCCCACATCAACTGTCTCTAGTAGGGGTTCCTCTAGGGGCCGAGGTTCTGGTGCCCCAGAGTGCCCACACTGTTCTAATCATCATTGGGGTGTCTGTTGGAGAGCTACAGGTGCATGCTTTCGTTGTGGCAGTACATAACATATGATTGCAAATTGTCCTCTGAGACAGTCTGGGATAGCACAAGCTAGTGGAGAGGTTTCTCATGCATCAGCTGGGAACAGAGGCCAAGGAAGAGGTCGAGGAGGATATAATTAGAACAGAGCTAATCCGAGTTCCCACTCAGAAACTGTGAATCGACCAGCTATGCCTTCTGCTTCGGGTCGAGCTTATGCACTGAAAGCTCGTGAGGATCAGAATGCACCAGATGTCATTGCTGGTATGGTTTCTCTCTTTGATTATGAAAAGTATGCATTATTTGATCCTGGATCTTCATATTCATATATTTTTGCTGGAGAAATGTTTGCTAAGGAGATGCTTATAGATCAATTAGAATATGACATGCATGTAACCAGTCCTCTAGGTAGTAGTGTGATGGTGAATCAAGTGGTTAGGAATTGTCCTGTTATGATTCAAGGAAGTGAGTATGCAGCAGACTTGATTAAATTGCCATTCCACGAATTTGATCTGATTCTGGGTATGGATTGGTTATCCAAGCATCAGGCAGTAATTGACTGTAAGGCTAAGATAGTCATATTTGGGAGGCCCGACCAGCCTGAGATTGTATTTCATGGTGTTTGCGCTAGTTCTTTAACTAATGTAGTATCTGCTATACAAGCTCAAAAGCTTCTCAGGAAGGGGTGTGAAGCTTATCTAGCTTTTATGCTTGATTCCCAAAAGGAGGGTGGTAAGGATAAACTGCTTGACATTCCTGTAGTGAATGAGTTCCCAGATATTTTTCCAGATGAGCTGCCTGGACTCCCTCCTGAAAGAGAAGTAGAGTTATCTATTGAAGTCATGCCTGGTACTGCTCCTATATCCAGAGCACCGTACAGAATGGCTCCTACTGAGTTAAAAGAGTTGAAGGTGCAGTTACAAAAACTTCTGGATAAAGGGTTTATTAGACCCAGTGTATCACCGTGGGGCGCACCGATGTTGTTTGTTAAGAAGAAGGATGGCACACTGCGAATATACATTGATTACAGGCAGTTAAATAGAGTCACAGTGAAGAATAGGTATCCACTGCCAAGGATTGATGATCTATTTGATCAATTGAGAGATGCAGGAGTGTTTTTAAAGATAGATCTGCGATCGGGATATTATCAGCTTCGAGTAAAGGATGTGGATGTACCGAAGACTACTTTTAGGACCCGTTATGGACATTATGAATTCCTAGTAATGCCATTCGGGTTAACTAATGCTCCAGCAGCATTCATAGATCTGATGAATAGAGTATTCAGGCCTTATTTAGACCAGTTTGTTGTGGTATTTATTGATGATATCCTGGTCTATTCTAGGAATGAACATGATCATAGTGAGCATCTCCGAATTGTATTACAGACTCTGAAGGAAAGACAGTTGTATGCTAAGCTGAGTAAGTGTGATTTCTGGCTTCAGGAGATATCATTTCTAGGGCATGTTGTCTCTTCAGAAGGAATTAGAGTTGATCCTAGTAAGATAGAGGCGATTGTTAATTGGAAGCCGCCACGGAATGTGATGTATGAGAAGTTTTCGGTCCAGCCGGTTATTATCGTCGGTTTGTTAAGGGGTTTTCAGTGATAGCATCCCCTTTAACTAAGCTATTACAGAAGGGAGTGAAGTATGAATGGTCTGATAAATGTCAGAGTAGCTTCGACCAGTTGAAAAGTATGCTTACTGAAACTCCTGTATTAGTTCAACTTACTTCTGGTAAGGAGTATGTTATGTATACCGATGCATCTAGAATTGGTTTAGGTTGTGTTTTGATGCAGGAAGGAAAGGTAGTTGCTTATGCCTCTAGGCAACTAAAGACTCATGAACAGAATTACCCTACACATGATCTGGAACTTGCAGCAGTAGTGTTTGCCTTAAAAATTTGACGACATTATCTGTATGGTGAAAGGTGTAGAATTTTCACAGATTATAAGAGTCTGAAGTATCTGCTTACCCAGAAGGAACTCAATCTGAGACAACGACGTTGGTTGGAATTATTTAAAGACTATGATTGTATTGTGGACTACCATCCGGGTAAGGCTAATGTTGTAGCTGATACCTTGAGTCGAAAGACCATCTCAGTATTATCACTTAAGCATAATGAATGGAAACTGGGATCTGATGGAGCTTTGATGGCTAAATTGAAAGCAAGACCTACCTTGAGACGAGATTTGTGACGCTCAAAGAGCTGATGATAAGTTACAACAACTTATCTTAACTATTCAGGAAGGTAAACAGTCTGATTTTTCTATGCAAGGTGATGGTGAATTGTATTATAAGGATCGATTGTGTGTGCCAGCAAATGATAATTGAAGAAGAAGTTGTTGTTTAAGGCTCATAATACAGTATTTACTATGCATCCGGGTGGAAACAATATGTATCAGGATTTGAAGCAGTATTACTGGTGGTCAGGTATGAAACGAGATGTTGTGGATTATGTAGCAAAATGTCTGACATGCCAACAGGTTAAGGTTGAGCACCAGGTTCCATCTGGTTTGTTAAATCCTATTCCTATTCCTCAATAGAAATGGGATAACATTACCATGGACTTTGTCATTGGACTTCCTCTTACTCAAAGGAAGCATGATGCGGTATGGGTAATTGTGGATAAGTTTACCAAATCTGCTCATTTTATGTCGGTTCGTCCTGACTATTCTTTGGATAGGCTTGCAGATTTGTATGTAAATGAAATAGTGAGATTGCACGGAGTACCATTGTCTATCATTTCAGATTGTGATCCTCGATTTACTTCGAGATTCTGGAAAAGTTACAGAAAGCATTGGGTACTCAGGTTAAGTTTAGTACTGCTTTCCATCCCCAGGCAGATGGATAATCTGAACGAGCTTGAGGAAGCAACATGGGAACAAGAGGAAACCATGAAAGCTCAGTATCCACAATTATTCGGATCAGGTATGAATTTCGAGGACGAAATTTCTTAAGGAGGGAAGAATTGTAACGCCCCATATTAGGGGTTAGGATATTAAGGAAATTCAGTACATATTATGCTTTGCATATATGAATATTTGCTTATTTGTGCATAAGCATTTTGGACACATACAATAATTGTACATGCATTCATGACATTTTCGGGTATAATTGATTTATAAATCCGATTAAAAATGCGAATTATGGATTATTTACATTAAAAATTAATTTGAGAGAGAGTATTATCATTTTGAAAATTTTGGTGAATTTTAGAAATTTAAAAAAATGGTATATTTTGGATATTTGACATATTTTGGATATTTTGACATATTTGGAGAATTGTTCTTAAGTTGAAAATTTTATTTGGAGACTCTTAGTAATATTGTGGAATTCTTATAAAAATTTTGAGGTGTTTTTAGATTTAAAAAAATATTAAAATAATAGACCACTTATATTGTGACACTTAGGCTGAATAAATTAGTGATACATGGCACATGGGAATGGAGACACGTGAAGGACATGCAAAGGTTACAGGTATTATGATATTTTGGTTTGAAAGA
Organism: Erythroxylum novogranatense; assembly: GCA_029891385.1. Taxonomy (NCBI): domain Eukaryota; kingdom Viridiplantae; phylum Streptophyta; class Magnoliopsida; order Malpighiales; family Erythroxylaceae; genus Erythroxylum; species Erythroxylum novogranatense. The sequence goes on from CM057228.1 coordinate 128,964,776, forward strand.
GACTACTTTAGTTTATGTTATTCACTGAACTGAAAGTCTTTCCCTGTTATCCATCACCGAAAAGTTTTTGTGTGGAAATTGATTCACTCCTATCGTTGGAACTGCTATTGATTCAAGTAAGTGGAATTGATGATGTTTACTGTTGTTGAGTTTGCATATGAATTTATCTTGAGTAGTTAGAGAAGTGCAGTTTCGGTGGTAATGAATCAGATGAATGATTTGTGAAATAAGGGTATGAAATAGGTTTTGTCTTAAGTACGTAAAAGTGCTGGAAAGATGATATAGAAAGATACATACACCGTTTTGGTTCAGAGACATTTGAATATGGTGATTTCAGTATTCATGCGTGCGTTTGTGAAAATTTTTTAGAAATGGATTTACATGAAATTTAATGAGTTTATTGTGAAGTTTTGGTGAGATCGTGACTTAGAGTTGCTTAAATGATAAATTTATGATGAAATGAAAGAGTTAGAAATATGGAAAGAGAAGTGCAAAAGTTACATAAACGCAGTAGAGAGAGAGTGAGAAGTGAAATGTTGGAGTTGTGATGTTTGAAGTTTAGGATTGTTTCTGAATCATTTGGAAGTTTCAGTGAGTTCATACAAGCATAATAGACAATTTAAAAGTGATTAAGTTGGAAAAGGAATGAGAAAAAAATTAGGTTTGATGAAGAAGATGACGAATAGTGTTGAAAAACAATTTGTGGTTTTGGCATTTGTAATTAATGCTGCATTTTAAGTTGTTTAGCATAAGTTAAGTTGCAAATGAAGGAGCAAATGTAAGGTATAACTTTGTGATGAGGAATTAAGTTGAGGAGAGGAAGAAAATGGACGAGAGTTGTTGCAAAAATGAGAACAAATACGTGCAAAAAAAACGTGATGCTACAGTACAAGGTGGTGGTTGCTTGTATAAGTTTATGAGCAAAGTTTTTCATTGAACAACCTTCAGTGTTTTGCCTATAACTTTTGCATCTGAACTTTAAATGACTTAAAACTTGAACCAATGGATTACTAAGACATTTTTCTTTCTCTCCATAAAAATTTAGAATTTTCTAAATTGATTTGGAAGTGATTGATAGGATGAAAGTTTGGAAGTCTGCTGGAATGTTTTGAACTGGAACTTTTCATGATCAAGCTTTGGTTTTCTAATTATAACTTGAGCTATAGATTTTTGAATGAGTTCATTTTTGATTCCTATTAAACTAGAGACATGTTTCTACGATTTTTGTGAAGAGGTCGAATCTTAATTCTGTCTCTTTGAATGTCAAAATTGGCATGTAACTGAGTTGTAGCTTAAGTTGAAGCACTGTCAGGGAAACAAATCATGTCCTGTGGTTATTGATTAAACTGTATTGATGTGGGCAGAATTGGGCTGATATGTCTTCACCAAACTTGTAGCTTATTCTCTTAGCTTTAAATTGGTATAAAGTTTGTAATTTTTGGATATCTGAGTTGAAAGATATGAGTTGTGCAATTAGAGGGTATGATCATGTACTAACTGAAAATTCAAATGTAAACAGTCTGTGGTATTTTGTGCATAACTCATTGTATACTAAATCAAATTGAATGATCTTAGAGGAGTTAGAAACTTAAGACACTGTAGAACAACTTTCCAAAAGGAAGTGTTACCTAATTTTGTCATTTACCCTATCATATTAATTGTGCAAAGTTGACCCGAAATCATATGGGTAGAAAATCTGAAATGGTCACTTAGGTTATGAAATTGATTGCATATTGTTTTATTTTGGTTCAATTATAAGTACCAAATGATATTAATCAGGGCTTTGATATCTGATTGATTTGATGATGAAAATTTCAATAAGATACCCGAAATTGTCATTGAACAATGCATTGTGCATATTTTAGTTATTTAAGTACATGTGCATAAGGAATATGTTTTCAATTGTGCAATAGTGATTTGTATATGTGTTAAATGTTATAGAGGAACCCTTAGAGCGACCGGTTCCAGATATTGCCGGGACTTTGAGGCAATAAACAATAAGCGCGCTTTTGGTAAGTAATTTAGGTGGTAAATTTTGTGAGTAACCTAAGATGGTCTCACCTTGGTTTGTTTTATTTATTACTGAATTAAATTGATATTGATGAATGTGTATTGATTCCGGACACAAAGATCCGAGGTACTGATTGATGAATGAGATATTGAAGTGCTTTCTCATGTGAATATGATTGACTAGTTGCCTTACACATGAAATGACTGAAATGACCTTGTTTTGTTTTAAAACTGTTGAGTCCTAGTTGTGGGTAAATAGGCATGCCTAGAAGGGTCTGCAGCTGCTCCTGTGATACTTCGGTGTCGAGACTTCGGTCTCTCCTGTGACACTTTAGTGTCAAGACTTCGGTCTCTCCTGTATAAGTCCCGTTACCCGCCTCTTTAAATGGATTTGCAGTCCTGATATATGTTTGATTCTAACATAAACAACATTTGTATTATGATTCTGAAGGGTTTTACCCTCTTGTGATATTCAGTTCTGATAAGTATAAAAATCTGTTCTGAAATGCGTTATGTCTGATTTAATGATAGATAATCTTTTAATGTATGCTTATGCTGTTATATGATTCTGTATGATGAATTGACACTTCATGTATGGATTAGTTATTACTCACTAAGCTATATGCTTAGTACGGTGGATTTGTCCCGTGTAGGTTCAGAGCGAAGAGTATAACGACTGGGACAAGTCAACCGCATTGGCCAAATGAGTATGAGTTTTGTATTGCTCAAAAATGTATTTTGTTGAGTTTGTTTGGGCTTGTATATAACTTTGGATTTTATTTTTATTTTTTTGTTTTGTTTCTAAAATTATGATATATATTATATGTATGTTTGAATTTCTAAAAATGCATGTCTGAAATGTTTTGTATGTTTTTGGACATGTTTATTATTATTATTATTTTATGCTATTCTTTCACGAAATATTTTGGTTTGTTTGTACTGTCTTGTGTGGCATCCCCATATCTTCCCAAGGGGTATTAGGGCGTTACATACCTACTACTGTACTTGATTGGAAATCTCCTTTGGAGTTGCTATATCACAAGGTCGCTGCTTATGCCAGGAAGAAGGTTTTTGGTTGCTTGTGTTATGCTACTAACACAACTCCAGGAAGGGCAAATTTGACGCAAGGGCCACTAGGTGTGTCATGGTAGGTTATGCAGTGGGACAGAAGGCTTACAAGGTGTATGATTTGGAAACTTGTAAGGTGTTTAGTTCAAGGGATGTTGTTTTTTATGAGACTATTTTTCCTTTTGCTGCTGAGCAAACCCAGCGCAGGTCTACTCCTGTTGACCCTTCCAATCCAATTTGGGATTTGCATGCTGTTGCTTCTGATAACTTCAGGGTTGGTCCCTCTTCTGTTGACGATGTTTCTGGTGTAGCAGAAGTTGGGGTATGACGTGTTTTGCCAGATCAAGAAGATTTGAACGTTGATGGTGGTTTATATCATGGACCACAGGCATCAGTGGACGTAGTTGATGATTTGTGTGATGATATTGTTCCTGCGCCACAACTCAGGCAGAGTTAAGACAGCGTAGGTCACCTGTTTGGTTGAAGGATTATGTGACTTGTAGCAGTGTGTTAACACCTCCTGGTGACAGCTATACGATTTCTCCTACTTATACAGCCTTTATGGCTAATATTGGCAAAATTGTGGAACCTCAGTCTTATCAACAGGCTGTTCAGTATAGTGAATGGGTAGAGGCTATGAATAAGGAGTTGTCAGCCCTTAAAGAAAATCAAACATGGGAGCTTACCACCCTTACGAAGGGGAAGAAGGCCATCGGCTCAAAATGGGCTTTCAAGGTAAAGTTTGACTCTAATGGGAATGTGGAGAGATATAAAGCTAGGTTGGTGGCGAAGGGGTATAATCAAATTGTTGGTGTAGATTTCTTTGATAGTTTTTCTCCTTTTGCCAAATTGGTAACCGTGAGAACTTTTCTTGCTCTTGCTACTCTGCAACATTGGTTTGTTCATCAAATAGATATAAATAATGCCTTTTTACATGGCTATTTGAAGGAGGAAGTTTATTTGATTCCACCTGAAGGTTACACCAAAGCTGGACAGGATGAAGTTTGTCGATTAAAGAAATCCTTGTATGGGTTAAAACAAGCTTCTAGATAGTGGAATTCTGAGTTTACCACACAGCTTTTGGACTATGGTTTTTCTCAATCTATTCATGATCATTGTTTGTTTACTTTAACTAACAAACGTGGTTTTCTTGCTCTCTTGGTCTATGTTGATGATGTTTTAATTGGAGGGACTTGTGAGGATTATATTGTTGCTGTGAAGACATATCTCCACTCCCTTTTTACCATCAAGGATTTGGGGAATGTCAAGTATTTCCTAGGTGTTGAGGTAGTTCGAACTCCTGTAGGTACTTTCCTCTCTCAGAAGAAATATCTTCAGGATATCTTAATCGATTGTGGGCTTGTTGACACTCATTTTACTGCTACGCCTCTGCCTAGAAATCACAAATTTGATGAGCATAGTGAGATACTTCCAGATGTGGATCGGTACAGGAGAGTGATTAGGAGGTTACTTTACCTTAATCTCACCCGCCCTGATATTACCTTCAATGTTCAGCAACTTAGTCAGTTTGTGGCTTCTCCTACTAAAGCTCATTGGGATGGAGTTATGCATGTGTTGCGTTTTCTTGCTGGCACTAAAGAGAAGCGCCTATTCTATAGCAGTAAGGGTGGTTTGGCCTTGTCTTGTTATTGTGACAGTGATTGGGCTTCTTGTCCCATTTCTCGTAAGTCTGTACGTGGATATTGTGTTTTTTTTGGGCAATTCATTGATCAGTTGGAAAATTAAAAAACAAGCTACTGTTTCTCGTTCTAGTTGTGAGGCAGAGTATCGGAGTATGGGCACCGCGGTTTGTGAGCTTGAATGGCTTGCTTATTTACTCTAGGATTTCAAAGTGGTGGTTTCTCTTCCTATCGATCTATGGTGTGATAATCAATCAGCTCTCCACATCACTGCTAATCCCGTCTATCACGAGCTTACGAAGCACTTGGAGATTGATTGCCATATTGTAAGGAATAAGTTTAAGGAAGGTTTTGTTTCTCCACGTTTTGTTTCCACACAGGAGCAGCTTGCTGATATTTTTACGAAGTCCTTGGCAATTCCTCAGTTTAATAGTATTGGTGTCAAGTTGGGATTGGTGTCTTCCCCATCTCCAACTTGAGGGGAGAGTGTAGACATAATATAGTTGTATAGTTAGTTGTTAGTTGTTAAGCTCTGTTTAGCTCTATTTTCGTGTCTATATAAACAGTGACTGAGTTGTAAGTTAGATATATGAAAGATATATTTTCTTTCTCTTCTTTTTATCTCTAAACGACAGTTACTAGCTTGTTCACCTTTGTTCCTTCCGGAAAAGAAAGTGCAATGCAGTGTACAAGTATTAAAGCAACAATCTTTAACCCTGTCTATCTAGGGTCTAGGAGATTTCCGCCATTGTTGGAACAACTTGTTTTTCCAGTATATATATTTTAGCAAAGACTTTTGAATTCTATATATGTTCGGGCTCGTCTCCTATATAAAATCTTATCCATAATTGTCAAGGTTAATCAAACTACAATACTTCACTGGTTTTCTTCAATGTCATGTCCTTCAGTTCTGCGGTTAGAACTTCCATCGAGTCTGAAACTTCAGCCTTGTAAACGTAGAACTTAATCACAACGAAGAAAAAGATGAGATTGAGGAAGTTCAGAATTGCAAAGAAGGCGTAGTAGTAGTCGAGATGGGAAGCATTTAGGTTGTTCCGGATCCACCCTCCATGACCATGCTTCTTGGTGATGCGAGAAACTGTTGAAAGAAGGAAACTACTAAGGAAGTTTCCGATTCCAAGGCTAGTCATTGAGTAAGAAGTTCCAAGGCTCTTCATGCATTCTGGTGCCTGATCGTAGAAGAATTCGATCTTGGCCACCACTAGAAACGCATCTGCTGCTCCCATAAGCACAAATTGAGGAAGTAGAACAAAGATCGTCAAAGGTATTTGTCCTCCATTTTCAACCAAGCCATGTTTCCTGGCCTGGCTAAGTCTATACCTTTCAGTGAGTGATGCAGTTAGCATGATTATAATGTGGAAGACAAGGCCTATTCCCATCCTCTGGAGAAGAGTAATGCCTCTTGGATTCTTTGTCCATCTTTGCATAATCCTGACGAAGAACCTGTCATAAAGGACAACAGAAACAAGCATTGACAACGTCACAAATGCTTGTAAGCTTGCTGGGGGAATTTTGAAGCTGCCGATGTGTCTGTCTAGAGTAGTGCCTTGCTTCACAAAAAGGGTATTGGTCTGAGCAATCATCGTGCTTGGCACAAAAGTAGCGACCAAGACTGGGATCATTCTTAACATTTGTTTAGTTTCTTCCACTTGAGTTACTGAACAGAGCATCCACGGATTGGTTGATCCTGTCTGAACAGCAGCTTTGTTGAGGAGTCTGTAAAAAATTAAGTGCAAGCAAAACAGTGTCAGTTACCGAATTTCTTGAAGACCCTGCATCAAACACCAAATGCACAAATGATTTACAATTAATCACCTCAAAGTTGGTGTGGAATCTATTCTGAACTTTCCCTTCTTTGCATATTCTTCCAAGTCGAGCTCATAGAGTTCTTTAGGATCATTAGGGACGGTCACATTCCATTTTCTGAGAGCAGCCACGATGACCCTAGCCATTCTTGTGAATGGGCTGACCGTGGGCACCCTATGCCTGTAGAAACGTGTCCCCGCCAAGAAGATGACGACGGAAATGATCAAACCGATCGTGGGGAGGCCATAACCTAAGGTCCAACCTACATTGTCTTGTATATACACAAGAGCGGTGTTGGCAAAAAGTGTTCCAAAGAAAATGCTGAACATCCACCAGTTGAAGAAGGAAAGCTTATGAGCTTTCTCTTTAGGATCAAACTCGTCGAATTGATCAGCACCAATAGTGGAAATGTTGGGTTTGGTTCCACCAGTCCCTACGGCTAGCGTGTAAAGGGCACCAAAGAACACAGCTAACTGCAACGTGGAGGCCCTTTTGCAGTTCTCGACATTGTGATCGTGGCATGGCGGTGGTCGAAGTGCAGGGAGTGACACTGATAGTGTTAGCAGAGACATCCCCTGATATAGAATTAGAAATATCAATTGTAGCTTATTACCAGGGACCAAACCAGAATAATAAAGTTTACATAAATAAAATTTAATAAGTTGATATTTTATTTTCAATATTAATAATTTGAAATTGTTCAATATTATGTATGTAAGTTTCAAATTAGAAATTTTTAATTTGTATTTATACACAAATTATGTACTAATTATTATTTTCATTCCCAAATAATACATAAAAACGTTAAAAATTATTAGTATATATTTTAAATAATTACTAAAATATTTCTATTTACTTTTAACAAATTTATATGTTAAAAAGTACAGTTGATGTCTATTTTAAAAAACGAAATATTTTTCTTATTTTACAAATAAATAAAACTAATTTTGTAAGATTTTGTTTTATATATTATAAAAATACCAAATTTATAATTTTTATATTTATCAATTAATAGTGTAATTTACGGCGGGGACAAGCAAATATAGAAATCTTAGTTGTTTCGAGTACATCTTTGAAACTGGACAGATAAGACGAGCGTGCAAACGTTGACTTGAGAGGAGTGTTTTAACTTTGAAGAGAGTAAGAGCTTAAAAGACTTTTGTCACATTCTCATTCCGTAGGCTTTTTGGTAACATTGCAAAACGCGTTCTTCTAGACTTTTTGTATCTTTTTTCTTATCAGCTTTGCCAGAAAGAACCGCACTGACTCGCTTGGCTCCTGCCTTATAAAACAAACTACGACTACTACACTGCTACGACTCCAATAGCCAAGTCAATGCGCTTTTCCACGCACACGTTGAAGTTGGCATTGATTAAACAGTAAAGACACTAACTCCTTCCCTTGAACCCAAAAAAAGAAAAGAAAAGAAAAGACATTAACTCCAAATTACAGGTAAGTTGGTAAGGAGATCTATTGACTTAAGTAAACTCGTTGGTTCGAACCATTCTTATATATGCAACAATTTAAAATTTGAATTCAGAGCTTTATCTTTTATAAAGGACCTACCCGACTCGAGCGGAGATTAGTCTGGAAGTGGATGACTTAAAGATGTTTTCTCATAGTTGAGACCCTCCTAAAATACCTAGTAGGCAACCAAAAAAAAAATAAAGACACTGTCTGTTTTGCATGTTGCACTTGGTGCATTGACTGTGTTCAAATCGGCTCCAAATCTTCTGTCTCATTTACTCAAAACCTACTCTGCTTCATTCATTCACAGCAATAGATTTTGTTAGGGTTCACTAAAATTTATGATTGTAGATGTCCTGAGTAAGTGGGACATAAAACTTTGTTCTGTTCAAATCCAACATCGTGGAAAACTCTGTAACGGATTGTACAAGATGTTAAGTGACCATTTCATCACAATAGCTTAAGCTATTGTGTGAGACCAACTCAATTGATTTTATATATTCTCTAGCACACCCCATCAAGTGAAAGGCATTTGGACTTGAAACTTGTGCAGACCTACTTTACTTTGTGTTTAATTTACCTAGAATAGGTGGGTGGTAGGATTCGAACTCGTGACCATTTGATCATAGAGGCTCTGATATCATGTTAAGTGACCATTTCACTACAATAGCTTAAGCTATTGTGTGAGGTCAACTCAATTGATTTTATATATTCTCTAACACAAGAAAGTGAGTCCTAAGATGCAGGTGAGTTGGTAAGGGACTCTCCCGCTTAAGTGAAGTGTGAGTTGAATCGCTTCTCATGTGTATCTGATAGTTTAAAACTTGGGGTTGAGTTTTCGCCGAGGAACCTATCCGGTTCGAGTGGAGATTAATCTAGTGTACAATGGTCAAACGAAACACTATGAACTGTTGGTAAATTGTTTGATATTTACCGATAGTTACTCTACATTCTGTCAGTAGTATAGGATTTTCTGAATTACGGTTTACAATAAAATAACCACTACCGCCAGAAAAAATTCCAGCACAATTTTTTAGACCATAGGTAATTTTATCAATACTTCGTCGACAAATTTACCAACGGTTATGTCCGTTCGTCAATATTTTTACCAACGGATACATAATGTCTATCGTTAAATTTACGTACGACCGTTTTAACGATATCTTTATCCGTTGTTTGATTCTATCGGTAATATAAATTGCCGACCGAATACCTTTGTATTCCGTCACTAATTTTCATCGCTAACTTTCAGTTTTCTTGTAGTGTCACATGCACTAGCAAAACAAATAACACCAACATGCAAATAAACTTATGGATAACGTAATTAATGTAATGAGTAAGTTTTTGATTGTACCGCGAGATAGATGACGGAGGCAATGACGAAAGTCCAGTAACGTCCAAGATGAGCATCGGCTACATATGCTCCCAAAATTGGGGTCAGCCAGACGGTGCCAACCCAGTTGGTTACGTTGTTAGAGGATTTCACTGTGCCTTCGTGGAGCTTCTTTGTCAAGTAGATGACCAAATTGCTCGATATCCCATAATACGCCATTCGCTCGAACACCTCGTACACTGCATATTACAAATTAATGAAACAACCGCAATTATTGCATTTTTACTGTATGAAAGTTCCGCTTCAAGTTTTCCGTGTGCTGATGTTTGGTGGTGTTTTTGATTTATAAACATCAAGTGGATACCTGATCCATTTCTAGCCAATAGAATTGGGTATCAGATCTTTGTTCCAATAACAAGTTTGTTGTAAGAAATTGATACTAGTTGGCAGATGCGACAGATGATCAGTGAAAGAGATGCATTTGTACGTAGTGAGACAGGTAAAAGGCATCAACGCTACGACTTTGAGAGGTGGGTCTCCAAGCATTTAATGTGTGAACAAGTTTGTTCACACATTAAATACCTGTCTCTAGTCTATAGCCTAAGCAAGTATCTAACAGCTTAGTCCACTTGCTGATAGATATTATTCATTTTGAATTACCTGAAGGGTAAAACTCTTCACAATTTTGCTGTTATCATTTTAGAGATGAAGAGTAAGAGGTATTCGTATTCTTAAGGTATATTTCATTTTTCTCTCTAACCGATATAGATTCTCACGTATTACAACTAAAGCAAATTGCGGTAAAGGAGTGATCCTCGTCAAAAACTTTCTATCTAATCAAAAATTTCAAACTTCCAGAGAAAAAACTCATCGTTGAACAAGACTAGTATCAGACTTTCAATGACTGCAACTCACGAGGTGAAACATTCAAGAAATACAGATTAATTTCTTAGCAAAGAAGAGAAGAACCTTAATGAAAATGGAGAAATTAAGCTTAACATGACAGATTTACTTGATTTACACCCAACGACGAGGCTGAGAGAGGGAAAGCATTACAGGGACATATGTCCCACAGTGCTTGGTTAAAGATTTGCCTAGAAGTTGCCAACTACAACTTAGTGCCCCCTGAAAATGAAAATGTTTCCAATTTCCAGGGAAAACCACCATCATCAGATTAAGACACAAACTGATACATAGTTTCAGAACTGTATGATCAGATCACGAGTGTCTTTGTAAGTGATTCAGAAGAAGAGGAGGGAGAGGAGGAGGAGAAGCCAGAGGAGGAGGAGGAGAAGTGAGATAGTTACCGACAACAAAAGAACAAGCTTTCCATCCACCTCTCTTGGACCTAAGAACAGGTTTTCCTTTGAGATCCACAGTCCCATCTTTTGTGTAATCATCAGACATTCGCTCTATGCCCATGAGGATGAGGATGATGGTGACCAATCACACACTTAGAGACTTTTTATTACAAAGCCCTTGCTTATCTTACATATGCACACACATATATATAGTTATATACGATGGGACATTGTTTTTACAATTGTGCCGTCCATGTAATAATGGTTTCTTAGGTTGTGTGTGATTAGACGTAAAATTTTTAATATTAAATTTTTAATATAAACTGAGTGTAGATATCATTTATAAGAATTGAGCTTGGGTTAATTATTGTTTAAATAATTAGAATTAGTTGTTTGGATAGTTGATTCTTACCACTTATAAACTCTTTAACATTCTTATATTTAATTAATATGGGATACTCTAAAACTCTTCCTCAAGTGTAACTAGAACTAGACATCCAGTTGTCACTTAAAATATACAAAGTGGTAATCGAACCGGGCTGTTGGGACTGGACATTCAGACGAACAATCGAGAAATTAATAATCCGGACCAAACCTGCTCTGATATCATATTGAATTTTTTAATATAGGCAGAGAGTAGAGTCCACTATCAAGAATTGGGTTTGGGTCAACCATTGTCTAAATAACTAAAACTAGTTATTTTAGTAATAGTTGACCCAAGTTCAATTCTTGTTAGAGCAGGTTTGATCCGGATTATTAATTTTCCTATTGTTAATCTGATGTCTCGATCCCAACGACTTCAATTCGATTATTATCAGATATATTCAGTGACGATTGAATGTCCAATCCCAATTGCACTTGAAGGGGAGTGTTGGAGTGTCTCATATTGATTAAACATGAAAATGATATAAGGTTTATAAGTTATAAGGGTCAACTATACAAACAACTAGTTCTAGTTATTTTAGCAATGGTTGACCCAAGTCCAATTCTTGTTAATGGACTCTACACTCTGCCCATATTAAAATTCAATATTTAATAGAATAAAATGCAATATAAATGAATGTAATATTATAAAATTATTATTTGAAATGAATGAAATGATTGATAATATAATATAGTGAAATGTTGTTTTAAAAAGAGTTCATAATATAATATAATAAAATATTATTTATCATTTTACATTTTATTCTAAACTCTACGTAGGAGATAACTTATTTTTGCTGTTTATAATATAATATAATATAATATGAAACTCACTTCTTTTATCATATTACATTTCATTCCATTATAAACATTATTTTAAACGATAGAGTAATATTAAGATTCATTTCATTTCACTAACAATCACCCAATCAAACATATACTTGCTCACCTTACGAGTCCTTCCTTGCTTAGACTACAAGTTGCTCCTCAAGGTGTAAAAGATAATTTCAATAATTCTACCAAAATGTTTTCATTTCTAAAATTTGTAATATAAATAATTATATATAATTAATAGCAAATATTAGTTTTATCATTTATTAGTTCTCAATAAATAATTTTATTAGTTTTCATTTAACTCCTATGATGTGATTTTTATGATAAATATTTTAACGTATGAAAAATTATACGTAAATATAACTTTTAAAAATATAAAAATTAGAGGAATTAGTGTCAAGACTTTATTATTATTATTATTATTATAAATAGTAAATTAAATTTTATTATTTTCATAACATTAATATTTTCTTATTTAATAAAATGAACTACTGATAACTATCAAATAGTGAGTTGATTTTTAATTTTAATAAAAACCATTTTATGGCCTCGCTTCTTTGTCTATCCATCCACGTACATACACAGAGCAACGTTCGTTTGTTTAAAACGACTGAGGTAAGGCCGGGTCACATAACAGCAGCCACAACATATAGATGGATAAGCCAGCCTTGATCACATTGTTGCTATTAAGTGTTAACTAATCATTCTTAGCATGATTTCTTCAAGGTCGGCACTAAAGAAGCAGCGGATCATTATCGTCGTCGTCATCATCATGTCTAATTTAAAGTTTTGCATTAAGGTAGAATTTGGAGAAATATAATAATATACAGTCTTACTCTTATATAATAGAAGTTGTTTAGATAGTAATCCACATCTGAGATGTGATAAAATAATGATGTAAGTTAACAAAATAAATAAATAAAAGAAAGTAAGAATAATAAATCACAAATAATACTAATAATATGAAAATTCTTAATACAAATAATAAAGATATAAATACAAAATATTAATAATAAAATAATAATAATGATAAAACTAAAACTAAAACTAAAGCTAAAGCTAAAACTAACGATAAACTCAATAAAAAGATAATAATGATAATATAAAAAAATACTAATAAATACTGATAATAATAAACGCAAAGGACGCCTTTATTGGTGAGACATGCAAAATGACAGTAAAATTTGACCCCCGCTCGAAAGTATTTGGTCAAAAAATGACTAATAAGGTTTGATAATAAAGGAGAAGGTTATTTAGAGATTGGAGTATTAGGAATGATCAGGTTGGTAATGAGTCTTACAACTAATTTGTCTGTAGACTTGTTAAGATGCTCGAGGCAGTAAACTTTTCAACAAATGTGTGATGTTCCAACAAATTTACATTTATCTATTGCAATGCAATAACCACGCATCATCGTCTCCAACAAGCGCATTGTGCTTGGTTGAGGAGAAAAGAGCTCCACCTATTACAGATCATTCTAAGTAACATTCATGGCTCACGAAATAGCGGACGAATACAGAATGTATTCAACCCATGGGATTTTCACTTTGAGTAACTAACAATAATACATGCTAAAAACACATAATCACACTCGTGCAAGGGACCTACGTGACAGTAAAATCAGAAAACACATATATCTAATCCACCTGGTGTCCTGGAAAAAGCCTTTGACAAAACAGCTCTATTATGATGCTAACAAAATCAAAATTCAGTAAAATAAACGTTGAAGTTGAACCTCACAAAATATCAGCAACGGTCACCTCTCCATCGTCTATTTTTGTGTATCATACGGAAGTTTTATTGGATGGAAGAAGGTTGCTTGGAAAGTGACCCTCGAGCAACTTGGGGTCGGTTTCTGGAGGACCACTTAGGTTTTGACAGAAGCAAACAACTTCATCTGCAGCATAAGTATCAGCTAATGGATCTACAAAGAAAGCTGTTACTTTCCCTCTCGGCAGTCTATTTGCTTATTTCATTTTCCTTAATCCTTATGCTTTTAAAACTTCTATAGTACGGCACGTTAAACTTTCTATATCATGGTCCTCGACTTCAAATGGGCTGTAGCGTTCGTGCCATCCATGCTCAATCTCTAGACGTTCTGTGGTCCACACTCTTGTGGAAAATTTTCATCCCCGAGGCGTCCTTTTAATATGGTTAGCAATTAAGAATCGGCTCTAATCAAAGAGTCAATGGTAATGAAAAGGAAGCGGGTGTAACACATGTAATAATTAATTAATAATTTTTTCTTGACTTTAATGAATCTAATAGGAGTAATAACGATCAAAAATTTACAGTAAACTAAATGATCACAAATTGCTTAAATAATGTACAAATCAAAAAATCAATCACAAAAACATAATAATCATTTACCATGGCAAAAACTCCTTCAATGTGAAGGATAAAAAAACTATGAGATCTCTTTTGGTCCAAGTAAATGAAATCTACTATCACAAACACTGTTTTACAAAGATCAACAGCCACAATTGTAACACCCCAAATTAGGGGTTAGCATATTAAGCAAATTTAGTCCGATTTATGTTCTGTCTCTTTGATATTTTGGCATGCATTCATGGTATTTCCGGGTACATTGGGAAAATGAAATTTCGGATTGATTCGGACAATATTAAGATAATTTTTAGTAATTTTTGGAGACTTCAATGATTTTTAGAAATTATTGGTGACGTATGGAGTATTTATCAATAATGTCAGTAATGTAAGTAATTTCGACAGTAAAGTTTGTAAGTCGATGTCGGGACTTTCAATAATGTCTTGATAAATGTCTGGTCGATGTCGGGACTTTCGGTAATGTCTTGATAAGGAATACGAGTCGAGAATCGTGACTTTCGGTCGTGTCAATAATTCGATTAATAATCTGGGTAATTTCGTAAGTCATTTCATGAAGTATATCGGTAATAAGTAAGAGACCCAGACGGTCTCACTTTGATTTTTTTCTTCAATTGTGTTACATTAGGACAATGAATGTTCGAGTGCTCATGTGTGCTGTACTGATTATGTACTGTTCTGGACAATGAACGTCCGAGGTAATTGTTGTATGATTATGTTATTGAAGTGCTAATGTTATTGCACATGAAATGTTTGAACTAATTTGTTTTGTCCGAGTTGTAGGTAAATAGGCATGCCTAGAAGGGTCTGTAGCGCTTCTGTGACACTTCGGTGTCGAGACTTCGGTCTTCTGTAACACTTCGGTGTCTTTTGATATGGACACTTCGATGTCGAGCCTTTGGCTTCTGATATGGATACTTCGGTGTCGAGATTTTGGTCTTCTGAAAAGTCCCATTACCCACTTCTGTTTTATGGACTTCTGATTTGTTGGGTTGTGGTTGCGTGCAACCTTGAGGTTGGATCGTGTGCAAACTTGAGGTACTGAGGTACGCAAAACACGGGCCCAACGCAAAACACGGACCCAACATTAAAAGGCGATCTGTTCTGAAGTACATTTTGCCTGATTATTAATCTCTGAATGCATGCTTATATCGTTATTGTGAAAAGCAATTGGTTAAATTAGATAAATGATTACTCACTAAGCTATAAGCTTAGCACGGTGGATTTGCCCCGTGTAGGTACAGAGCAAAGAGATTACGGACTGGGACAAGTCAACCGCAGTGCCAAAGGAGTCGAATTTTGTGTCACTCGAATATGTATTTTGTTTGGTTTATTTGGGCTGTCATATTCTTTGGATTTGTTTCGGAAAGTCGAGATGTATTATATGTGTTAAACTTAGATTTTAAAACAATGCATATGTGTAATGTTTGATTTTGTTTGTTCTGTCTTGGGTGGCATCCATGTATCCTCCCAGGGGGTATTTGGGTGTTACAACAATAATCAGAAATCAAAAGCTCAATCTTATATAACCACAAATCTAAGTAGAGAACTATATTAAGAGAGCAATCACAACAAAAATTTTTGTTCTAACAAATTCTAAAAAAGTTTCAGTCTTCCAAATCCAATCTTCACCATTCAAAATAAAGAACAATGAGTAAGGAACATGTTCACCAAAATTCAACCCGATCGGACTAAGAATGACAGGCCAAAATTAGAATATAGTGAATCTCGTCAGTTCTGGAAGTACCTTGAGACCAGTCCAATTTTGGAACAAAAAACTCAACCTCCAAACCTCGAAACCAAATCTCCACCGTTCAGAATGAAGAATAATATGTCTTCAAACGGTATACCAAAAATGAGACCGATCCAATGACGATCGATTTTTTAGTTGCCGAAAATGTAAAACGAGTTGGGGTAAAAAATTTATCTTTTTGTGAAGATTGAAGGAACAACCAACTCTCTCTCTTCTCTCACTCTAGGCAACAAAATTTTTGGTTAAATAGTAAGACAAAAATTAGCCCTAATGGAAAAAAAAAAGTGGGCTTCAACAAAATTTTGAGTTTTACCACATAGGAGGGAACCCAAACCTAACAATTCTCCCCTTTTTCGACTATGTGGAGGAGGTTGCCAAACTGGCACTTAATCGACAAGCTTCAAACTTCATCCTTGATAGAGCTTTTGTGCAAATATCAGCACCATTATCATTAGTATGAATATTTTCAAGCTCAACAGACTTAAAATCCAAAACATTGCAGATCCAGTGATACCTCACATCAATATGTTTGGATCTACCATGGAAAGTAAGATTCTTACCAAGATGAATAACACTCTAGCTATCACAAAACAGAACATATCTCTTCTGTGTAAACCCGAGCTCATTTACAAGCTTCTTCATCCACAACAACTCCTTACATGTTTCAGTAGTTGCAATGAATTCAGCCTCTATAATAGACAAAACAATACATTTTTGCAACCTAGATTGTCATGCCACAGCTCCCCCTGCAAAGGTAATTAAATAGCCAGAAGTAGACTTTTTTGAATCAATATCTCCAGTCATATCAGAATCTGTGTAACCACAAAGCATAGGCTTTTGAGTCCCATAACACAGCTTCAAACTTGAAGTGTCACGGAGATATCTTAAAATCCACTTTATTGCATTCTAATTCTCATTTTCTAGATTAGGAAGAAATCTACTAGCAGTACTAACTACATGAGCTATATCTGGTCTAGTACAAACTATGGTATACATCAAACTTCCTACTGCATATGCATAAGGAACCTTTTGCATGTATTCTTTATCTTGCTCACTGTAAGGAGATTGCTTCAAACTCAATCTAAGAGATGGAGAAAGAAGTGTACTTACAGCCTTAGCTATAGCCATATTGAACCGATGTAGTACTTCTCATGTGAAAGCCATAAGTTCTTGCATTTTCTATCACGAATGACTCTTATACTAAAAATTTGCTTTGCTGGCCCCAAATCCTTCATAGCAAAGGACTTGCTCAACTCTTTCTTCAAATTCATAATTCTAGAAGAGTTAGAAACTACAATAATCATGTCATCAACATATAACAACAAAATGATGAAATCATTGTCAGAAAATTTTTGCACAAAAACACAATAATCAGAAGTAGTCTGCCTGTAGCCTTGCTGGACCATAAAAGACTCAAACTTCTTATACCATTGCCTTGGTGCTTGTTTCAAACCATACAAGCTCTTCTTTAATTTTATAAGCATAACTTTTTTTGCCCTTCACCACAAAACCTTTAGGCTGCTCCATGTAAATCTCCTCTCTTAAGTCACCACAGAGAAAAACAATTTTTACATCCATCTGCTCAATCTATAAATCAAGAGTAGCAGTCAAACCCAAAATAACTTGAATTGAAGACATCTTCACCACTGGTGAGAAAATCTCCTCAAAATCAATTCCCTTTTTCTGACTGAAGCCCTTAATAATTAATCTAGCTTTATATCGTGGAGATGATGAATTCTCTTCTTGTTTCACCCTATAGATCCACATATTCTTCCAGTTACTTTTGTAATGAAAATATTTATTATTAATAAAACAAAAGAGTTTGGTTTTATTTGTATGAACATTATATAACTAGTCATAAGGTACCAAGATTCTTTTGTAAGTAGTATATATATACATGGAGATGTATGGGAAACATGCATATTATTAGAGTCTAACTTAATTGATTCACTGTTGAATAATCAAGTTGGTCACTTGATTATGGTTTAGACGGTAGTGTTGCGATTTATCTCTATGTAAGTAAAGGAGTTTACTTTAAGGGAATGATGAATTTCATATCATGATAATAGTTGACTATCGATAATGACACTATTAAATGAATATGAAATTACATATGTTTTTAAAGAATAAAGTAGGTCATTTCTTTAATCTTAAAACATACACTTTAGCATTTGTTTATTATGGACCATAATCTTGATGAGCGATGAACTCATATGTGTTTTATTATAATTTTTAATATGATCAGAATAGATTTTTATAGAGTATTAATCCAATGTCTGCATGTTGAAATTATTAATTGAAACATGTATCAGGAAACATTCATTCAAATAAAGAGTTTATAGTGATATCCTCACCTCCAGATGTTTTACGGAGATTGGTGATTAAACTGGTACCACTAGTTTGATGGGCTAGCTATCCATCTAGTCTTAATAACAAAATAAGATCTTGTATGTTAATCACTATATAGAGTAAAACAAGAGATCTAGAAGAAAAAACCATCATAAAGGTAAAACAGTAATTTTACCATTTATTATACGGATGACTATAATATAGTTTATAATAGAGTTTGCAATTGGACATCTTATTTGAAACATGTGTTCTTATAATATTTAATAATTCAAGAGTTCAGCTAATTACCTTTAGTAGAATGACATTTAGTTAATAAGCTATAATTAATTTTAATGAGAATTCCGGGCTTATTGGAGCTTGAATTATATAAGTCTAATTAGATTCCCCACTTGGCTTCTAGGAAGGTTATCAAGGAAAGTAAGAAATATAAATAGAGGTTATTGGAAAGAAAATAAAAAGGAAATGACTGAATTAGATTCGGAATAATAATACCGAAACAATTTAATTAAGAGTTAATTCAATTGGGTTTTAAGCCTATGATTAAATGTTGGGCTTATTCTAATTAAGTGTTAATTAGAAGCCCAAAATGAACATTTAACATTGGGCTAGAATTTTGTTTGATTTAATTAATTAGATTAATTAAATTAAAACAAATCTTGTAAGGACAAAAAAATAGGGCAAATATCGAAACTACACAATGTATTGTTCAGTTTTATGTAGCTAAATTTGATGGCTGCACATTTAACATTGAATTGTTAAATATAAGGTAAGTTTTTATCATGCTTTATCATCATTAAATGGTTTAATGGTGTCTTCATTTTATAGTTTAATAATCTTATCATTAAATGATTTAATGGTTGTCATTTAATGTTGACATATAGAAAAACTTATAAACCTTTTAGCATTCTTTTGATTAAAGAAGGGAGTAATGCATTTGATGTTCTCTCTCCCTTGTTTCATTTGTTAACCGAAAATGAGTGTCTTGCTTTAATTTTTTTGTCTTTTCATTTAGCCATATTAAACAAATGAGAAGGTCTCATTTATTGCTCTCTCTCTTTCATTTTTTAGAAAGAGAAAGAGGTGGTGAATTGGTTGGAATTTAACTATCCTTTCTTTCATTACCAAAATTAGCAAAGAGAGTTTCTCTTAGTTTTAGTTCTTTCAATTAAGGTAAACTTCTATAATATTTCTTCTCCTTTCCTATCAAAGGATCTTGTTAACCAAGTTGTCCAAGGAGAATAAGTGGTAGATCGGATTGATTGAGGATATAATAGCAAGGAGAAGATACAATAACAAGGAGAGGATAACATAGCGAGAAGTCAAAGCTGTAACTAAGGAGTCAGTAGAATTTCTATCATCTTTTATGTTATTTATTTTTTTAATACCATATCATATATGAATTAAACATGTTGATTCGGTTGTTATGCTTTCGCTGCATTTTGATTTCAGAAAAAGTTTTTGAAATCTACCATTTAGCTAAATCTAGTATGCTTTTGTTTTCGATCCAGCAACTATGGGATATTATTTCTATCACCTTTCTGAACACAAAGTATTTGTGGCCATAAATGCAACCTTTTTAGAAAGGGAGTTCCTTAACAGAGGAAGTCATGGTATATAAATATATCTTGATGAAATTCACGATTCTAACGAATCAACATAAGCTCAAGAGCATCATATGCATATTAAAGAGCCTTTACTTGATGTCTTGAAATTAACACATAGGGTAACAGCCTCAACCATTGAGGAGAGTGGGCCAGTTAATGAACCTGTCCAAGAACCGGTGCAGCAACAATATCAAGTAGAGGAAGAACCTATTGAACATGAGTCTCTTAGAAGGTCTACTAGGGATCATTGTGCACCAGATAGATTAAACTTAATAGTGCAAGGTGACGAGAATAATCATATTGATGATGACCCTAAGACTTACGAAGAGGCTATGGAAAGTCCAGATTGTGAGAAATGGTTTAAGGCCATGGAGTCCGAGTTAGAATCTATAAGAATCAACAAAGTATAGACTTTGGTTGATCCATCAAAGGATATAAAACCCATAGGACGTAAATGGGTATTTAAGAAAAAAATTGGAGCATATGGGAAAGTTTAACCTATAGAGCTCGTCTTGTTGCCAAGGGATATCAAAAGGAAGGTATTAATTATGATGAAAATTTTTCCCCTGTGGCAATGCTCAAATTTATTCAGATTTTACTTGTTATAGCTGCATATTATGATTATGAGATATGACAAATGGATGTGAAAACAGTGTTTCTTAACGAAGAGCTTAAGGAAGATGTCTATATGACTCAACCTGAAGGTTCACAGTGCCATCTACTCCTAATAAAATATGTTAGTTACAAAGATCTATTTATGGATTGAAGTAAGCTTTATGAAGTTGGAATATTCGCTTCAATACAATCTCAAAGTTCGATTTTGTTAGATGCGAAGAAGAGCCATGTGTATATAAGGAGGTTAGTGGGAGCATAGTTATTTTCTTAATGTTGTATGTGGATAACATATTGCTAATAAGAAATGATGTACCACCATGCAAAAGACAAAGATTTGGCTATCTGAACAATTCTCCATGAAAGATTTTAGAGAAGCAACTTACATTCTTGGAATCAAGATCTATAGAGATAGATCAAGGGAGCTGTTAGGGCTTTCCCAATCTATATACATTGATACTATCTTAAAAAGTATCACATGAAAAATTCCAGAAAAGGTTATCTACCAATAGGCACTGAAATTTCTCTTAGCAGGGAGGATTGTCCTAAAACTCTGCAAGAAGGAGAGCACGCGAGTAGGGTCATATATACCAATGCAATGGGAGTTATCATGTATACCATGGCATGTACAAGACTTGATGTATCCTACACGCTAAGAATAGCAAGCGGGTATCAAGGTAACCTAGGTGAGGAGCATTGGAAAGTGGTTAAAACCATCCTTAAGTACTTGAGAAGAACTAAGGATCAATTCCTCATATACGAAAATTATAAATTAAAGCCAATAGGCTACACTGATGCTAGCTTTGCATCAGATAAGGATGATAGCAAATTTACCTCTAATTATATTTTCACCTTGCATGGAGGAGCAATGAGTTGGAAAAGTTTCAAGCAAGCTACTATAGATGATTTAGTTACTGAAGCAGAATATATAGGTGTATGCGATGCAACTAAGGAAGCTGTTTTGATGAAAAAGTTCTTAACTGAACTTGATGTGGTTCATTCGATAAAGGAAGTTATTCCTTTATTGTGTGACAATATCGGTGTTATTGCACAAATTAAGGAACTAAGGTCACACCAAAGATTCAAACATATTTTGCGGAAGTTTCATCTTATTAGAGAAATTGTTAAGCTTGAGGACGTTCAAATTCAAAAGGGTGAAGGAAAGGAGAATGCTTCAGATCCCTTCACTAAGACACTTGGATCAAAGGAGTTTGATAAGCACAAGTGGAAGATAGGATTGAAGTCGTGACTGATTGGGTCTACGTCAAGTGGGAGATTGTTGGAATTATGCCCATGACCTAATCGTTATATAATAGATTGAACATTTTTTATTTTGTAATTATTAACTTTGTTTAATAATATAGCAAATGATTATATTATCATATTATATTTATTGTATTTTATTTTAATATGATAAGTCCTTGATTAAATTTATACATTTGTCATCACAATGAAGATTATGATAATGAGAGACAAGTCTTTAGGATTTAATCTAAAATGTTCTTGATCATAGGATCATCAAATAAGAAATGTAATGATCTAGTTATATCAATATGTATGTAATAGTATCTATTGGATGGAAATTAGTATATCTCATTTACTAAGTTACATATATAGACGATGCATTTGGAGATATGATTATTGAACTGACCAAACTAAGAATTTATAATGGTTAATATTACCTAAAAACTGTCAAGTGGGATAATCTCATAAAAATTTAAATGTATATTTTTCCTTTAACCTAAGATCATCATAGTAATCAACAGGTCACTTGTTATGTTTTGATGTCGGACACCTAGTATGTAAAAATGATAGTTGAATGATCATTGGATATAACTAAGTACCTATCTGATTAGTGGTGAGTGAAGATAGGATCCATTGACTCTAGGTAATGAGTCTGAGCTCTATGTTGTCATTGATCTTAATGGTTATTTCAAGACCTTGGCCAAGACGATTGAACGAGTAACGAAAAGAAGTTTTCTAAGTCATTTACCAATCATTGGTTATCTAATAGGGTTTGACAGTTAAAATGTACCTTAGGATAATCTAGAATTGTAATTATGAATAGTAATAATACATTATCCTTAACCAAGTTTTGTCTTTGTAAGGTTGTTACTTTACATTATCTGGTCGTTGAGGAGTGTTGTTAGACGTCAATCTTAATTAATAATTAATTGAGTTAATTACTATCGGCTTATTGATGAATCTATGTGGTCACACACTTACGAGTATAATATTTCCTGTTTATGATTATTTAATTTATTATGAGATAATTTATTAAATAATATATAGCATATTATTTTTTGCTAGCATAGAAAATATAATTAATATTAAAAATTCTCTGGTATAAAATGAATGAATAAAATACATTTATTTTATTTTATTTCATTTATAAATAATAATAATAATTTTATTTAAAAAAGAAAAGCAAAAGACATGGATAGTAAAGGTGTGTGGTTTTACAAAACAAAACCAAAACAAAAGAATGCGTTGGTTGTTTTAAGTTTTAAAAAAAGATTTAAAAAACAATGACGTTAAAACATTTTTAATATCGATGAAGAGTGCATGTGATAAGTTTTCCTTTTTTTTTTTTGTACGTAGATTAAAAAACAAAGACAAGTGAAATACAAATTCTCGTTGTTTTTGTGCGGTGAAAATAAAATGAAGATAAAGATATACTCTTTCATTTTCGTTCTCTGTATGTGGACAATAAAAAAAGAGAAAATTGACAAAATTGTTTGGTTCTAATCTTGAAAGAAGAGTTCTTTAAAATTTAACCACAATCATATTAAATGTAAAAAACGGGACGTATTTTTTAGTATAAAATATATAGAAACTTCGTATTTTTAAAATTTAGTATCGATTAATCCTCACAAATTTTAAGTATTATTTTGCCTATTCTTACTATCGGTATATTTGTTAAACGTAATAAATAAATATAAGATAACAATTTTTATTTCTGTTACATACGCGATCCTTCGGTTAACCTCGTTCGAGCTCATTTATATGCCAAGAATGACCATCAATCACTCTCTATGAATATGCAGAGAACTTTGGCACTTATAGCTACATCTCAATTATTTCAAGGAGATTCATGTTTCATATTAATCGTATCATTGTAAATATTTTTACTCTCTCCTCACGAGAGATGGCGTAAGCCAAGAACACATGCAATTTTTTGATTTAGATTAATCTATAGATAATCTATCTTTTATTTTTAAAAAAAAACTTTATATAATTTCCCGGATCTGTCAACTAATTTTACGAATGTTTTGTTACATAAACTACATTTTAAGTACTTGTTTTATACCCTATCAAGAAAATCTTGATTTGTGTGTCAATGCTTCTTTTTTTAATAAATTATCTTCTTGCCAATTCACCTCTACGCGGTGGTTGAGAAATGAAAGACAGAGATTCCAAAGTTGAGTGTATGTAAGTGGCTATTTTGAGGAGATACGATCATATGAGTATAATGATTGTTATATAGGTAGGTCGAATAGCTTTGCCTGTTCAACAAATTGAAAGTAGTTTTGCATAACATACTAACTTCAACACAAACAACGACCCAATTATGATTAAAATGTTAGATTAACACTGAAAAATTTGAGACTAACTTTATCATTAAAGACATCTTGTAAAGAGAGGTTTGTCTTATGTTTATAAATCATTTTAATATTCTTTATTTATTTAATACGAGATTTTTAACACATCCTCTTATTTTAAATCAAGATTAGACATTTGATGAACATATTAGATAAACGGTCATAACAAGCCGAATATTGCCTCAAATTATTAAGACAAATTTAGGCACTAATATCATGATATATTTGAGTATGATTCTACTTTAAAAGATACCTTTTATAAATCATTTTAACATTCTTTACTTGCTTAAGCATTTGTCACAAAATTATCGAATTAAATAATTAAATTTTATTCATATTGATAAATATGTAATTTTGTTCCGTCCTCTTTACTAAAAAGGATAAAAGGATAATCAAACCATGGTTGCCCGGAGTCGGCTATAGGAGTATTTGATGCAATATGAATATGACTAATTTTATTTTTCCAAACAAGTAAATTCATAAAAATTCAAAGTGCTTTTTACCATAATTCTTATGACATCATTACGTTGTAATGTATGTCATCACAACGATGTTAACCTAGGACTGGACAAACATAGTTTGGTTAAGAGGCTTAATGAACAAGATCGGCAATAGTTTTCTTTTCTTAACGTTGTTGAAAAGTAAGATCGGGACTAGTTAACTGAATATACCAAAGAACTTTCTCAGTATAATAATCAACGAAACAGACATGATAGGAAATTTTGAGCACTAGCAGACAAAAGCCACTTCCCAAGTCAAGGACTCAAGTGAACACGCGTGCATGCCCTTCTTTTCAACAGAGATAACGGTCAATTTATGCAGCTCAAGTGGATGATTGATCACACTAGAGTAGAGACTTAACATGGGAGGTATTCATCTGCCCCAAAATATCTTGCCTCTTTCTCCTTTTTGCATCCAAGTCATCCGTTCATTGGATGCAAAAAAGATAGGAGGGTCAGAATATTTTAAGACAGAGAATCTCAAGGCACTTAACAGGACGTATTCTTCTATCCCAAAATATCTTAACTTTTCTGTCTCTTTTGCATCAAAGTCATCCATTCTCAAGGTACTTAACAGGACATATTCCTCTGTCTCAAAATATCTTGACCCCCTATTCCTTTTGCATCCAAACTATCCATTATGAATAGCTTGGATGCAAAGGAGATAGGGAGCTAAAGTATTTTAAGATAGAGGATCTCAAGGCACTTAACGGGACATATTCCTCCGTCCTAAAATATCCCAACTCTCTATATCTTTTGCATAGGTGAATGGATGGCTTAGATGCAAAGAAGACAGGGCAAGATATTTTGAGACAGAAGATCTCAAGGCACTTAACATAGCTTAAACTTAACGTGTTCTTGATTGTTTATCCTTATCCGTTCGACTAGTTAGTAGGTTAGAGGTACTCAAGTACGTAATTATAAATTTAAACATTAAATTTTATTTTAATAACTTGTAATTACGAGTTCCAAAAAAGATATGACTTCCTTCTAGATGAATTTGAAAATTAGCTAAACTGAGTACGACCCTTGAAGTCGACGTTTACCTAAATTGGTGGTGAACTTTTCAATTCCAAGATAAGAAATTCTAATTTAAGGAAAAGGACTTGTTTGCAAGTAAACAAATAATAAATTACACTTGACTAGTCCAAAGTTTCGTGGATTAGAAATTATAATCTAACTTCTCACGATATCTTCACTTACTTCACTTCTACATTAATACTATAGTCTTGTTTGTTGGTAACAGGGTGAATTAAAGACATGAATGACATTTCCATTTTAAGAGTGTTTTTAAAATTTTTTTGCGTACGTCTAATAATATAACTTATATTAATACAAGAGAGTTCAAATTGATTTAGATACATAAATGTGAATTCTTTTATTGGTTTAGCACTAGGTTATGAATGGCTATTAATATGATGAAAAAAACTTCTAAGTAATGTTTTCAAAATCGAACCGGAAGTTAAACCGATAAGAGAAGAGGTTTAAGGTTTAAAAGTTTCGTTATAAAACTGAATAAATATTGAATAAAATTAAAGAATTTAAAATATGATTAAAAGTGATTGTAATCACCCATCGAAAAATTTAAAATTTAATTGAAAAGAGTTTATCAAATAAAATTAATTGATTTTTTATAAAATTTTTAATTTATGAAAATTTACTAATTAATTAATAAACTTGATCAAATTTTAACAATAAAAGTTATTAAAATAAATAAAACTGAAAAATTAAAAATAAAATAAAAACTTTAACATTCAAAATTTATAAGATTAATCCAGATTTCATTTTTCGATGATTACTCGTAAGAGCACCTTCTATATGCGAACGTTTACCATCTTCTTCTTAGTTAAGGATGACCTCACAAAACTAGCAAAATTCACGAGTGTTTAGGTTTTAAGCTTTCTTCAAGAACCTACACATTCTTAAATTCTCATTTGTGATTTGAACTTCATAAGGTACAAAATAGTGGTCTAGCATATATAGAAAGGTATCTTTAAAATCATATTTAGTTAACTTTTTCTTTTCACTTGACGGACAAAACCATAGGAGATTATTCACGTGACTCGATACAAAAGGAAATAAGAATCTTCAAAACTAAAACTAATAAATAGAACTGAACAAGCTTGTGAGTGGGGGTCCATAATTTTCGAATATTTATTTTATTACGTGAGATGGTAAGGTGAATTTGAGTAGTGATATTCGAAACCACTCTATTATAATATCTCATATTGACTGAACATGAAAATATTAAAAAATTTATAAGTGATAAGGATTAATTATCTAAATGACTAGTTCTAGTTATTTTGACAATAGTTAACTTAAGTCTAATTCTTATCGGTGAATTTTACATTCTGTTCATATTAAAATTTTAATATAATATCAGAACAAGTTTTGTCTGAATTATTAATTTACCGGTTGTTCGTCTAGGTATCTAATCCTAACGACCTAGTCTGGTTACCACTGCATTTATTTCAAATGACAACTGGATATTCAATCATAATTACACTTGAAGTGGAGTGTTAGAACATCCCACATTGACTAGACATGAAAATGTCAAAAAAAAATTATAAGTGGTAAAAATTAACTATCCAAATAATTAGACTCAATTCTTATTATTGAACTCTACACTCCACCCGTATTAAAAATTATACCATACTCAAATTCATAAGAGTTAAAACTAGTGATTATTTAATTGAAACAAAAAACGATTTTATGTTAGCTATTAATAATTTTGCTGAAAATTTGAGTAAAAGGCAATTAAATCTAAGTATATATTCCTTATAATAATAAGTAATATATTGATATGCAGAATATTACCTATAGATGCACAAAGCGCACTTATCTAATAATAATATGGTGACAATAAATATGTGCAACATATCGAAAAGGATGCTCATTGTTACTACATCCAATCAAATACTAAACGTGAAAGTATAGTTTTTTTTTTTCCATTCATCACTTCCCCTCTCAGATTAAGCGCATGCTTTAGTTACCATACAAAATGAAACTGTTCTTGAAGATCGAATTAACAAACTTCTAATGGATATCATATTCTGGATTCTCTCTTTTGGCACTTTCACTTGTCTCCTAATTATCTACTCACAGTATGTTTCCTATTATGTGGAGTAACCATCAAAATGAACACCTAGAGAGCTGTTCACCGAAAGGGTTCAACAGGTGCAGATTCTTCAAGAAAAGCTGCAGCCTCGAAGCATTCAGCTGCCTCTGGTGCAGATACACTATCATCGGAGTTATACAGTAACCCCAGATGGTACCATGCCAAATGGTTTGTTTTATCCAGTCGAAGAGCATCGGTAAGAAAGCTTCTGATACTTGGGACTGATGCACCACCAAGGAGCCTGAGGACACAAGCAGTGGATATTAAGCTTGGAACATGAGTAGGTTCAATATCCAATGCAGCCCTGAATGCTCCTAAAGCTTCTTGATGCAGCCCTCTTGCTTCATATAGTAAACCTGAAAAAGAAAAATGAGAGAGAGCTTTCCATCTGCTTCACAAAATCTATAAAACTAGCTACTGAAACCAAAGTTGTTGACACACTTGTTAGTATATGCATATACATGGTTCACCGATGAATGTCGTAATTTCCTCCTCTTCTTTTTTTACCTGTGGAGTGCCATCGTGAGGCTGAATGAGGTCTGATGGCTTCGGATTTAGAAAGACAGATATCAGCATCCCTCCACTGTGATGAACTTGTATACACATTAGCTAGATCATGCCATGTTTCCATTTCCAAACTTCTGTCATCATTTACTCTAATCTGCAAATTTGAGCAGAAAATGAAATCATCTTCTTGCTATACCTAAGCAGTCAGCGTGCAGTTAGAAAGTCATAGAGTTCAGTTTGATCTCCATTTCTTTCCTTCAGTTTCCTGTTTCCTGATTTTCTTAGTAAGAGGAGAGAAAGTGCTGGATTTTTATGTTATGTAAGTTTTATGACGAACTTTCTCAAGAATCAACAAAAGCATTTTGGATATTTTACGGTTCAAGATCTCAATATACCAAATGAAAATAAAACGAACTCTTAGCTTATAAGAAAAAAGATGTTTGATCTTTCCTAGTGCTGATCCAAAATTGATTACCATAAATAATCTTTTAAATCTCCAAAATGCATGCAAAACAAAGATTTACCAACGCAATATTCAATTTACTTAGCTTTGTTCAACATGATCACCTTAGAAGCCATATTCACTTGTTAAAAGGTATTGCATACGTAATAACATTGGAAAAAAAAACCTGAGAAGTTTTAAAACAGAATATGGCCAGAATTGATTATAAACACTTCTGTATTGCCAAGGTAAGCTTTCATAATTAAATTGAAAGAAATATACCTTAGACGTCTTTTTCCCAGAAACTAAGTTTTTATTTCGAACTTGGGCAACTGCAAGAAGATGGGTATAGGTCTCTATGGCATTCTTCAACTTCCCCTGTGCAATTTGTAGTTTAGCCTTGGTCCGCAATAGTTCTCCTTGTTCCCACTTCCCAGTCTGATCTAAAGCAGCATTTACTATTGTTTCTGCATCAACATATTGTTTTTGAGCTGACAATATTCGAGCCATAAGGATATAACTTCTGACACTAGACCCAGCCTCCAGATTCAATAGCCGCTTCGCATAATAAAGCGCGCTATCCAACTTCCTCTGATCAGCATTTTCTAGACTTAGATGGAACATGATAAGTGGATCTGATTCTTTCATCATTCTCACAGCAGACTCAAGTGCTCCTAATGCTTCAGCCTGCTTTGAAACTCTCTCAGAATCAGAAGCAACTGATCTAGACTGAGCTGACAGCAAAATGCCGAGTAAGTAATTTGCAACACTAGCCATCTGGTCACATTTTCCATGAAATTTCGAAAGCACTCTGATGGTATAGTCTATGCCCTCGTCAACAAATTTAATACTTTGTGTACAAATCTTTGAAGCCTGTAACAATTCAACTGTGCATGCTTGATTCTCTCTGTTATTAAATAAGTTCCTCAAAAGATTCAAGGCAACAATATCCTCACCACTTCCATGGTAGCAAAGAGCTAGAGTGCTATATCTTTCTTTTCTCTCCATGATCCCTGGAAGCAATTTTTCCACCTGATGGGCTAATGCCTTTAGTTCTCCCGCAATAGCCAAGGCAAAAGATAGGTGATCTATGACTGTTGAATCCCATCTAATTCTCTTGAACAAAATCTTCTCTAGTAAAATAAGTAACAGAAGAACAGCCTCTTCTATGTTGTTTCTTGGAATAAAAGACTCTTCCATCTGTGAACGGAGATTTGGAGGGCTTGCATCTGTACCACTATACAAAAGAAAAACTGCAAATTCCTTTTCAATCTTAGAGGTGGTTTCCACATCCAAATTCCATTGATAAAGAAGGGCTCGCCGATATGACAAGATGGTTTCTTGAGGAGCACCAGCAAGTTTCCACAATTCTGGAAGCAATTCAACAGTTTTGTTCAAAATTTCCTCCAATTTACAATCGGCTAAAATATTCTGAGGAAGGCCTTCTGGTAATGCAGACTCCACGGTGTCTAGAATCACTTTGCACGATTGAGCAGCTTCTGCAGAAACAGTTAGGGAAGAAAATTTAGCTTGGTCATAGCAGCAACAAAGTTTACAGTTCCTTGTGAAATAGTTTTCATTTCTCCTAATCTAATTCATCTGTGTAGGAAAGCATTCATGCCAAATGTACATATACATTCCATGCATTTCCAAATACAACAGAGAGAGAAGGAATTGAGGTGGGGAAGGACAGGGAACAAGGTCATCATGCAGCCCAATGATAGCCTTCCACGAAGTTGAAATAGAATATGACTAGTAAAACAAATGTTCAAGTCTGAGAAGCAGTAAGGAGATTTGTCAATGAGATGCATCCTTGCATAATTCAACTAATGTTTGTCAACTATAGAAGATTGAACTTTGCAAAAATTTTATTGTAACGTTACATGATAATGTTCAATTTCTTATTTATTGCTGCATTCCACGAAGTTCTGTGACATGAACGTCCAGGAAGAGTGTACCTGATGCCAAGTGAATACAAAGAGAAATCTGCCTATGTAATGATTAACCTTTGCATTTACACTCACCTGCACAAGACTTAGCCGTCATAATGAACTACTTCTAATGACAATTAGAAAATTGAAAAGATGAAAATTGTACCTCCAAACCTTCCAAGACCCTGCAGAGACTTCACTTTGAGAAAAATAGCTTCGAGGAGTAAACTAACAGCATGAATAGACATGGGTGGGGCAGCATCACTTTGAGAATGGCGTCGATTTTGTTCACATCTTCTAGCAAGGGAGATCTTAATCTTGGGTATCACAGCCGCTACATCAATTCCTTCAAACACATGAAGTGCAGCTTCTACATTTCCTTTCTGAAACTCAAGCCTCCCCAACAACGCTCTTGCTTCCTATGGACAAAATGGCTTTTAGCAAGAAAGATTCTGATAAATACTTTTCAATTCAATCACACTACCAATGGCACAAAAATATGTAGAGATCAGTTTCACAAATAGATAGTGTGAGATCCACGGAGAAAATCCCAACTAGATTACATGTAAATCAGTCTGAAAAGAATTAAGATTTTGAAGAATGAAAATGCCTTAACATCAGGAATATTTCTTCTAATTAACGGAAATCGTGGAAGTTCATATATAGTAAGGAAAATGCATTCCCTGGAAGGTAATATTTGATACATGGCATTAAATTCTCAAAGATCAAGCAGTCAAAAGTTCAAAAACAATACCACTATACCAGCTATAACATTTCAATCCAAGGTAGGCATGCACAAAACATGGTTTTAATTCTTATTGATCTTGTGTTAACTGTTTCATATATAGAGCTTTATTTCCAACGTATGCTTAGGTTCAACAAGTTTCTCAGTGAGTGCTACTTGATCTCAGAAGGATATGGTAATATAATGCGTTAGATATCAGTATAAAAGATTATCACAATATCTCACTGAGAATTTAAACCTGGATAATGTGGCTCATGTATTCTTTGAAAGTATTTTCCGCCTACATGGTCTTTCCCGAATCTATTGTATCAGAAAGGGATCCAGTTTTTACTAGTTTATTTTGGAAGGAGCTTTTTCGTCTGTGTGGTATCAAATTGGCCTTATCTTCTACTTATCACGACTAACGGTCAAACTGAGGTGGTAAATAGAACAATTGAAATGTATTTGAGGTGTTTCGTAGGGGATAGACCGAAACCTTGGTTGGATTGGTTACCATGGGCAGAGTATTGTTATACTACTTCCTACCATTCTTCACTCCGTACGACTCCATTTAAAGTGGTTTACGGCAAGGAACTACCCAGCTTGTTATCTTATGTGGAAGGAAGCACTAGAGTCAAGGCAATCAACCAAGCATTGAAGGAGTGAGACTTTTGGACTGAAGTCAGGTTGCATTTAGTGCAAGCACAGCAGCGAATGAAGCATTATCATGACACTAATCGATGGGAATTGTCGTTTGAGCCGGAGACTTGGGGTGTGGCTTAAGCTCCAACCCTACCGGCAACAGAGTGCTGCAAAATGCAAGTATAACAAGCTTGCTCCTAAAGTTTGTGGACCCTTCAAGATCTTGGTGAAAATAGGTGTTGTCGCCTATCGATTGGAATTGCCCCTGGAAAGTCGTATTCATGATGTCTTCCATATCTCTTTGTTGAAAGAGTTCAAAGGTAATCCCCCCACCTCCATTTCCTCCTTACCACCATTGCGGGATGGAAAAATTGTGCCTCATACACAACAGTTGGTGAAGTCACGATGGAACAAGGACGACGTCAAGAGTTACTAATCCAGTGGGCGGGTTCTTCAGCTAATGGTGCTACTTGGGAGGAGTTAGAGGCATTTACACAAGCTTATCCCGAATTCGAGCTTGAGGGTAAGATCGATGTCGAGGAGGGGAGTCATGATAAGGATGCTTTTATGGGTAGAACTTATCAAAGGAAAGGGAAGAAGTTGGGTAACGGCTAGTAAGCTTGAGAAGGCTGGAGAATTTAGTTAGATAGGAGAAATAATAGAAGATTAGATTAGAATAGTATTTGGATAAGGATAGTTAGCTTTTGAAAGATCCCTTCTGGTTTTTGTTTCTTAATAGAATTCTACTATAATAGGAGTCCTAGTTAGATAGATTGTTTTTTTTCTGCCTATATAATAGCAGAATTATCAATGAATAAAGGGATGGAAATCATTTTTTAAAAAACATGTTACTTTAGTTGTAATTTATTCAGCTAGCTCTGCCAAGAGCTAGCCAACCTTCATTCAACATCGGTTCTTCCTCCAAAGGGAAGAACACCAATAAGGGAAGGAAGGTGGATTTCTCTCTTAATTGTCCAGTAACGAGATCATACAATAGGGCCCTTACCACAGGATGCTAAAAACATGCTGCTTTTCAACATTCTCATGGCCAACCAGGAAGGAGATTTATACAAAACAGCATCTTTTCATGTGATTGAATCATGTGCTTCCATCCTATATGATTATGTTGTTCTGGTGCAGTACAGCTGCAATAATTCACTCAGTCATGACTTTGTACACAATAAGTTTCAAGCTTCTTGCCTTCTTCATCTAAACAATTACTGAATATTGTTCTTTACATGAGCAGCTTGGCAAGAAAACTAA
Organism: Erythroxylum novogranatense; assembly: GCA_029891385.1. Classification (NCBI taxonomy): domain Eukaryota; kingdom Viridiplantae; phylum Streptophyta; class Magnoliopsida; order Malpighiales; family Erythroxylaceae; genus Erythroxylum; species Erythroxylum novogranatense. Next base: position 128,998,069 of record CM057228.1, read on the forward strand.
AAGTCATACCGATCAGCTCATCCACAAGAATTACAATGTGCTCTACAGTTTGGCTTTCAGCAAGTCTATCGATTACAACAGACAAAGGATATCAATTTAGACACAGAGCAGTTAAAGCATAATTTTGTTACAGTTCCATTATCCAATCCACTATCAAGATAGAACATATTCTACAGTATTTAGGCTTTTGTCTTCAAGAAGTTAACCACTCAATTAGCTGCAATCGCTAAACACAACTACCAGAGTCAAATAGAAGCAATTCCATTACTATTTAAGAGTGACATCGGAAGAAGCATTGACTTCCAACTGGAATGAGAAAATAATGTATAAGGGAAGAAATGAGACTGACCTCATAATTGAGATAACCACTTTCCCGGAGTGATGATTCTGCTTCTTCAATATTACTGTTATCAACCTTACCACCAGGTTCAGCAGCTCGGGACGAATAGCCACTTGCAGAATAGTCCCGAGTTGCTAGGGACTCTGATGAATCATCAATGTCATCAATTCTTAACTGATCCGCTGAGCGAATGCACTTCATCATTTTCCAAAGCCTTCCTCTAAGTCTAGTTCCCAACTTTTTGATCCAGCTCTTAAGTCTCATAATGTGTCATAAAATTTGATCTTCTTCTAAAAAAGGTATCAATAGACATACAACATAAAAACCTTGTTATAGACTTAAACAGTTATGTCATCCCTGCTAAAATTACTTTCAGAATGATCACGGGTCACTACCAAAATCCAACTCTCTAAAAGCAGACAACTTTAGAGACAGTAACTACAGTACATCTTTCTGCCAAAGGAAAGTAGACATTGGCACGATTAACCTGTAAAAAGTTAGATCTTTAACAAACTTTTTACACCTAATAAGAAAACTGGAGAGTTAAAGGGTTTCAATTATATGTAAAAAAAAAATCCAAACATCAAACAGCTTCACAACATAAACCCACCGGCCACCATAATTACCAATCACATACTCATACATGATACAAACTACTACCCCAACCAAAGCTACAGTGGTAAATGAAAGAGAAGGATAAGTCCTCAAGTCAGCAAGACACCTAAACATACAGCTAACGTGGACTCAGAGGAAGGACAAAAAAAAAGAAAAAAAAGAACCAGCTGGGATCAACAAGACACTCAAAAAGAAATTACCTTTCATGCCAAAAAAGCATCATGATCATGAACCGAGCCCACAAAACATCAAAACCACAACAGTGCATCTCCACGATTCAACCGAGAATCCAAAGCTTCGGACAAAGTAACTTGGTACACTTCTAGACGAAGACTTTCATTATTACAAGAATGGACAACAATCTCCGTTAAGTTAGGATGGTTCAGGAAGAGTGCTCTTGAGCAGCAGTTGAAGTTTTAAAGATCACAGGAACCTTGGTGGGTAGCGACAATTCATTACATTGTCTGATCCAAACACAAACAGTCTGATAATATTCTTTGGAAGACGAAAGATGTGTGTGAACACCGCGAAATTACGGGAAAACAAACGAGCTGAGGTGGGGCCCACTACAATCTATTACGCCTGCCATCTTGGTCAACCGCCTGCAGTAGGCCCCACGCTTTCACTCCGTCTCTGTTTCCTACATTTGGCTGCGGTGCTGCCACCTATGCTCCTCGCCGAAGAGCAGTAGTTGATTAGTAACTGCTACTCTTTGTTTGGGATAGTGTGTATACTTTTGGGCTTTCGTGAAAGCTCTGAAAACGTTTCTTAGTAAGATAAAAATGTATTTTGAAGCTGAGCTATGTTAATTAGGAAATGGACCACCATCGTCAGAAGCTGGTTCCAGCAATGGCCGCTCAACCAATCGAGCCCAAGGAGTACACTGCAATTACTTAAGACATTCATTGCATAGCCTGTTTGGGGTCTATGCTAATCATTACACTCTCACATAAATATATCACCAACCCAACTGCTACTGGGGCGTGATCCTCTGATCCGGTTCCCTGTTCCTACTCTGTTTTATTGTATCTGAGCGATGTAATAGGATCAAGTAGGGGTAAGAGAACAGGACCAGATAATTTGAGGGCCTGCTACTGACCTTAGCCCACAATGTGTAGATCACTGCTCACAGTTATGTCTTTAACCATCTAGTAATCTTTTTTTTATTACATGTTAAATATAATAATTTATAAATTATACTATTTTTTAAATTATTCAATCAATTATTTAGAATTAAAAGAATTTAAAATGTTTTTCAATTTCAACATCATTCTCTCTTGGCATTGTTAATCGATTTCTTAACTCTTGTTGGTTCTATTTGAAGAAAAAATAAGGATATATGTTCTTACCATTGAGAATTTTATTTTTAAAGTAGATTATTAAAACCCTAGTTACAAATATTTATCTTTAAACATATGTAAGATGTATTAAATAAATATTTTAATTAAGTTATAATTAATGATTAAAAACTCAACGGTTCAATTTTGATTAAATTTTCAATTTTTAGTATGATTTACTTCAGTAACTCTTTTGTTAAAATTGATTAATTTATTAATTAATTCGTTAAGTTTTAAAATAATAAATTCTTACAAACTAAAATTAATTAATCAATTTTCGTTGAGCATTTTCTTTTATAATTAAATTTCTAATTAAACTTTAAACTTTTCAATAGGTAAGAACAATCTTAAATTTTAAATTATATTCAATATTTGGCCCTTTTTATTACGATCTAATATTATTTGAATATTTTAAATCTCAAATCTCTTGTCTTATTAGTTTAACTTTCAGTATAGTTTTACATAAAAACATATTTATAATTCAAACAACTCATGTTTAATCTTTTTCTAAGTAGTGTTTTAGTATTAATACACCTAGTTAATAAAGAGCCAATAATAGAAAGGCTAATTGTTTGAATTATGCATTATTAGACAATGGTGATCTTATAGATGTAACTTGTTTGACAATTGTTTGGTCCATCTGGTGTATTAGAAATAGAGAAGTTATTGAAGCTTGTATTATTCTGCCTCTCGAACAATTTCGCTATATTACAAGTACTATAAGAGATTGGAACCAATCTTTTTAGAAATTTTCATTGCACAAAAAAAAGAAAAGGATTTTTCCTTCGATATTATATTATTTATGATCAATAACATTGAATTTCTAGATATTTGATCAAAGTAGAGTAGAGATGTCAAATATCCGAAGATGATACATATAGAGTGAGTGATTTTTACTAATTATACTCCGAGTCTCTAGCGTCTTTAAAATTGCATGCCTCCATGCATGCCACGTGAAGTTTAGTGGTGTCCTATATCACCACCACCGCCTCCTCCGAAACCACCTCCACCTCCAAATCCACCACCAAATCCTCCACCACCACCACCTCCACCTCCACCTCCACCTCCTCCACCGAATCCACCTCCAGAACCACCTCCAATTCCTCCTCCAAATCCTCCACCTTTCCCGAAGCCACCTCCTGATCCACCACCAAATCCACCGCCACCACCAAATCCTCCACCTTTTCCGATACCTCCACCAATACCACCACCCTTGCCAATTCCACCGCCTAGTCCTCCACCTTTACCAATTCCACCACCTAGTCCTCCCCCTTGTCCAATTCCACCACCAATGCCACCGCCTTTGCCAATTCCACCACCTAGTCCTCCACCTTTGCCAATGCCACCACCAATTCCACCACCAGTGCCACCACCAAGTCCACCACCTTTGCCAATTCCACCACCAGTGCCACCACCGAGCCCGCCTCCCTTGCCAATTCCCCCTCCGAGCCCTCCTCCTTTTCCAATTCCACCCCCAAGTCCACCACCAGTGCCACCACCGAGCCCGCCCCCCTTGCCAATTCCCCCTCCGAGCCCTCCTCCTTTTCCAATTCCACCCCCAAGTCCACCACCCTTGCCTACTCCACCACCAAGCCCGCCACCTTTTCCAATCCCACCACCAAGTCCACCACCCTTACCTATACCACCTCCTAAGCCACCGCCTTTACCTATCCCTCCACCAATACCACCACCCTTACCAATTCCACCTCCTAAACCTCCACCCTTGCCTATTCCACCACCAATACCGCCACCTTTGCCAATACCACCTCCTAAGCCACCACCTCCTCCAGCACCACCTCCTAAGCCACCACCTCCTCCAGCACCACCACCAAAACCACCTCCAGCTCCACCTCCACCACCGAATCCACCACCGAATCCCCCACCCTTCCCAAAACCTAGGAACTCCTCCTCATCTTTCTTTACAGTCGCCACATCTCTGGCAAAGACACTCACAACAAACACATGCAAGCAAAGCAACGACAGCAAAGCCAAACTCTTAGTGCCAGAGTCCATTTTGTTTAAAATTATAGGACGCTGAGCCCCACTGATGAGTATTGAGATACTTGCAGAGCTCTCTTATTATAAAATTATAGGACGCTGAGCCCCACTGATGAGTATTGAGATACTTGCAGAGCTCTCTTATTATATAGCTCACAACTCTTGTGCTCACTGATTGTTACGCATTAAATTGCCCCAACCACTAACTACTGGCCACATTGAATTCCAATATTAATTCTACCTTTCATTAATTTCACGCGTTTGTTATAGTTGCAAATTGCAATGCACCAATCTCCTAGCTAGTTTTCACGAAAGCAAAATCCGGACATAAAGTATAGGTACGTAAGCAAATCGAAATCCAAGTCTAAACGATAATGTGATAGTTCGGTGCTTGCTGCCACCATGTTTCACTCTTACGTAATTAGTAGGCCTAGACCATGCTCTGTCCTAAGTGGATATCAGTACCTGTGTAAGAAATGACCTTTCCATCTTCTGCTCAATCACGTCAACCCCTTTTTAAGTATGAACATTAACTTTGGGAATTCGAGCCTAAACAATTTCTAATTTATATGTAATTCAACTTACCCCAACATAATGCTTGAAATATACATGAGTGTTTGTTTAGCCAACGCAGTGATTTGGTAATCTTCATGACAATCATAATAAAGATTATGTGTTGATGTTTAAAGATGATTTAGTATAATAAGTGTTAGTAATTGTCTACTTTTATATGTTTAGTTGTTATAAGTATACACTAATAAACAATTTATAATATATAAAAAAATTAGTCATGATAATTACTAAAATAATGACTTTTTATTTTAGTTTATTAAAATGAATTTAGCTTTGGGTCTACCGACTACCAAAGTCAATTTCCTTGAGCTTGTCACGTCGAGCTCTCACCTATAATGGCGGTGTAAAGGAATTAACTCAATAACAAGAGGGTTGATGACAGTAATGGGACATGAACTTGAAGTACTGGTTGTATAAATATACATGGAATCGCAAGGACAATATGTACATCAGTTCCATAGTTGCATGCCCAGTCCAGTAGTTTAAATAGTAAAGTTAAGGATAACTATACTCTCTCCGGTGGTTTAGGAAAAGATGGCGGCTACAGATCTTAACCAAAATGGTTTTGCCATTATGAAGAAGGTGACTACTAACGTAGGTTAGTCGATTAGGTGTTATTTTGATTTAAACGAGGTCGTGAGTTCAAATCGTTTTTATGTATGTAATTATTTAAAATTTGATATTAAAATTTTACCTTTACTTGACAAAGAATTTACTGACTAAATGGTTTAATCATAATTGAAACTCTCTAAAATGATATCAAATAAAAAAGTGACCTTATTATCAAGAAATGACCTTATTGCAGAAAAGTTTTGCACTAGGAAAGTCGCCTGACTATAAAATTATGCCCAATTTATAATTTTGATTATTATTGTTTTGTTTAATCTTAATTAATTTGTATTGATTTGTTTGTAATTTCTACTAAATTGATACGTGATAATTTAATTTGGATTTATTAATTTAAATAAAACTGATGCATCCAATAAAAACTTAATTCAAATTAGTAAATAAATTTTTAATTAAAATCATATTTGAGAAGATTAATTCGAATAAACTGGTTTAATTAAAATATGAAAATATATTATTTATATATAAATTTAATTAATTCAAATTAAGGTAATAAATTATATTGACCTAGCTAAGTCATCCTAATTTTGAGGTATTACTTAAAACATATACGTAACATTATAGGTATAATCAATTTACGTAAGGTATTCATGTTGGAGTTTGATTGATCATTATCATTTACCATTAGCTGGTGTGAGCATTAACTGTAATCAACAACTGCTTAATGATTTAAGTAAATTCCATAAATTTAATTACATTGCATCAAACATCCCACGAGAGTTTTCAAGTTCCTAAGACCAATGACCAATCTCTCACATAAAGCATGATTGAGATAACGTTCTCTTGAGATACTATCAAGCATAAAAGTTACAGATTTTGAAAAGACAAGTAGTATTTTGGTGAGTACATTCAAGATGCTAACGGATATTGAAAACTAAATCTAAAGCATCTTGGATTGGAACACAGGTTTTGACTCCAGACATATAAACGGGAAGTCCATTTCACACCGATCTTTAAAAGAAAACTAGGACGTGGAGTGTAGTTGGGACAGAACAGAGTAAGATGCCCCAGAAGTCAAGTCAGACATGACAAGTCTCTTTTTGCAGCACATTCTCATGCACATGGTTGACGGATGAAACATTTATTGCTTTCTATCTCGGAATTAGACAGAATTAAGCTCCTTTAATTACTTGAATTATGCAATTAATGTTCTTCTTTATCTTTTTTTTTTATATATATTAGATATTCCAACTTAGTCGTATTAATCTTAAGCCTACTTCAAGAATTTAGAGGATGTAAATTTAAAACCTCAAGATCTCTCAAGTTTTTACGTAGCACATGTCATGCTTGTAGTCGTATACACTCTAGATTATTATTGATGATTGATCACATCATTCTCTCCTATTAAAGATCATGTTCCCATCACCTCAGGGTTTCTAAGCGAAGAATTCTACACTCCAATAAGAGTCGTCAAGTAATTGATCAAACCAAGGAGCTTTACCCAGAAGAGAGCGAGGATCATCAATAAACACGCTCATTTCTCCTTTTTGAGAACTGAGACCTCCTTTAAAAGGAGAGCCTTAAGTGAGAAATCTGGACCAATTAGTCCACCCTTCGTTGTCATGTTCTTCTTTACTTTAATCATATATAAGGTTCAGCTACACCGCTCAAAATGTTAAACTCTTAATTAAACATTCTGTAATTAGAGTTGTAGTTAAACCTTTTAATCTGGTTAATTACATAATGAACATTGTTAAAGAGTGTTTTTGATGCTGGAGGCAAATACTTGGAATTTTTTTAATTACAGGGTGTATAATGTATATGACAACATGGAGTGTTTCCTCCAAAAGGTGGATGAGATCTTGACTCATAAGAAATTAAAAGTGGTTAGGTTAGGTTCTTGATAATTAATGCTTTGAACAATCATTGAAAGATTTGGCAAATGAAGGGAACATGTCCATGACTCATTAATTTTTATGAATTATTTGACATATTTAAAATTAATAATTGTGGTTCTATCGATTTATATAAAAGTAAACTTATCTGCTACACAAAACTTTTCGTTTTACGAGATGCTCATCATTGTATTTTTTCACAAAGAAGTTATTTTGTAATTTGAATTTTGATCTTTTGATTACAAATAAACAAATTTTATCAGTTACTTGAAACTCTCCTCTTTATATATATTTTCCCCTTTATATATATATATAAAGATGATCAAATGTTTTACGTGTTTAACTAATTGCAACAACCCATTTATTATCTATTTTAATAATTTCCTACTAATTTCATACAACTAATTATCAGCTAGACAAATAAATGTTATCAAGATTTTCTTCTAGAAGATAATATATTTGAAGACTTTTAGTTTGTTGTAAAGGAAATTGAGCAATAATAAATTGCCATGCCTGAAGAACTTGATTAATTTCTTTATATAAAGGAACAAAATACAAGATTTTGGAATTTGATTTTACTTAAATGGCTTCATGTGAAATTAGTAAAGTTTTCAACTTAAAAGGTTTATGTGTAAGTTTTTGGCCCAAAAGTAATTTAATCTCTAATGTTTATATTGAAATATGAGTTATTCATAACATTTCATAGTGTTCAAAATAAATCCTAATATTTAAAACATTTAATATGAATTTTAATATTTAGAAAACGTTCAAAATAGCTATTGAGTAGATGGAATTACTCGTAAGCCGTTGTTTTAAACATTTTTTAAATATTAGAATTTATTTTGAACATTTTACTAACGTTAATTTTGAACAAACGTTAAAGTCAGAGTTTAGCTTAAAGTGAAGTTTTGCATTTAAAGCTTGAGAACGACAATGCATTGATTTACAGAATTCAATACTACGCTTAATTAAATTCTCTTCCTCCCCTAACTTTTAGTTGGGGTTCTCTTCAATTTTGCATCAATTACTGTTAAAGTAGCCGTGTCGGCGAGAGCAGGATACTCGCCTCACGGAGACAGCTAAGAAGGTAGGCCATAGCTTCACCTCGCCTGTGCTAGCGACTGCCATTGCAAGCATTAGGGTAGTGATTGCAATATATTGAAGTTAGAACAAAATAAGGAAGCAGAAGAGAGTAGCCGGTGGATCCCAAGTGAGTCTACTTTTAACTCAATTAGACGAAAGTCCAATTTTTAAGTTAACGAAAGTCTGGTGTAGACCGCTCAGTCGAGCAACTCTTTGGTCATGGATATTCGAAAATTCTTAATCGAAACTAGTCTGTTGTTCATCGTCACATCTACTAAGAAAGCAACAGATGTACGAACTGACTCGCCGCTCAAACAGTTCATTCCATCCTTGATGTACTTTTTTTTTATGTATCACCTATCAAGTGTCAGAGTATCCTGCTAAAAGATAGGTCAGAGATTTGTTTTCCCAAACTCACTTTATAACCGGTGTACTTTTATTTTCCTTTATACAAAAAAAATAAAAATAAAAATTATTTGATACATAAAATATGTTATAATCTCTCTCTCTTTTAAGAATAAACTTAAGCATAGCAAGATGCTAAGCTGTGATAAAGACAACATACAGTAGTAAAGAACCAACAGAGAATGAGATCTTGGACCTCTTACATCACATGAAACAGACCATTCTACATAAATACTAGAACTCCACTTGTTTAAACAAACACTTGTCCTCACAGACACATATTAATACCATATCTATGTTAGGTGCCTCCAGAGTGCTGGGCGATCCTTTGATATGAGGAGAACACGAGAAGCCAAGTAATCAAAAGTAGGGGAATACAGGTCATCTGGGCCAATTACATCTTTGAGTTTTTGAGTGCTGCCACAGTCGGCAAAAGACTGCATTCCTTCGTCCTTCAGGGCATCATATACAAATAGGCCTCGACTACAAACACCCATAACATGGTTTGAGTTCCCCCAAACTTGTTTAATGTCTGAATATTGCAAGTGATTATCTGCTTCTGGAAGAGAAAATGTGTTGACTAGCCTTTGCTTGCGCAATGAGTAGTGTTGCACCTGCGGACAAGGCTGTTTCTTGGTGGCTGACCTCATATTAGTGCACCCCATGTAGATGGAGTCTCCACGAGTGAAAACTGAGTGGGCATTGACACCCATTTTTGGTATCTTGAGACCTATGCCTGATGGATTGCGAAGGTCCAACACATTAATTGAATCAGGGGTGCAGAACACACCATCATTTCCTTCAGCTTCCGCAGATGTTACTCTACATTCAACAATTTGAGTCATCAATTAACGAGAACTGAACGCATTTAAGAAGCATACCTGTTGGATATTGTTTAGTGCATTTAGTTATACAAAGTAAAGACATTTAAGGAGAAGAAGCAACAAGCAACAGAAAAGACAAAATGTAGAAGCAGAATAACGCAGATGGAAGCTTGCTGTATGAACATCATCCCTTTCATCAAATGATAATGAATAAAATGATCCCCTTCGAGTATCATGTGTAAGAGCACTCAACAAACTGCTGGAGCCTCTCCATAAATGAATGTCTATGATGATCAAAATTTTCCATTTTTCCAATTAGAATGAGTATACTTCCAAAATAAGCTATGTAGGTTAGAATCAAAGCTCAAGATAACATCACAATAAAGCAACAAATGGCAGAATGTATCAAGAATTTGAAAGTGAAGTGAATGTAGGAAAAATTTAAGAAGAAGCATATGAAGCAGTTTATCCATTATCTGACCTGCCAAACTACAAATTCATATGATCCAAGGAGAAACAGTAAATATATTCAAATAGACAAAGAATCGAGAAAATTGAATCATCGTTGATCTGAAAATTGTAAAAGGAGAACAGGATTTTTACATAGAAAGTGTAAATGAAGGACAAGATTCATTTAATCAAGACTTGATAAAGACTAATCAAAGCAAGTTGAAATTTTCTGTGGTTACTTTCAGCCCAATCAAAACTAGGCATCAAACAGCTAAACATTTGCAATGGAGTACACTCACTTTTCTTATCGGCTTGAAGTGGGGCGGGGAATCAATACCACACCCTATTCATACTTGAGTTAAGAAGAGAAGAGCACAATAAACAAAACAAGCAATAATCCACAGAAAAATATCTGAACAACATTAAATAATATCAAAAGCCATCAAAAGAAGATGGTATTACACCAATAAGTGAAGCAAATGCAGAAAATGAAACTCCCAGTAAAACTGCAGCAAATGTACCAGCATGAAATAATTAGTAACATCACCGAGTAGAAGTCTCACCTTTGTCGAACACCACCACCTAACTCAGCATCTGTGTTAACAACATGTAGAGCAGAGATTTTTCTACCAGACAGAGAAATACAAGTTAATGGTTGAGGGTTAAGAGAATTAACATCCCAAACAGATATTGCTTCAGTTTCAACTACAACAATTTTCCCTCTGTTTCTCCACTGCAAAGGACTTGAATACTGCATTGCTAGGACAGGCTTCTGCAAGTCCCACTTCAATATTTGCTCTCCATCACGGATATCAAATGTTTTCACAACCGTTTGTGAGCTAGCAGTTGAGATCATAAGAGGACCACATGGTTTATACCACCATTTTTTAGTTTCAGGCAACAATGTGTTGGACAATGCATTTCTTCTGTATGTTGCATTATTGGACAAGGGACCAAGTATTGTTCTTGAACTGATGGATCCTCCATCTTCTTTGTGAAAAGCTTTCACATCTTTTGAGTAAAAATCCCATGAACAAAAACCTGAATCAAGATTATTGCCAGCAGATGCAGCTACCACATACCTACCAGAGCAGCCATCAGCACTAGCTGCACGGATTATCCAACAGTCTCTCCAAATGTTAGGCAAAACTCCTACTGGAGGTTTATAGACGGTCTTTTCCTGGAAATATTAAAGAGCATCGCTAAATTAATAAATTTCTGTAGAGAAAAAAGTTATTGATTCCATTAAGTCAATTGCACTCATTAATTTGCTTTCAATAATATCGAGAAAAGCATGCTCTTCATAATTCAGCATAACATATATCTGTTTGGAAACCAACCAAGCGTCAATGAGATATTAAGCATAACCAGAAGCTACTCTTTGGAGCTCCTTTTCTTTTCTAAGTCCATATTTGATTTCCCTCTTTACATGCAAAGGGAAATCCAGAATTTATAGAACAAGAAATGATCACTCTCAAATACTTGTGCTGTTTGAATTAGCAACTGAAAATGGACAGGCGATGAAAGGAAGCAGAAAAGGGAAGTTCCAAAATTTTGGCAAATGAACAAAGAACAATATAATGATCAACTTTTGAGCAGAAATAGTTAGTACAAGAACATACCTCACAGTTAGCAATATCATAAAACGAACAAGATCCATCATCATGAGCAAGAACAACAGACTCACCCTCTGACACGAACCAGCCTCCTGTTGCATTCTTAGTACCTATCTCAGTAAGCTGATAGAAGCAAGTATTTTCGGCATCATCATCAACAATAATTGGATTAATATTTTCCATATCATCAAAATCATCGAGTTTCTCATCAGAGGCAAGAACAAGCTCCTCCTCATTATTGCTACTGAACATGTTTGAAGAGTCATCTTTTCTTGAGACTGCAGTGCCATCTGTTCCTTCAACTCCACAAGATGCGTAATTCACCATTGCATCTTTCACGGTCGCCTTTGTATCTTCCATATTAAGTGAGGCCAAAAACTCCTTAGCTACTGGGTTCTCTTCAACAGGGCTTAATATCTTCTGTTCCACGCCTAGTTCTCTACCTAACTCAATAGCATCAGATTCATGAAAATTTTGACAACTTCCTACAGACACCTTTCTTGATGCTCGATTCTGAAGCAACTTCTGATGAGGGAAGAGCCTAGCTTCAAGTTCATCACTGCTCAATCCTATAACCAAACTCTTATTACTATCCTCCACTTTCTTACTCTCGGTCTTCTCAACAACTTTATCATCTCCACCGTCCACTCTCAGACCCTTTGAATCAATGTCATGTACCATTGTCTTGTCAATCCCTGATATTTTGTCCTGAATGTCTGAAAGAATCAACCTGGATGCTTCAGGGTTATTCATATCAAGCATTTCTTTCGTCTTTTTGATATCTGATGCGATCCTCTTCACTTTTCCTTCCAAAAAAGCTAGCTTTTCATGAAGCTTGCTCGGATATTTAACACCAACCTTATTACCAACTATCTCAGTCAGACCATTTTCTTTCGTGTTCTCCAAAACCTTAGCTGTACTAGATTTTTCATTACATTCACGCAAGCAATCAAATTCTAAACTGGACCCAGACTTCTCTCCACATAACTTATCAAGATTTACACCAGTAGCCAAATTGTTGCAAGCCGAGTTCAAAACCTTAATCCCACTCTTTTCGCTCTCTTTACAGTTCCTAACAATCCTAGCCCCAGTCCTCTTTCCCCCACTAGATACCAACCGATTATCACTCTCACCTCTAGAAACCCTAGAATCCCTAAGAACCTTGATAAACTCCGAGGGGCTCGAGCTCCAACCTCTAGGCGCCGCCGAAGCCGATCGCCGCATTTTCCCAACGCTGCCGTCGACCATAGAAGTCGCCGTCTTGTCAACACGCGGCACTGAGCGGATTGCAGGTCTCTGTACTCGAGCACTGGAGCCGGTGTTCTCCTTGCCGGAAAGCGATCTTTTAAGAGTGGCGGAGGTGGGGTTAGGGGATAGGGTTTTGGTTGGCTTCAGGGCCGTGGATGTTTTGTCTCCGGCGATCGGGTTCCGGTCTCGCAGCCTGCTAGAAGATGGCGCCGACATTGGCCGAGGAATAATTTATACGATTAATAAGTTGTTTTGTTTTGTTCTGAAATGGAGATTAGAACAGAGAGGGAAATGAAGAGAAAGTTTGATGATATGGAAAATGTTAGGTTTGGGCGGCAAGTCTTATTTCAAATTCTTGGAGGTAAGACAAGGACACAAAACAATGACCCGACTGCCACTGTATAAATCCAATTCCATTGACTTGTTATTAAAAACAAAATCAAAAAAGATCTTTTCAGAAGTATCACTATACCTATGAAATACACGGGGACAGATCTTTTGTTCCTATTTTTGTGTACCAACTCTATCCTATTGGATCCAAGTCATCCATTTATATGAGTCTCACATAAATGGATGACTTGGATCTAATGGAGCAGGGTTGATACACAAAAATGAGAACAGAGGATTTCATGTCGAATTACAAATGTCACTACACTCTGTGCATGAACAGTAACACTACGTTGATAACACGACTTTTTTCTCGACCATTTCAACCTTCTTCTCCGGCAATTATCCCGGCTACTAATTTTGAGCCGCCATGGAGGCTCAGAATCATCTTCCTAAACGAGTCCGTATTCGCAAGCGTGAGGACGAGCTCGCCACCCATCCCCCACAATCATACAGAGTCGCCTTGCAGGGGTACGTTGAAACCTCTAAACCCAGTAACTGGCCAGCTTATGAAGTCATCAACATCGAAGAGGGTGACATCCAAAATTCTGGCGACCTAGCAGGAGGCATCACCCTATCCGTAATCTACGCAACAAATTGGACTTACAATGGACGAATGTTGTTATCATTAAGCTTCTTGACCAACGAATTGGCTATCGCCTACTCTGCTCCCGGTTGGCATCCCTGTGGCACCCCTGGGGTCTAATGAAGGTTGTGGATTTTGAGAACGATTTCTTCCTCGTCGGGTTCAAGGAGGACGATGATTATATCAAAACACTCACGCAAAGGCCCTGGGTCATTTTTGGCCAAGTTCTCTCGGTGCAAAGGTGGCTCTTGACTTTCAGGCCTTCGCAAGGATCGGTGAACAGGGTGGTGGTGTGGATCCGCATACCAGACCTTCCCATCGCACGCTATCACCCGCAGATTATCACCGCGCTCGGAGACTTAGTAGGGACAACAGTCCGCATTAACGAAGCCACCCTCCAACAGAACCGTGGTAAGTTTGCTTGGCTAGTCGTGGACGTCAACTTGGCCGCACCACTGCGCCATAGCGTTGAGTTGGATGGAGAAGTTCTGCGTATTACGTATGAGGGCCTGCCTCAGTTATGTTTCAGATGTGGGAGAATTGGTCATACCAAAGAAGGCTACCCACAACGCCTTCCAACCCCTTTAGTCCTCCCCAACCAAGCAGATTGTTCTAATCCTATAGAGCTAACGAACAATGCAGCGATGTGGATGATGCCCAGAGCAACGGAAGATGCCGCAAAGGCCGCGGGAGGTAATGGCTCTGGATATGACGAATGGACTCAGGTACCCAGGCGCTCTCCCAGGAAACCACAGCAACAAACAACATCGTCTGGAAATGACAAGGAAGCGACGCGCATGGGGGGCTCGAGAGACTCTGTTTTGGCAAAAAAGGAGGGTCCTGCTCAGGGAGACGAAGGCATTGAGACCTCACGTCATATCCCCTCATTTAATTTTAGTCAGACCCATATTTCAAGTGTCGTTAAAGCAAAGGAACCCACGTGTCTACAGGCCTGGTCTTCCACTCCACTGGGCCCAAATCAAGTGCAAAAAAGCTTTCCAGAAGCCCATAAACTGTCCCGACTCAGAAGCTCCGTGAGGAAAGTTCATGATCCGAGGTCTTACGGGCTCCTGGGCTACGACCCCACTCTCAAGGCCCACCAATCCAGCTCCAACCCTCCCCTTAGGACAACCACATAGCCATTGACCTCTCCTCACACACTGAAATGCTCTGTGATGGTCAAATTCTCGGGAGCCAGTCCGGGACGATATTGACTGTCACAACCAAATGGAGGGCGTCGAAACTCAGTTGAGGCCTCGTCCTCGAGAGGATAACGTCCATCTCCAAAACGATGCCTCAGCCAGCGTTCCAGTTATTGGGCCTAGCATACGGGAGGCCCAGGTAGAGCGTTGCACTGACGAGGACATTTTTGGATGGACTCGCCCGATGCTATTACAGAGGACCTTATTGGAGGTATGGACTCGACCTCAGCACTAATTTAGTTTTCTAGTTTCTTTTTATGTCGCTGCTTCTTTGGAATTGTCAAGGGGCTAGGGGTACCAATTTCGTTGCTATCCTGAGAAATTATTTGCGTACTTATAAGCCAAGTATCCTAGTTTTATTTGAGACTCGTATCAGCGGCAATCGAGCCAACGCGGTCATTCGGGTGGGATTTGAATTTTATGGAAGGATGGGATTGACATTTCTGTTGTGTTAGCCCATCGTCAATTTGTCTACACCGCTGTCAAGGTTGACTCCGGAGCTTTTGACTTTATAGTTGTTTATGCGAGTCCGCAGGTCGCTACTCAATCCCTCCTTTGGCCTTTGCTTAGCTGGGTAGGACGCCATACGCATCATCCTTAGCTGGTAAGCGGGGATTTTAATCTAAGCTAAATCATTCGAACAAGCGTGGAGGTTTCTGGTCAACAAGGGTGGTCAGTCAACCTTTTCGCGAATGGGTTCAGGAGTGTGGGCTTCACGACTTGGGTTTTGTGGGATCTAAGTTCACATGGCGTCGTGGAAGGATCCAAGCTCGGCTATACAGGGTTTTTGGCTCCTCGGCCTGGCTTTAGGAATTTCCTCACATGCTTATTCATCACCTTTCTTTCTTGGGTTATACCATCGTCCCCTGTTTATTCACTTGAACGGGCAGATTCCCAGATCTACCGATCCGCCTGACTTCCGTTTCCAAAATGCCTGGCTCACTCATCCGAGGTTTGCGGAAGTGGTAGAACGACACTGGTCTCCTGCAGAAGGTGCGATGAGTCAAGCCTTAGCTACGCTCTCCACCCATCTTTTGCGCTGGAATCACACCGATTTCGGTAATATTTTTCACCGTAAGCGCGTTATGCTCGCTCAATTGGAGGGTATCCAACGTACCATTACCCCTGACAATTTTGATGCTATGCTCGTTTTGGAAGATAAGCTGAGCACGGACCTGATAAAAAGTTACATTCTAGGTACTCAATCTTAGTCTTATTCAACTTAAAGCGTTTGTGTAACATCCCGTTACCGATGGGATGTGTACAGTTCATTGCATTCGGATTTGGCATGTGCATACATTATAGAGTTTGTGTAAAATTGGCATTTGTACGTACATACATGTATGACATATTTCCGACTTAATTTGGACAATTTGAATTTAGAGATGATTAGGTCATGTGTGGAAATTAGGTCATATTAGACTTGGAAATTGAATTTGAATGGGAAATGAAAGTTAGGAAGTTGAATTATGAAATTGGAGTATATGATAATGAGTTTTCTATTTTTAAGGATTTATAGAAATTTTTCTGGAATTTTCGGAGAAATAGGCTCGGACCGAAAAATTTGATCGAGGACTGATTAATTGGATTTTCGGTTCTGAAATTAATTATCCAATGGCTCGGACAGGTTAGGAATTTGATTTGAGGAATTATGGTTTAGCCATTGGAATTCGGGAGAAATTAGAATTTGAAATTTAGACTGAGGTTGTTCGGATTGGTCTAGTGGCAATTCCATTTGCCAAACAATGCCTTAGTATTTGGATATAAAACCTAAACTCTTTGAAAATCCTTCCACGATGTTTCTCCTTCCTCCTTCATCGTGGATTTTGCTTGGAATTTCCTCTTGATTCCTTCCTACCATTAGCTCCTTCCTTTGTCACTGATTTATTCCCTTGAATTGATGATTGAAGAAGAAATGAAGATGGGTTTTGATGTTGGTGTTGCCGTGGATGTCGATGAGTTGGTTTTGGTGTGATCCTTGAAGATTTGAGGTTTTTAATCAAGTAAGTTGCTTCTTTCTTGCCCTGGATAGATAGATTTATTGATTAATTGAGTTACATAGATGATTTAGTTTGAATATTGGAGGATTTGGAAGTTAGGGTTTCCGATGATGTTTTTCGTTGATTTAATGTTGGAATTTTAGGGATATTGATTGTTTGATGAAATAGAAGCTAAGAGTAGTTGTATGATAGGTATGGAATTATTTAGGAGTGATTTGTGAAGTGAAAATGGGATTTGAAGAAGATTTGATCAAAATCTGGAATTTGGATTTTACGTGCGTGTCCGTGGTTGTGCGCTTGTGCATTGACTGTAACACGCTTGTGACGGATTAACCATGCCTTGTGACGTCTCTGTAGCGTAAAATCTGTGGGCGAGGATGAGCAGGCGCGATTCGCGGCGGGCGTGTTCTGGCCATGACGAAGGTGGTTTGAGAGGGGAACTCGCCACGGCGAGGGAGCTGATGCCGTGGCGATGAATGTTTGTTTCTGAAAAATTGAAATTGAGGTTTTTAAGTGAGGGGATTTGCGAATTTGATGATTCAATTATTATAGATTAAATTCAATTTGGAGATTATGAATTTGGGAATTCGAAATTGAGATCGGGAAATTCGAAATTTGTGTCGGAAATGTCATAACACGTATAGTACGTACATTATTCGATTCATATGCATCATTGGACATTAGAATTGGTACATTTAGTAATGTTATTTATATTTTGATTGTTATAGCGGCTCAAGTGGATCGTCGATCTTCAGACGTAGGCGAGACTTCCCGGCGTGCTTCGGAAGTTCTGAGGTGAGTAACCTAGTTGGTTTCTCAACCTTTATGTGTTTAAATTTTATGCAAATATGCCATGTGGAGTTAAGGACGGGTTATATGTGTTTGATTTGATTGATTCCGGACCACGGGTGTTCGGGATAGTTGGACTGTGATATAGAAGTGTTGATCGTGCATAAATTGTTCATAATTGATTTCAAATGGTGAGCATTAGGTATATGGAATTCTAATATGATGCATGTATTGTAAAGTGGACATGTGCATACATGCATATGATATGATCGATAAAAGGCGGTTGTGACGGTGCGACCTTGTATATGAGAGCTTTAAGCTCAGCGCATGAGGCTTCGTGTCCAACGATTGTCGGTATATATGCTTTCAGCGTATTAGGGCTTTTGAGCCCAATGTTTCGAGCCAATGGCTCAGCGTATATGAGCTCAGCGCACGGTCACAACAACGAAAGAAAATGAAAGAGTCACATGCACATTGTATATATGAATGATTACATGTGAATTGTGTGAAAGGCATATCGCCTTATAATCTGAAATTATTGCATGTGATTTCTTGAATGTGATAATATACGATATTATGTGATTATGCGTATATGCATGAGTTGGGTGAACCATCGATGATGGTTTCTCACCGAGTTCGCAAACTCACCCAACATTGCATAAATTTTCGAGACGAGATAGTTTGACTTCTAGCTCCGATCAGTGAGACTTATCCTACTGTGTGTGCCGGCGAGAGGAGCATGGCTCACAGGTCTGTCATCTGGGTATCTTTTGGGGATATTTTGTGGATGACTTATATAGGAGCTATATTAGTCCTTTTTGGGTCGTACAGATGTGTATATGACTGATGATGTATTGACAGTTTCATGAATGAATGGAAATGAATCTTTTGGTTTTAAATTCTAGCGAATTTGATTTTACTTGCTTTCTTTGTATGGATGCCATGAGGTTATAGAAATGATAGTTTGGTAGTGCACCCTCGTGCGTAGGTTGTGCATCAGTGCGACCTCTGAGGCGACACAGTGTATACTTTCTACGGTGGGGCGCCACATTAGGTGGTATCGAGCATGGTTTGACATCTTTGGGCATAGTATATTTTAGGCTTGAATTTCGTAAGGAAAGCAAGAAATTGATCGATTTGTGACTTTATTGTAGGTCATCCATTTTGGTGATCAAGTTGATCAACCGGTGACCAAGGATCGGTTGGAGGCGGTAGGGAGTCTTACGTGTCGATGTTTGAGGAGCGACCTCGGTAGTTTCCATGAGGCGGGAACGGAGGTATGATCGCTGCAAGGTGGCGGTGTCATTCTCTGGCAGCCAGACCTCTTGGTGAGGGTTGGTTGGAAGGACCGGCGGGTCTAGATCGATGGATTGTGACCACGAGGCGCTTGATTATCTTGTTTCTTTGCTCGAGGTCCACTTATCGATGATGGAAGATCGTCCGGGTAGTTCCACCAGGCCTTGTGTGTTGACTTGGGCTGATTTTACGAGGGCTTTCAGAGATAATTTCATGCCCAAGGAGTATTTGGATATGAAGATCTGGGACTTTTAGAGTTGAGGCGGGGATCGATGGCGGTGGTAGATTATGAGGTCGATTTAATGCCAACAGCCAGTATGTCGTCTGTTCGATTGCCTCCGAGGCTGATAGGTGCCGGAGATTTGAGGGAGGGCTGAATCTGGATATTCGTACTAGGTTAGCCCGATCAGATATGGGTACCTTTGTGGAGATGACATCAGCTGCTGTCAAGATTGAGCAGCTCTTGAGACAGAGCCGAGCTGAGATCGGTCAGGGATCTGGAGGTAAGAGATCCAGTGTGATCGAGGTAGCTCGGTAGGAGCACGAGCGATTTCCAGAGCGAGTTTAGATCATTTGGGGATTCGGATAGTCGGGTTCGGTTCGAGAGGAGATTTGGGCGGTAGGAGTGGCGGTAGTAGTGGCGGAGGGGCGGTCGGGCCTTACAGGTTTGTATTCATTGCGATAAGAGCCTGATGGAAGTCTTTGAAGTGACAGAGCTTGCTTAGCTTGTGGTTCGATGGACCACATGATCGAGTTGTCCTCGACTTTGGGAGTCGATCATTTCTAGTGGGAGGCGGTGGTAGCTCGACGGTGCATCAGAGCCGTGGCGGTGGACCTGGATTTAGGAGCCGAGGCAAAGCCCGGGGTAAGGCGGAGATTCTTTGTGGGGGCCGAGGGGCGAGGCAATGAGCCATGATCCCGAGCCGAGTCTACGCCATGACCGAGCGGAGGCCCAGGATTCTCCGAGGTGGTTGCGGGTTTGCTTACTCTCGAGATATAGAGGTGTATGCATTGATAGATCCGGGGTCCACGCGTTCATTTATGGCACCGCATGTGGCATGTAGATTGCATGTGGATAGGGAGATGCTACATGATGGGTTGCGGTGAGTACACCTTTGGGTAGTACTCTTGCTTTAGGAGAGATCTGCGGGGATGCCCGATTCGGGTAGATTCAAAGATATTAGTCTGATTTGATTGTATTACCCTTCAGAGATTGATTTGATTTTGGGGATGGGTGGCTCACTTGTCCATAGGGCTATTTTGGATTGTTATACCGGTGAGGTAGTATTGGAGTCTCTGGTCGGTAGAAATTTGTATTTTGAGTGTTAGTCGGCGATGCCGGCCGGGATGATTTCGTTTGTGAGTGCTTTGAGGTTGATGAGAGGTGGTGTGAGGCTTATTTGGCGCGTGTGGTGGACTCTAGAGTCGGCGAGAGGTTGCGAGATGTCCTGTGATCGGGGAGTTCCTAGATGTGTTTCAGGAGTTCTGGGTTTGCCACCGGATCGGAGACGAGTTCGAGATAGACCTCGTTCAGTGCAGCTCCTATATCGATACCTCCGTATAGGATGGCACGGTGGGCGAGGGAGCTTAAGGCTCGACTTCGGGAGTTATTGGATAAGGGTTCATCGGTAGAGTGTTTCGCCGTGGGAGCTCGGTATTGTTTGTGAAGAAGAAGGGCGGGACTATGAGACTTTGCATCGACTATAAATGACAATCGGATTCTTTATTAAGAATAAGTACCCTTGCCTAGGATCGATGATTTATTTGATCGATTCGCGAGGAGCTCGGTGTTCACCAAGTTGGATTTGAGATCGGTTATTATCAATTGAGGATCGCGAAGCGATGTGCTAAGAGTGCTTTGAGAGGCGGTATGGGCATTACGAGTTCTTAGTGATGCCGTTGGGTTGTCTAATGCCCGGACCTTCGTGGCCTTGATGAATAGGGTTTTCAGCCATACAGGATCGGTTTGTGATCGTATTCATTGATGATATTTTGGTATATTCGAGGTCTAGAAGCAGAGAGCATGCGAGCATCGAGGATAATCTTGCGGATCATGAGGATAGACGGTTATATGTCAAATTCACTAAGTGTGAATTTTGGCTCGATGAGGTGGTGTTCCTAGGCCCACATAGTATCGGTGAGGTATCCGGTGGACCCTCACAAGATAGAAAGCGATGAGTTTGGGAGATTAGAGGCGTGTCGAGTTGAGGAGTTTCCTCGGATTGGCGAGGATATTACGGGAGGTTTGTCGAGGGTTCTCGGTGATCTCCGCCCGACAAGACTTCGAGGAAGGAGTAGCCTTGATTGGACGGATGAGTGTCGAGGAGTTTCGATGAGTTGATACATCGGTTGGCGGCGGCCGGTGTTAGCCGCCATATGGGCGGGGAGGATTTGAGTATTTAGTGATGCTTGCGGCAGGATTTAGGTTGTGTGTTGATGCAACATGGAAGTCATAGCCTATGCATCGAGACAGTTGAGCCCATGAGGGTAATTATCCACATGCATGACACAGGTTAGCGGCGATTGTATTTGCTCGAAGATCTGGAGACATTATACGTATGGGAGACCTTCCAGGATCTTCACCGATCATAAGAGTTTGAGGTACTTGTTGAATCGGCGAGCTGAATCGAGAAGGAGGTGGTTAGAGTGCTTAAGGATTCTGTTGCCTATCGAGTACCACCGGGAAGGCCAATGTGGTGGTGATGCATTAGTAGGAGATCGCATGGTAGTGCGGCTCGACGAGTTTCGAGATTGCCGTGCTTGGTTCAATTGAGAACTCTCAATGTGCAGATGGATTTGAGTAAGGAGGGAGCTCTGATAGCGACTTTGAGGCTGAGGCCAGTATTGTATGATCGGATCAGGAGAGTTCAGGATCGGGATTCGGTATTAGTGAGACTGATGGATAGAGTCAGATCAGGATGGCTTTCTGAGTTTGAGCTGAGAAATGGTACTTTGTGGATGGGCCAGAGGTTGTGTGTTCCTGATATAGATGACTTGAGGCGGGAGATTTTGGAGGAAGCTCATTTGGCTGCTTATGCCATGCATCCTGGTGTCACCAAGATGTATCGCACTCTTAAGTTGCATTTCTGGTGGTCAGGTATGAAGAGGCATGTAGCGGAGTTTGTTTATCGGTGTTTGGCGTGTCGTGAGTTAAAGTGAGCACGGGCCCCAGTTAGGAGATTGCATTCGTTGCCCATTCGGAGTGGAAATGGGGCGTATTACGATAGATTTTATTATAGGGTTGCCCGGGGCGTCGGCGAGTGATGCTATCTGGGTCATAGTGGACCGATTGATTAAATCGGCTCACTTTTTAGCGATGAGGAGAGTAATACCCTCGATCAGTTGGCCCGAAATATGTAGCGAGAGATAATCACGATTGCATGGGGTCCCGATTTGATAGTGTCGATAGGGATCTCGATTTACTTGAAGTTACGGAGAGCTGCGATCGATTATGGGGACGAGATTGAACTTGACATAGCGTTTCATCCTCGAACGGATGGGCGAGTGAGAGGACTATTGATTGTTGAGGATATGTTGAGAGCTGTGTGTTGGAGTTCAGGGTGCGTGGGATCGATGTTGCCTCTGGTAGAGTTTGCTTATAATAATCGATTACGAAGCGACATTGGGATGGCACCGTATGAGGCGCTTTATGGGAGACGTGTAGATCCCTCTTCTTGGGATGAAGAGGGTATGAGGATATTAGAGGTCCCGAGCTGATCCGGACACGATAGATAGGATGCAGTTGATTGAGTCGCATTAAAGGCGGCTCGGGGCGAGCGAAGAGTTTTGTGGATCAGCATCGGAGAGAGATGAAGTATGCTGTAGGAGATAGAGTGTTCCTCAGAGTGTCTCCGTGGAGAGGAGTTCTCAGATTTGGCCGTAAGGGCAAGTTGAGTCCTCGGTATATTGGTCCGTATGAGATTACCGAAAGGATAGGACCGTTGGCCTCTGAGTTGGCCTTGTCGAGTGAGATGTCGCAGCTTCATGATGTTTTCCATGTGAGCATGCTTGGAGATACCGATATGGCGCGACTCATGTGATTCCAACTCGGAGGTAGAGATTGCCGGCGATTTGAGTTATGTTGAGGTCGGTCGGATTATTGGATCATGGGTCAAGCGGTTGAGGTCGGGGTGATTCCATTGGTGAAAGTCCTTGGAAGAACCACTCATCGAGGAGGCGACTTGGGAGGCGAGGAGCACATGAGGAGGCGGTACCCTCATCTGTTTGATCGATCGGTAAGAAAATTTGGAATGAAATTTTTATTAGGAAGGAGAATTGTAACATCCGTTACCGATGGGATGTGTACAGATTCATTACATTCAGATTTGGCATGTGCATGCATTATAGAGTTTGTGTAAATTGGCATTTATGCGTACATACATGTATGACATATTTCCGACTTAATTTGGACAATTTGAATTTGGAGATGATTAGGTCATGTGTAGAAATTAGGTCATATTAAACTTGGAAATTGAATTTGAATGGGAAATGAAAGTTAGGAAGTTGAATTATGAAATTGGAGTATATGATAATGAGTTTTCTATTTTTGAGGATTTATATGATTTTTTCTGGAATTTTCGGAGAAATAGGCTCGGACCGAAAAATTTGATCGAGGACTGATTAATTGGATTTTCGGTTCTGAAATTAATTATCCAATGGCTCGGACAGGTTAGGAATTTGATTTGAGGAATTATGGTTTAGCCATTGGAATTCGGGAGAAATTAGAATTTGAAATTTGAATTTGAGGTTGTTCGGATTGGTCAGTGGCAATTCCATTTGCCAAACAATGCCTTAGTATTTGGATATAAAACCTAAACTCTTTGAAAATCCTTCCACGATGTTTCTCCTTCCTCCTTCATCGTGGATTTTGCTTGGAATTTCCTCTTGATTCCTTCCTACCATTAGCTCCTTCCTTTGTCACTGATTTATTCCCTTGAATTGATGATTGAAGAAGAAATGAAGATGGGTTTTGATGTTGGTGTTGCCGTGGATGTCGATGAGTTGGTTTTGGTGTGATCCTTGAAGATTTGAGGTTTTTAATCAAGTAAGTTGCTTCTTTCTTGCCCTGGATAGATAGATTTATTGATTAATTGAGTTACATAGATGATTTAGTTTGAATATTGGAGGATTTGGAAGTTAGGGTTTCCGATGATGTTTTTCGTTGATTTAATGTTGGAATTTTAGGGATATTGATTGTTTGATGAAATAGAAGCTAAGAGTAGTTGTATGATAGGTATGGAATTATTTAGGAGTGATTTGTGAAGTGAAAAATGGGATTTGAAGAAGATTTCAGTCGAAAATCTGGAGATTTCTGGATTTTCTGTGCGTGACCGTGGTTGTACGCCACGGCGCATGACTGAACTGCGTCGCGGAGAAGCAGGATTAGCCATACGCCGTGACGTCTTGGCGTAAGCGCGCCGAAGACGAAGACGAGCAATGGCAGTGATTCGCCCATGACGAAGGTGGTGTGAGAGGAGCTTCATGCGGCGGGGAGCCGATCTTGGCGAGGAATGTTTGTTTCTGAAAAATTGAAATTGAGGTTTTTAAGTGAGGGGATTTGCGAATTTGATGATTCAATTATTATAGATTAAATTCAATTTGGAGATTATGAATTTAGGAATTCGAAATTGAGATCGGGAAATTCAGAATTTGTGTCGAAAATGTCATAACACGTATAGTACGTACATTATTCGATTCATATGCATCATTGGACATTAGAATTGGTACATTTAGTAATGTTATTTATATTTTGATTGTTATAGCAGCTCAAGTGGATCGTCGATCTTCAGACATAGGCGAGACTTCCCGGCAGTAGCTCGGAAGTTCTGAGGTGAGTAACCTAGTTGGTTTCTCAAACTTTATGTGTTTAAATTTTATGCAAATATGCCATGTGGAGTTAAGGACGGGTTATACGTGTTTGATTTGATTGATTCCGGACCACGGGTATTCGGGATAGTTGGACTGTGATATAGAAGTGTTGATCGTGCATAAATTGTTCATAATTGATTTCAAATGGTGAGCATTAGGTATATGGAATTCTAATATGATGCATGTATTGTAAAGTGGACATATGCATACATGCATATGATATGATCAGATAAAAGCGGTTGTGACCAGTGCGACCCACTTGTATATGAGAGTTTTAAGCTCAGCGCGAGGGCTTCGTGCCCGATGATTGTCGAGCTATATACTCGACATATTAGGGCTTTTGAGCCCAATGTTTCGAGCCAATGGCTCAACGTATATGAGCTCGGTAGCGGTCACAACAACGAAAGAAAATGAAAGAGTCACATGCACATTGCATATATGAATGATTACATGTGAATTGTGTGAAAGGCATATCGCCTTATAAATCTGAAATTATTGCATGTGATTTCTTGAATGTGATAATATCGATATTATGTGATTGTGCAGTATGCATGAGTTGGGTGAACCATCGATGATGGTTTCTCACCGAGTTCATAAACTCACCCAACATTGCATATATTTTTCAGACGAGATAGTTTGACTTCTAGCTCCGTCGGTGAGACTTATCTACTTTGTGTGTGCGGCGAGAGGAGCATGGCCCATGTGTGTCGGTAGGGATCTTTTGGGATATTTTGTGGATGACTTATATAGGAGCTATATTAGTCCTTTTGGGTCGTCTGAGATGTGTATATGACTGATGATGTATTGACGGTTTCATGAATGAATGGAAATGAATCTTTTGGTTTTAAATTCTAGCGAATTTGATTTTACTGCTTTCTTTGTATGGATGCCATGAGGTTATAGAAATGATAGTTTGGTAGTGCACCCTCGTCGTAAGTTGTGCATCAGTACGACCTACGGGCGACCCGGTGTATACTCTATGGTGAGGGGGCGCTACAGTTTGTCTCGAGCGTATCCCTCAAAGTTCTAACTTGATAATAACACCCTCTTTTGTTTTATCCACTAAAACAAAGTCACATCAATAAACAACATATACCAAGACACATCCCTTGGATATTCTCGGCGAGTCCATCCATAACTATTTCAAATAGGAAGGGGCTCCATGAAGATCTTTGATGTAGTCTGATATCGATAAAAAAATGCTTTGCATCTACTCTTATCATCCTTACTCCAGTATTAACACCTTTATACATATCCCTAATAACTCTTATATAGGTTATATGAACTTCCTTAACTTCTAAACATCTCTACATGACCTTTATAGGTACCATATTATAGGCCTTAAGAGTCAACGAAACCTATATATAGGTCCCTCTATCTATCCCTATAATATTCCATCAATAGTCTAAAGAGTATAAAGCTTCTATCGTGGTCCTTCTTGACATAAAACAAATTGGTTCTCTAAGATAGTTACACCCTTTCTCACTCTTTTTCTCAATTACGTCTCCCATAAGTTCATGGTATGACTGAGTAGTTTGATGTCTCTATAATTTTTATAGCTTTGGATGTCTCCTTTGTTCTTGTAGAGAATGATTAGTATGTTAAGGCTCCACTTATCCAATATTTGGACAAACTTGAGGATTATATTTAAAAAACTTGTTTAACCTGATGAGTTATCTATAGAGGTATCCTACTGTCTTTCCACTCTTCATCTTTCTGAAAGCTCCTTTAATTTCTTTTCTCTTGATGTACCAGTAACAAATGAAGTTATGGTAGTTCTCAAAAGTGTTAAGATCAGCTAGGGAAAAAATGTTATCTCTGCTTTCATTATAAAGACTATAAAAGTGCTTTTGTCATCTTTCTTGATATCATTTTCATTTACGAGTACCAATCTTGGTTCATCCTTTATATAACAAACTTGATCAAAGTCTTTTGTTTTCCATTTCCTAGCTGCCACCAGCTTAAATATATCATTTTTTCCACCCTTATTTTCCAATCATTTATATAAGTTATCGTAGGCTTTACTTTTGGTTTACAAGATTATCTTCTTTGTTTCTTTCTTTGTTATTCTCTCTCTTAATTACCTTCTCTCCACTTATATTGCTATCTAATAAAGTTTTATAAGCAATCATCTTGATCTTCACCATTTTTGTTCCATTTTCATTCCCAAGGATGACAACTGGGCTCGTGTTCAATTCGGCCCAAAGTCAATAGCCCAAGCTTGGGTTGATTCACCTAGTCTATTATCACTCCTATTCATTTCACTACCAAAGCTCCTTCTCACTACTTCTAAGTCATTTAAAAACTCCAGTTGCGAGAGGAGATTCCACATACTCAGCCAACGATGGACACACAGCTAAGAAGGTGTGAATATGGGATGGAGACGAAAACCCACCACCCATATGACAACAATTGAGTTATAGTGCTGCCGTAACAGGTCAAAATTCAGAGCCAAAGGCAGTTGAACTCGCATGGCTGGAAGAAATTCTGCCGAAGGTTGAAGAAGGTGATGTTACCTTAGTTACAGGAAACTATGGCAATGGGATTGAACTTTCTGAAACCTTCAAACACCGACTTGACAAGATCTGGGAGAAAGCAGTGGTAGTTAAGTTGTTTGGGAGAAAAATTGGTTACCGAATGTTGAAGCACTGATTGAACATCATATGGAACCTATCGGGACCAATGAAGGTTATAGATCTTGATAATGATTTTTCCTAGTAAATCTAGTGGAAATAGAATATTATCTCACTGCTTTTACAAAAGGACCATGGGTGATTTTTTGGCATGCGTTAGCAATTCAACCATGGAACACAAAATTCTGACCTTCGTAGGGCAAAGTGGAAAAGGCGATGGTGTGGGTGAGTGTCGAGGTATCATCTTGTTATCCTGCAAGCACTGGTAAACTTGATTGGGTGAATGATTAAGATTGATGAAAATATTCAACAGTCTCAAAGGGGAAAATATGCACGAGTGGCAGTGGAAATAGATCTATCGAAAACCCATAGTACCCAGAGTGGAACTAGACGGTGAATTAAAATGGCATACGAAGGCTTACCATAGATATGCTTTGCATGTGGGAGAGTCGGCCATGGTGCTGAGGCATGTTCCAACAGACCACAGGTGACTAATGAAGCAACAACTACAACAGGCATCCGACAGAACCCAGACAAAGCAATTACATAAAAAACACCAAATGAAGGGGACCATCCTTAGGCAGTGTATGGGCCCTGGGTCCAAATGTAGAGATAAGGTCAACGGGCTCCATAGCTCTGCGTTTGGTTGCTGTCTCCAGATGGGCTGGGCGAAGCGAACAGAGACGAGCAGAATAAACAGGGAGCGGTGAAGTGTTTAGTTGTGGTAGACAGAACAGAAATTTCTATCTTCGTCTCGATGACAAAATGTGTTTGGTTGCAGGGGACAGAACGAATAATAGTGCAAATGACAAATATGCCCCTGATCCTTAATATGATTTGAAATATGTAATTCATTGATACTTTTATTATGAATAGATTGTAATAATAAATTTTAATACTAATTAATACAAATTATATAATAATAATAATAATAATAATAATAATAATAATAATAATAATAATAATAATAATAATAATAATAATAATAATAATAATAATAATAATAATAATAATAATAATAATAATAATAATAATAATAATTGTAACGCAGGAGGATACATGGATGCCACCCAGACAAGACAAACAAATCAAAACTTTTCACATGCATTTTAAAACTAAACTAAGCGTAACACACATATAATACATCTCATAATTTGAAACAAATCGAAAGAATATTTACAGGCCCAAACAAACCAAACAAAATACATTTTAGCAACACCTGAAACTTCGAGACTCTTTTGGCCACTGCAGATGACTTGTCCGATCCTTAATCTCTTAGCTCAAACACTACGGGTAAATCCACCGTGCTAAGCATATAACTTAGTGAGTAATAACTAATCTATATTAATTGATATCGATGTAAAAGAATGCATTTGAGCGATTTTTATACTAAGCAGTTATACTAAAGCGAGCAGCGAACACGGGAGATCCTTGAATCGAATAAAATTTAGTTTATGTAGAATCAAGCAGATATCGAATACATAACAAATCAAACTATAAATCCATGAGCGAAGTGGGTAGCAGGACTTATACGGAGATACCATAATTAGTATCGGCGGAGAGACATATGTCTCAATATCGGGAGACACCAAAGTGTCAAATAACAGGAGCAACTGCAGACCCTTCTAGGCATGCCTATTTACCCACAACTAGGACTTAACAGTTTTAAAACAGAAGGTCATTTCAGACATTTCATGTGCAGGCAAATAGCACTCACAAAATTTATCATAAAACAAATTACTTATCTAAAGTACTTACTGAAATTTTCTACTTATATTACGTCTTGAAATTATTGACCAGATTACTTACCAAAAGCATACTTCTTTTTATTGCCTCGAAGTCCCGGCAATATCCGGCAGTGGTCGTTCCTCTATAATAGGGAACACAGATACAAATCACTATTGTGCATGCTTAAAAATTCACCAATGTATGATGGATATGTAGGATGCATGTTCATGACAAATTTCGGGACCAAATCCTAAATTCTTAACTTTATTCCGTAATTCACAACTTAAATTATTAAATCCTTGATTGTTAATTAAATCTGAAAATTTACAAATTTCATATAGAGGTAGAAAATTTTCTTACGAATCCAACGCTTCAAGAATCGGGTCATTCGGAGGTGGGATGACAAAGATATGGTCGAAAAGAGTGAAGATTGCATTGGGATTTCAAAGATTGAAGTTTATCATACACAAGTCGACTTATACTTATACAAGTCGACTTACATAATCTACAAGTCGACTTACACTTGCATAACTCGACTTATTCATGCAAAACGTTGATCTAAGTCGACTTGTACACCACAACAAGTCGACTTATACCATCGTTCATCGTCTTCTTCACCAAACCATACGAAACAACAAAATTTTCTTCCATTTTTCTTTAACTTCATCACTTTAAAACTAACATATTTAGCATTTCTAACCTATCGGAATCATTAGAAACAACTTTATACTCCCAAGATCACAAAACAAACATTTCAACTTCCTCTCTCTCTCTCTCTACGGTATACTTTCCAAATTCATATTTTTATCCTTTTTTTCTTGGTTTTTCCAACTTAATCACTTCTAAACATCTATTATACTTGTTTATACTCATTGAAACTTACAAACAATTCAGAAATAATTCTAAACTTCAACATCATAAATTCAAATCCTCATTTTCACTTTCTCACACTACGGTATTTTTTTCACCTTTCTTTCATCTTCATCTATGCATTTCTTTGACTTTCCTCTTCACTTTCACTTCATTCAACACCATTATATATTAAGACCTTACCAAATTCTTATTCCTTACCATCCAACACATTTTAGTTCATTCAAACTTTCCAAAAACATTCATGTATATCAATGGGAAAAGAACAGAGCATCACCGTGGACCAGCAACCATTTTCTGTTATTATCATTATTCACCAATCTTCATTTAACTCAAAAAAAATCCCAATCCTGAGACACTTCCTGCTCATTCCAAACTCATTACCGTTTACACAACACAAATTCATCCATGAACAAGAAAATAACCCCATATTCGCATGTATCGCATGTATAGTATAAAACAGAGTTTAAGATCATCATTTTCCCATAATTTTACACTCCTCCACTCTCTCTCTACTGTAAATTTTGTTCTCATAAACAGTAACAACCCACAAACCAAAACAGAAACTATAGTCACTAATGCATGCATTCCATCCACAAGCAAGAAAACATCATCATTCACGCATGCATTTATTAAAACATTAAGACATTCATGTAACTTACTTGTTTCAGCTTGTATTTCCAACAATGACAAAGATACCCAATGTACAGAGCATCAGTGGAGAAGAAGAACGGTGAAGAACATAAGTGACAAACGCAAATCCTAACACTGAATATTAGACTACGGGTATAGCTTGCATGTCCTTAACGCGTCCTTCACGTGTCTTCACCATTTCAATCTATTTGTCACAACTAACTCACCATTTGTTAGCTGCCTATTAGTGTCATGTGTCACTCTATCATTGGTCCATAATATCCTTATTATTTTTTTTGAAAATTTCTAAATTCACCAAAAATTATGAAATAATAAAATGACTCTCCACGTAAATTTTCACATCATAATTAATTCACCAACAAGTTCTAAAAATATTCAAAGTATACGAAAATTGCCAAAAATTATAATAATAAAGTCCGAATAAATCGAAATCGCATTAAACCAATTTACCCGAAAAATGTCATGAATGCATGCCAAAATATTTATGCACAATTAAGCAAATATTCCATATGCAAAGAACAAGCATAATTAGTACTAAATTTAGTTAATATTCTAACCCATAATTTGGGGCGTTACAATACTAATAAAAATACAAATTATATAATAATAATAATAAATTTGAATAAATTGTAATAATAAATTTGAATAATAATAAATACAAATTATATAATAATAATAATAATAATAATAATAATAATAACAATAATAAATTTGAATAAATTGTAATAATATATTTGAATAATAATAAATACAAATTATATAATAATAATAATAATTTTGAGTAATAATAAATACAAATTAAATAATAATAATAATAATAATAATAAATTTGAATAATAATAAATAAAAATTATATAATAATAATAATAATAATAATAAATTTGAATAATAATAAATACAAATTATATAATAATAATAATAATAATAATAATAAAATTTGAATAATAATAAATACAAATTATATAATAATAATAACAATAATAATAAATTTGAGTAATAATAAATACAAATTATATAATAATAATAATAATATATTTGAATAATAGTAAATACAAATTATATATATATATATAATAATAATAATAATAATAATAATAATAATAATAAATTTGAATAAATTGTAATAATAATTTTAACGTAATAATAAATACAAATTATATAATAATAATAATAATAATAATAATAATAATAATAATAATAATAATAATTTTGAGTAAATTGTAATAATAAATTTGAATAATGATAAATACAAATTAGATAATAATAATAATAATAATAATAAAATTTGAATAATAATAAATACAAATAATATAATAATAACAATAATAATAATAATAAATACAAATTTTATAATAATAATAATAATAATAATAATAATAATAACTAAACATTAATAAACATAATAGTAAACATATAATAACTAAACATATAAACATAAGTGGCTTGGAGGCAGGGGACGACTTGTCCCTGTCCTTCCTTTTTGGAGATAACAAGAATTTATGTTGCTATCTCTCGGAGACAAGGGACGGAGATGAAAAAATATGAAGCAAACACCACGGAGACAGGGATTATTGGGTCCTGTCTACTGTCCCCACCCACAGGACAGTAACCAAACACAGGGTAGTAGACACAACACCAGGAACGACAAAACAAATCTCAGGCCGAGCAAATAGGACAAAATGGCTCACGATTTTCCATGCTATTGGCAGAGAGATTATCGAAAACACTCATGAAAGATCTATTGAAACTGAACATCAGAAGACAACTGAAACAACTAGTACGGTACGAATTGGAACTTTTGAAATCAAACGAAAGGGACAGACTCGAACGATGCAAAACCAAATTCTAACCAAATCTAAAACCAACCCACTTTCGAAAGGAAAGGAGGTAGTCCAGTCGGACTATCAACATAACGACATGCAAATAATACTTAAAGAGCTTGACATCGGCCGAACTCACAAGGAAACCATGCATGCAAAAAACCCTATCCCACGTAAAGAAAACAACCATATTGCAATACACATCCCTTCTCACACCGAACTTGTTTACCAAAATCCCTCTTTCGAGTTACCTGCCAAAAATGTGATGGAGTGTGAGAATCCTGAAATGATGATGGAGGAGTTAAAGGAACTCCCACCCCAAATCCTAACCCAAGCTCCTCTGGCGCCACCTAAAGCTGTTGGATCCCTGAGTGACACTATGCTATATACCATTTTCAAAATAATTGTTTCCTCTACAACTCTCAGAAGATCACTCAAGCCAATTCAATTCAAAAAATTACTAAAATTTGTTTCCATTCAGAATATTCACAAGCATCATTTCAGCTAGGTTTCTTTCGGATGCTCAAAATCAGTCGATATTTCACAATGCATATCTCCCAATATACAGATCGAAAATTACAAGATCAGTGGAGATGGTGTTAGAATCATGTAGGGCTCATCCCTCATGAAGACCATTTTCCTAATTCCATATCAATTAATTTAGAAAATCAGTAAAACTCTAGGTTCTATGTCTCGGTTCTGTTCACACAAGTCCCAGCAGCAACTTTCAAGCCAAATTTCAACCTCTTAGAGTTACAATTAGACAATACCTATTTCACACAAAACTGTAGCCAACAAACCAAAGTTTCATTGGGCACAAACCTCACCTCATTTGCTCACCTAAACAATTAGTTATATCACTCACAGTACAATTGGTTAAAACCCTAAATTTCCAGCTTTACTTCTCAATACACTTCCTATCATGCCAATTCAAATTCTACCCATAAGCATCTCAATTGGACACAAAATCAGTACCTAGGTCATTCATACATGAGCTTAGATCAATGGTCAAAATGTGGCAGCACTAACCTCTTACCTTTCCATGCAAAATTAATCATCAATATGCAATCAAAATCAAACCAAAACCAAATTCAACCATAACCATTCATTATCCTAACATACCATACATTTATACCCATTAATTTACACTATATTTCTCATCAAAGTAATGCATCAATAAGTTAATAATAACACCACAATTCCCATTAGATGCTTCTAACTACCATGGCATTTAACTAAAACATCATTAACACTTCATTAAAAGCTTAACTAGAACACTTCAAGCTTAAGCTCCCTTCACAACTACACCAACCTCTCCACTTTCTCCACTTTCTAATCCTCACTTTCCACCCACAACATCATCATCCACTCAAGGCAAAGGAGTGATGTGGAGATGGTGTTAGAATCATAGTAGGGCTCATCCCAATAAAACATAGAAATGACCGAAACAAGTCATATAGTTGAAGACATCCCAATAAAACATAGAAATGACCAAACAAGTCATATAGTTGAAGATGCATTCAGACATCCTTTCGGTGATCGTATCATAACCTCCTTTATCTCATCCTGCATTCCTTTGGTACCAATACAATGACATTTAGTTCCATTTCACTATAACGATACTTTACTTAATGCGTCATTCTTTATATCCCACCAACTCTGTTCCAAATTCAATTCTCCTTAGACAATTCAACTGTTGTATAGTGTCCACCCGTCTATCTGGATATGCATTTTATACATTTCACTATCCGATCTGATCCACTTTAGCTAACCGTATTGTTTCCTACTTCCTTTGTTTCATAATCACAGTCTCAAATTCATTGTGGTCTTTGACTTTCGTTAGGCCTTGTCGATTGTAGCGATTATCTTCGATGAAAATCGAACTATAACACGATCAAAATCTTGAAACCCAAACCACTTAAGCATTTTTCTTGTTGAACATTCAGCACTATAAGCACTTAATATAATCACTTCATTCTATAGCCATAGTTATTCATTTCATTTTTAGCGTATGCTTACTAAAATGTCTAACCCATTCACTTTCTTGTTCCATCACTTTTTGTCGAATACCAATACTTTTCTTTGAATCGTTCAATATTGTTTTTCCAATATCATTCGCATATTCAAACTCCTCATAAGACTCACCACTTTAACTCACTGTCTTAACTTTTCTTATCACTAGATCTACAACTTCAATGTTCGAAACACTTCCAATTACCCATAATCTACTTGACATTCTTTGAAAATCCCATATATAATTGATCACATTGTTCTTGCAGCATTATCTGTTCACTATTTGAGCTTAGTAGTCGAAATTGTACATTTATTTCAGTAGTCATTTATGCCCGTCTTTTTCCTCGAATAAGCATAGTGTATCCTTATAGGAATCTAAAGTCTTCAAGACTTTAAACAATTTCGATCATAACACCAATACCATTTATCAAAAGTCAATTCAATTTATCTAATACTGTTTGAACATAATGTCTCATTCATCTCACACTGCCCTCCTCTCGGTATTATGCCATCATCAATATCAAATTCCTCCATTATTCTTTTACTTTGTTAAACACTTTCAACGCATTCCGTCGATAATCATAGTCACTACCATTTGCTTACCGCATCATTCCCTCTTGAACTTTCCATATCACCAAACATCATTCAATTCATTGGTCCCAATTAGTGTATTTACAATCCCTTGATGAAGATAACACTACATCACGTCATTGTCGGTTTTCCTTTAGGACTTCTTCTCTATTCATTTCTCTTTTCAATTGATTTCTGTCATTCACATCGATGTATGTGCGATACCTAATCATCCGTACTTGGACTTCCATCAATTCCACTTCATTTGAGGTATTCCACTTCATGATTTGGGACTATTTTATTCTTAGCTTGAAATCTAGATTTTCCAGCAGTTTTGCATCACATATGGAGCTATTCACTTCATATTGCAATAGGATCACCTTAAATTAAAATTCCTCATGTTGTTGGATACTTTACATTTTTGTTGTTGCGGTCTGAATAACCTCAATTTCACTTTTGATTTAGTCCATACTTCTTTTCGTTTGACGCATTAGATGCTTTTCTATACTATACTCTTTGTTCACAGAAAGTCTCATCGACCAATTAGGTAATCCCTAATTGCTTTAACTCTCCTATATCTCGATCGAACAATTTTATACCCATAATTTAAAGATCGAACATTTCTTGCATTAAGATTCAGTGTGACGATCCACTAAACACTTTCTTTAACACTTATTGAGTAATCTACACCTAGCGAGAACTTTTTTTCTTTTCCATTTTATCGGAAACCAATTAATAACCTATACAATTGAGACTTCCATAAAATCCTTTCCGTTTATACTAATCCTGGAATAAAGGACTTATGCCATAATCATTCTTTATTTCCTCTCATACAGGTGCATTCGGTCCTCCCATGTCTTACTTTAACCCATTATGAACTTTACACTTATAGCCATTCTGCGATCGTCCTCTCTGTTATTTCCATGTGTAAGGTCCACCCACGCCTAAAGTACAAGGCATCCTTTACTATTATCTCATGTCATATCTTGTTCACGAGTTCATTTAGGTTTATGGTACACTTTTATCTCACCATTTCTACTTACCTACTAGGCACTTTGCTCTTTCGGTTCTAGGTAGATCGTTACGTTGTATTGACCTTATTACAATCTCTTATCTTCATTTACCTATGATATCTACGATATCAAACACAATCTGATGACTCAATATCTTTTGATCGGACCATCTACGTTTCGGTTTCAATGTTTCCCATTTCATCGCATATCGATTAGAGCTCTAATTACTCGTCATCCGGACTTTTAATCACATTTCATAACCCAGTATGCTTCTCATATCTCGGTGGACCTCTCCAGTTCTAGCATATTCGTTTTGTCACCACAATCTTGCCATTTTAATCCGGGAATTCATTGTGATATCACTTCTTTCCTTACACAGTCTAGGCAATCTGGTGGCATCCTACTATTACGAGGGTTTCTAACCATAATACAATATCAATCTCCTTATCCCTTTTCCTTTTCCTTTCCTAATTGCTTATACACTTTCGAGGATTTACACTCTGTCTGATCTCACTTTTCTCTCACGTAGTCACGACACATGCACACGTAAGATTTCTACTGCGGCTGAATGAGATCGGTTGCCATCTGCATGACCTACTCGAATGCATACCTATGTTTCGATTTGTTGTGCCCGGATACATTACATTACTGGGCTCGATACCACCTAAATGTAACACCCACTCCGTGAGTGAACCCGACATTGTTAGCGATATTCGGTTCGTGCTCCACGAGGTAGCGTCTATATCGATGGATCTTAGTAAAACCTTTTTTATTCAAACATTCATTTCATCGGTGGCATCCTTTACTATTATTTACACTCGTATGCGCGGAAAGCAGTGACAATTTGCATCCACGTGCATAGATAAACATTTTCGATTAACAATAAGTTTGATTATTACAAATAGTCATAAAATTACAATAACCATTTTATGTACAAAAGCAACCACATTGGCCCATTACAAATACAATTAGTCATTTTGGAATACAATTCTATTGGACACTAATGCGGATTGGCGATCGATACCTCATCCTTCACTTTTCTGATAGACATACTCCGTGTCAAGCGGGGTATTCTTCGAACACGAAAATAGATGCAAAATTTTGGTGAGTTTTTGCGAACTCAGTGAGAAACCATCATCGATGGTTCACTCAAATCATGCATTACGCATATTACGTACAGCACGGCAGTATTCAATTAACACATAACATGTAACAATTTGCGGTATCATAGAGCCATTTACGATAAATCATCTAAATCGCACAATCGGTCATTATCACAAAGCGATTACTCATGCAATCACGATGCATATGTGACTCTTTTCGATTATTCAGTGTTGTGCCCAATCGCTCGATTAGTATTCGGTATGGGCGCGTCGGGGATAAATCCTCGAGGCTCGTGGCGGTCGATCAGATGTTCCATTTTATGTCGATTATAACTTGTCGGGAAGGCACTTAAACCAGTCTGAATGCACTTCGTTCGAATTTACAACCCGTTCATGGTGGTCCTAATGGAAACAAGAATTAATGGTTGTCGTGCGGATAGCGTCATTCATGACCTGGGTTTCAAGAAATCATTTCGGGTTGAGGCGGAAGGATACTAGGGTGGAATATGGGTCTTATGGAGGGAGACAATAGAGGCTAAAATCCATGTAGCAACTAGGCAATTTATACACATTTATATTACCCAAGATGGATACTCATTTATGTTCACCGCAGTTTATGGAAGTCCACGACATGCATATCAAAAATACCTTTGGCAAGGATTGACAAAAATTAAATAGGTAACCAATGGGGCATGATTACTTGGTGGAGACTTCAACGCCAAACTAGATGCGGGGGATAAGCGAGGAGGATCGAGCACGTGGAATATATTAAGCAAAGGATTTCAAGAATGCATTTATAGATGTCAACTATAGGATCTTGGCTTTTCGGGATTCAGATTCACTTAGAAAAGGGGAAACTTTTCTGCATGACTAAATCAAGCTTTTTGCTCCATTACTTGGCAGGAGTTATTTTATAGCACAATAGTACACCACCTCCCATTCCTAAAATCAGATCACCGACCTATCTTAATAAAATTTGGCCAATAACACCATTGTCCCACTATCTTGAAACCATTCAGATTTCAGGCCACCTGATTAACCAATGAATCACACAAAATTATTGGGCTTTGGATCTCAGCGATATCAGTGGTTCTCTAAGCAGATTTGCAAGTCAGCTACAACAATGGAATAGAGAAGAATTTGGAAACTTATTTCTGAGGAAAAATCGACTATTATCAAGACTAGCAGGAATACAACGAGCACTGGAAGAACATCAGTCGACCTTCCTGACACAGTTGGAAGTCTTACTCCGAAAAGAACTAGAACAAGTATTGAGCGAGGAAGAATTATATTGGTATCAATAATCTAGATCTAAATGGCTATCATATGGAGATATAAATACGAAGTATTATCATGCCTCTACCAAGGCCAAAAGGCGTGACAAACTAAAATCAACGCTCTAAGGGACAAGGAGGGACATCTGATCTCGGATCATGCAGCCTTGCAGAATTTGGCTAAAGAATATATAGAGCAATTATACACGGATGAGGGAAGTCAAGAGGTACGATGTCAAATCAGGGGAACGTTTCCAGCCCTATATCTTATTGCAAAAGCATGTATGAGAGCTCCATTACAGGCAACAGAAGTGAAACAAGCAATCTTTGATATAGAGCAAACAAAACGCCTGGAGTTTATGGATTTCATGCAATCTTTTTTCATAAACAATGGGATATAGTTGGTCCTTCGGTAGTCGGATTTATTAAAAGAGTATTCAGACTGGAATTATGGGACGCGGAGATAAACAAAACTATACTAGTTTTACTTCCCAAACTTCCATCTCCTATGTCCATTTCACAATTTCGACCCATCAGTCTCTGCATCGTTCTTTACAAAGCTATTGCGAAGATAGTGGTCCGCAGAATACAACTATATTTAACTGAACTTGTAGGCCCCAACCAATGTAGTTTCACACCAAATCGATAAATCACGAATAACATCGTCATAGCTCAAGAGGTGATACATTCTATGAGAAAAAAGAAAGGACCATTCTGATACCTCGCAATTAAAGTTAACCTTGAAAAAGCATATGACCACCTCAACTGGAAGTTTATACAAGAAACATTGGAACTCGCGGGCATACTTGAATCACTCATCCGTATCATTTTAAAATGCATCACCACGGTTTCCATGCAAGTTAATTGGGAAGGTGAACTATCTGAAGCGTTTAATCCTACCCGGGGAATTCGCCAAGGAGACCCGCTTTTGCCATATATATTCGTACTGTGCCTTGAGTGACTTGGGCATATGATAAATCATGCAGTTGATGAAGGTAATTGGAAACGCATAACCTTGAGCAGATGCGGCCCCGCCTTATCGCACATAATCTTTGCAAATGACCTCATTTTATTTGCCAAAATCCAAGATGATCAGGTATTGTACGTTCAAGATATCCTCCATAAATTTTGCTCAATGTCTGGCCAAAAAGTGAGTCAAGCCAAGACACGGTGTTTTTACTCTAAAAATATATCAAGCTCCTTGGCTAGTGCAATCAGTCAAAAGTTGGGATTTTAACGTACAAATGATCTGGGTAAGTATCTCGGGGTACCAATTGTTCACAAGCTCAATTCTAAGCAGACATACTAGTATATAATCTATAACGTACAATGGAGGCTTAATGGATGGAGTGCAAAACACCTTTCGCTTGCCAGTAGGATTACCTTAATACAATCGGTGCTATCAGCTCTTCCCATCTACACGATACAAATAGTATGACTCCCTCGACAATTATGAGACAATTTGGAGAAGATTATTCGTATGTTCTTATGGGGAGCTACAGAAGAACAGAATAAGATGAGGTTGGTCAAGCGAAAAGGTGAAATAAGATGAGGTTTAAGGTCAAGTCTAACGGCTCTCTTGAAAATTGGTTCCTAATGTGCGCCTAGCCTAAAGCGTCAGGCGGATGGGGTTTAAGGAAAATCCGAATATTAATCACATTAATGAAGCTCCAAAAATTGCTCACAAGAATTAATAATGTATTTATTATGTCCTTCCTTTGAGCTATTAAACTTCGATTGGTTCCTAATCAATTCAATAACATATTGCTCAAGTCGACGCCCCATTTCCTATATGGGTCCGTTCTTAGTACTTAGCGCCAAATATAAGTTTGATACCATAATCCATTTCCTTTCTTTTATTTCGCTCAATCATTTTTATTTTAGGCTCGATAGAACGTACCTATGGTATGGCGAGCGCCATTGCTTCCATTTCATATAGGTACGATGTACATGTGAAGGACTTAAATGGGTGGTGGGCAATGGTGAAACTTCTAAATTCTGGGAGGACGCCTGGGTGCTAGATATTGGTCCACTCAACCAAATAGTAATGCAACCTATTCCTAGCACTTTGCTAAATCTCACAGTCAATTCATTTGTCTATAATAAAGGAGGATGGAATTGGAATCTATATCAATTACTCATCCCTACTTCCGTTTGTATGGCAATAGCAGTTATATTACCTCCAAGCCCTCTTTTGGGACCTGATCGGTTGATTGGGGAGCTTCAAAAAATGGTATTTTTCTACCACTTCCGCTTATAGTTTAATCAATTGACAGTTAAACAATAACAAAGAGAGTGAATGAACCAGAATATGAAAATGGAAGGGGTCGTAAAGGATCAAAACATTCATATGGCTAATGGCCCATGGTAGCCTTCTCACGAATCATCAATGACTCATCAGAAAAATCACCATAGATCTTTCATGTCAAGTTTGTGGTGAAACTAAAACATTATTGCATGTACTTTGGGACGGATGTAAAACTCACAACTTCTGGAGAAGACTCCCCATCGTTGCCAACATAGATGAGTTCTTCCAAGTCAATACAAACAGATGGATATCAGGAAATTTGAACCAAAACACGTAGATACAAGGGTATCAATGGTCAATTGTATTTGGTACGCCTTGTTGGTTCTTATGGTATTGGAGAAATAAATCTATTTTCGACATACAATTCTCCTGGCCTACAAACCCTCATCAGATTGTGTTAGATTACTTACAATCGATACAACAAGCCAATGAACTAGTAGGAAAAGCATTTTTGCAAGCAAGGGTGCGGGTAGAGATCCTTGTGAGTTGGCGAAATCCTCCACCTGAATGGATACGACTTAATATAGATGGTGCTTATAAAGTGTCATCCTCGTGGGCTTCAACAGGAGGAATAACTAGGGACAGTACGAGATCTTGGATAGGTGGATTTGCACATAATGTAGGTTATTGCACTGTCATTTCCTCAGAACTATGGTGGATTTTTACAGGGTTACAACTTACATGGGATTTCAGGTATTGACGAGTAGAATTAGACGTAGATTTGTTGATAATTATCAACATATTATCATCTCCAATGGCTTAGGAAATTTGGTTTAATTCCTGTTAATGTTAATGGGGATCGAAAACTTAATAGCTAGAGATTAGATTGGAAAAGCTAGACATATATACCGTCAGGCTAATAGGACTACGAATTGGCTAACTAACTACGCTAGTTTACTTGAACTCGGCATTCATCTATTTCAAAACTCGCTTGTGAGTTGTTTATCTATCTTACTAGAGGACATCTAGGGATGTCCTTTCCCTGACTAGTAACCTAAGGCTTGTATATATCCTTTTTTGATTTAAAAAAACTCCTTAATTGCATCTCTTAAAAATCTTATAACATCATATAAACTAAATTAACGATTTATATATTAAAAATTGTCAAAATTTTAACCATGTTACTAATAATATCATTTTATTTTACGAAGTAACTTTTGCCAAAAGTCAAAAACAGGACGTAATTTTTTTTAAAAAAAGGCAATGAGTTACTTTTGCCAAAAGCAAAAAGGAAAGGAAGAACCGGGACTTACAAGATGTGAAATCGGAACGAAATTTTCTAGTAGATTCAATTGGTGGGCCAAATCATAAGCATATTGCGATCACAAATTCGAAGCGTTCCAAGAACAGCAGCCATCGCCCAACCACTAGTTTAGACTCTAGAATCTAGATTTGATAATTATTACCAAAATATTTATTTAATTCCAAAACCAATAACTCATATTTGAAATTTCTACTTATTTTTGCTTTATATATTTCATTTTCATTTTTAGCCACAAAACAATTTGACCAAAAAGCCATGGCGTCTCTAAGCTCTATTTGTCACTCTCCTATATTTCTCGCTCGTCTCTCGATATCACCTTCTTCTTCGAGGTCTTACGTTGTACCCAAAACAGCTGTTGTTGGACGTCCCAGACAGCTTGGTTTCTACAAGCACGGGGATGGTGCTGTTGCTGTACCGAAAACGTTTGCTTTAAGGTCGGCTCTTGATGAAGTGTCTGTTATCGACTCACCTCAAAATGAAGATGGGAAGAGTCAGCTCATTGATTCTTTGAAGCTCAAATTGCTGGTTTTGCCCTTTCTTTCTCTGAGCATGTTGTTCCTCTGAACTTATTTATGACGTTTTGATCTGCGTGATATAATAAACAGGCGTTCGATTTATCCAAATGTCATCTGAGTTTAGTCTTCTTTGCTTTGTGGTGCTTTTGAGATGATTTGTTCACGACTTGGGATGCTGTTCCTTTATTCATGCAATTTGATGGTTTCCCCATTTACTTTGGTTTCATTCCCTCATTGCAACTGTTCACTTGTCCACGCAAATTGGTTTGGTTTTAGTCTCAAATGCCTATGATGCTCTATATGCTACTTTTATACCTAAATCATGTGCTTATTGCCCTGAGAAATAATTCTCAATCTGGTAAACCAGGACATTGTTTTTCTTTATAAGTGATTGCCCATCACATTACTCTAGTCCACGCATAATGGCTGGTTCAGTTTGGCATCCTGTGACGAAAGACAGTAGATTACCGTTTGATAAATTTCACCACAACTAATTGTGGGATTGAACCTGAGTTGAATTGGTCTAATGGCACGATTCATAGAGTTGTCTTTAGCAATTAAAAGAAGTTGTCGGTGTCATCTTTTTGCATTCAATGGTTGTGAAAGCCAGGATAGAAAAAGTTGCTCAAATCATTTAGTGGAAAGGATGGAGGAATACAAAAATAGTAGTCGTACAGTCAGGAAATTTTGGGAGAGATTCTTCAATT
Source organism: Erythroxylum novogranatense (assembly GCA_029891385.1). NCBI lineage: Eukaryota > Viridiplantae > Streptophyta > Magnoliopsida > Malpighiales > Erythroxylaceae > Erythroxylum > Erythroxylum novogranatense. The sequence continues at coordinate 129,041,620 of CM057228.1, forward strand.
GTAAGCTGGATGAAAGCTTTTTGATGTGGAAAGATGTTTGATATCTGTGACTGTGGATGTGAAGGAAACAGATGGTAATTAAAACAATTCTGAGGTTTAGAGGAGGTGGATATGAATGCAAATCTGCTATTATGTCCAAGTCTTGCAATTTTTAATCCTAGCTCTCATAGCCCTGTCGTTTATGGTCGTTGTTTGAAAAGTTAACATGATACAAATGCTTTATGGGCGAGGCCCAAATTTTGAGGAGCAGAGATATTGATTCACTTTTGAATCTTGTTGGTTTCAAGCGTACGTTGATGAGCATAGTATAATTTTAATCTTTTAATATTTGGGAGGGTCATTTTTATTTTAAAGAATATTTTGATCTTCATATGCATGGTTTCCACATGCAGAGCATTGTTTCTGGCCTAAACAGAGGTCTCGCTGCTAGTGAAGATGATCTAAAGAAAGCAGATGATGCTGCCAAAGAACTTGAAAATGCAGGAGGCCTTGTAGATCTCACATGTGATATCGATAAATTGCAAGGGAGATGGAAACTGGTGTATAGCAGTGCATTCTCATCACGCACTCTAGGTGGGAGTCGGCCTGGACCTCCCACTCGAAGGCTGCTCCCTATAACTCTTGGCCAGGTGACTATGAATTCTTGTTTGTTTTATTCCCTCTAGGTGTAAAATCTATTTGTGCGTACTTTGGTTAAAGTCACCGGTGGCTGGTTCTTATGTGACAATGTGGCGCTTTGCAACTACTAAAGTGATGTCAAAAGCGCATTCCATACTTCACATTTACTGAAATCAAAAGAAAAAAAGAAAAGAAAGCAGAACATTCAGTAAAATTAGATAAATCCTAGTAGTCTAACGTGTTTAGCATAACCTGTATTGGATTTCTTAATACAAGGTTTCTTGCCTTCTAAATGCAGTATTGGTTTTTGTTAGGTCTTTCAACGGATTGATATATTAAGCAAAGATTTTGACAATATTGTAGAGCTTGAGTTAGGTGCTCCATGGCCTCTGCCACCTCTTGAAGTCACTGCCACATTGGCGCACAAATTTGAACTTATAGGTGGGTGCTCCTTACAGATTTATGTCAGTCTCTTGCACTGATTAATCTATCTTGCCGGTTACCTGTGGTTTCCATAGTTGTTTGTGATCTAAGAGCTTTTGCTATTTTGTTATTCTTTCATGTGCTTGGGATTGAACAGGATCTGCAAAAATTAAAATAGTATTTGAGAAGACAACTGTAAAGACAACTGGGAATTTATCACAACTACCACCCTTGGAGATACCGCGAATACCAGATGCACTGAGGCCTCCTTCTAACACCGGGAGCGGGGAATTTGAAGTTACCTACCTTGATGCTGATACTCGAATCACCAGAGGAGACAGAGGTGAGCTTAGGGTCTTTGTCATCTCATGATGCATTTTCTTGTTGCAGCTCTCTTAACATCCTGTAAAATCTAAAGCCCTCTCTGCACTGCGCACAAAGTTGCTCTTTGTTGTATGTTGATTCCAAGTGTTCTTTCTTGTCGCATTCTCGAATGTCCCAAACATGAAAGGGCAAAAGGCATGAACTTCTGCCTGTAACACACCAGATATTGTATAATTTTGCATCTTTTACTTGCAGTACAAAATTTAAAGTGTTCCAATTGCAGAATGTAATTTTCATTAACCAAATATCTGATGATTGATTTACTACTCTGAACAATATAAGACACTGCACGGTTTAACGGGTTTGTTATGAAGTGTTGAATGCAAGAGGTGAAAAAAACTTTTCTCTACAACCAATCAGGAGGAGGTATAGTGTTACAAAATGTTGGAATACAGGACTTTTGAACTCAAGCTTCCAAGTGACTTTTTTTATTTATTTATAAAGAGGAGGCAAAAAGCCTAGAAAACAAACTACAAAAAACACATTCTTGAAATTAATTTATTAGCGGTTGGTTTATATAAAATAATAAGAATAAAATAGTAATAAATATAGTAAGAAATGAGAATGTAATATTGCCAATAATGATTTTTTTGATAAAAGAATCTTTATTAAAATTGTAATAAATTGATAATTGTAATAATCACCGATCTAAATTAGTAATTTAGAAGAATAGAGTATCATTGATAACGAGAAAATAAAAGTGTTACCTCCTTAATGATAAGTTAATACTAAACTTAAGTTTTTATTTCACGCTTGTACTTTTTTTTCTCATTATCCTCAACCAAACACTCTTTATAGTACTTTGTCATCTGAGTTAATGGCACAGTTTTCTTTACGATAGGTGTGGGCAATTATGACCTTCGAAGATCTTTTGATCAAAATTTTGATACGGGACATATCTCATGGGACAACAAAAGGTGGGATCTAAATTTTAGGTTGAAATTCTAAGAGTATCAAACCTTTTTACTTTTTAGTTTAGTATTCCAAAGTTTTAAAATATTTAATAGAATAAATTAATTTTTTTGTATTTTTGTAAAACTTTAAATATTCATAACTTAATTCTTAACGTTAACATCTATTTCTATAATAATTATCATTTTTATAACTTTTAATAATGGACTTCTTTAGAATTTTTTCTATGTATTTGCCATGGCAGGTTTCATTTATGGGTCGATCTGCCTGATACGTTGTTTAAGATTTATTCTCATCGTTCTTAATCCTATTATCTTTTCTTCAACAAAAAAAGCTCTATTTATAATTAGATGTAATATTATAAATTTATTTGAACAATTAATATTTAAATTAATTTATAAAAATTATTTAAATCTTGTGGAAACGAAACTAGATTTATACTTTTTATCATATTCATTATAATGTTTTCCAACCATCTAAAAAATGAATTTCTTGTTTTTTTTTTCTAAAATAAAAATAAGATTAAAAACAAAAGGAGCCCATTCTTTACGCCTGGACCCGTCCATCTCGTGCCTCTTCATCCAACCAAAATGTAGACGTTAGAAACCATAACGGCTACTTTTCACTTTCAAACTTCTCCCCCAAAAACACAACCATACACCACTAGTTCCATTTCTTTCTCTGCATTTCACGTTCTCTTTCTACTTCATTCTTCGCAATTCTAAGCTTCAACTTGAAAACCCTTTTCTCTTCCCTTGAATCTTTTTTTATCAAGTTGAAAAATCCAGTCTTGATCTTTCCATACAAGAAGATTTCAAGATCAAAGCTTTCAACTTTCTTAAATTTCCCTATCTGGTTTTCACCCCGAATGGCTCCTACACCATCTTCTAAACTTAACCAAGTCCACGCAGTGAAGACCCCACAATCAAAGAACCGTCTCAATTTCACATCTGTGAGAACCCCAAATCCTCACTCTTGTCAAAACCCCAGCTCAGCACTCAAAGAAGCGTCACTGGGAGACCACCCTATTGAAGTTATTGGGAGGATACGTGATTTTCCTGACAGAAAAGAGAAACCCATTTCGATCTTGCAAGTGAATCCTGATAACCAGACTCTACGTGTCCGCACGGATATCGGGTACAGAGATTTCAGTCTTGATGGGATTTCTTTTTCCGAGGAAGAAGACCTTGACGCCTTCTACAAGAAGTTTGTAGAATCCAGGATAAATGGAGTCAAACTAGGGGCTAAATGTACGATAATGATGTATGGTCCTACAGGTTCTGGCAAGAGCCACACTATGTTTGGATGTTCAAAGCAGCCGGGAATTGTCTATCGGTCACTGAGAGATATACTGGGAGAGGGAGTAGAACGTAATGAAGAAAATGACGAGCAGATGTTGCCGGTCGGAAGATTTGTGCAAGTCAGTGTTTTGGAGGTTTATAATGAAGAGATATATGATCTTTTGTCCAGTAATAATGGTGGTGGACTCGGATTCGGGTGGCCCAAGAGCAATAGTGCATCAAAGGTAAGGCTTGCTTAAGTTGAGTTTGTTCTCCAATTAGCTTCACATGTGTTCTTTTGTGGCTGCTTTTTTCATTTGGATATGGTCTTTCAACAAACATTTTATGTGGAGAAGCCATTGAAACGTGGATTAGGTCTTAATTTGATTAGTTTAATCAACATAGCAAGCTTTTCTTGCAATACCAATTTTTATGGTGCCACTTTTAGGTAATAGATAGTCGTTCTGGATTTTGATCAACGTATCCTAAACTAGAAGACAATGGCGAGTTATTGCTCTTTGATATTGTGAAAATTGGTAGCTAGATTTCTTTGTTTAATTTTGGAGGAACACATCAGTAACAAGGTGTGAATTAATGAGGTCACCCTGTGTAACTTTGTGAAACTAGAAGCCCTGAAATTGGAAATTTGGAGAGTAACAGGTGCAAATTCTAGCTTTACGAACATAAGTCTCAAAACTAAGCATATCATGTTTCTGCTGGCAGAGTGTTCTGTTAACTTAGAATTGGAAAAAAGAAAGGTAAATGATAAAAAATTTCTAGTTGTTGTTGTGGTCTAATTTCTTCCAGGGAAATTCTGAGTTTACTGAATTTGCAGGTAAGACTAGAAGTCATGGGCAAGAAGGCAAAAAACGCTACTTACATATCTGGAAATGAGGCTGGAAAAATCATGAAAGAGATTCAGAAAGTGGAGAAACGAAGAATAGTTAAGAGTACGCTCTGTAATGATCGAAGTTCCAGGAGCCACTGCATGGTTTGATTTATATGCAACTTCTTCAAATGACATCTCACCAAGTTGCTTTGTTACGCCTGATTTTTGTACTTATATTTTCAGATAATTCTTGATGTCCCTACTGTTGGAGGAAGGCTCATGCTTGTTGACATGGCAGGGTCAGAAAATATTGAGCAAGCAGGACAAAATGGCTTTGAGGCTAAGATGCAGGTAAAATTGTCAAAAAGTTTTCCAATTCTTACCCCAACTGTGTGTAGTAGGAAACCCGTTTTCCTGTAGAAACTATTTCTCCAAGTTTCTCATTCTTTGTATCCAACAGACAGCAAAGATCAACCAAGGAAATATAGCGTTGAAGAGAGTGGTTGAATCTATTGCTAATGGAGATTCTCACGTGCCCTTCAGAGATAGCAAGTTGACGATGCTTCTCCAGGTAAAATCTGATTGTTGTGTGCCAGTTATGGCTCTCTGGACAGACTCTTTTTAATTGTGTATTAAAAAAGTTATCTTCAATTTAATTTTAGGATTCATTTGAGGATGATCAATCGAAGATTTTGATGATACTATGTGCAAGTCCTGACCTGAAGGAGATACACAAGACAATCTGCACCCTTGAATATGGAGCAAAAGCCAAGTGTATAGTTCGTGGTCCTCATACACCAATTAAGGATAAAATGGGCGCTGATGATTCTTCTCAAGTCATTTTAGGATCTAGGATAGCTGCCATGGATCAATTCATATCTAAGCTTCAAATGGAGAACAAGCTGAGAGAAAAAGAAAGAAATGAGGCTCATCAACAGCTAATGAAGAAAGAAGAAGAAGTTGCTGCACTGAGAGCCCTTATTGAAGAAAAAGGACCTACAAGTGAAGAAGAAATCAACTTGAAGGTGAATGAGCGCACACAGATGCTGAAATTTGAGTTGGAAAAGAAGCTAGAGGAATGTAGAAGAATGGCAGAAGAGTTCGTTGAGTTGGAGCGAAGGAGAATGGAAGAGAGAATAATCCAACAGCAGCAAGAGGTTGAAATGCTAAGAAGACGCTTGGAAGAAATTGAGTTTGAGCTCTGTCGTTCAAGGGATGACACTTATGGAAAGGATTCTAGAGACGTGGATGGTAGCAGTTTTGTCAGAAGGTTGAAGGGGGTTTATGCTGACGAGGAGCCAGGGATGGTTAAATCCATGGATTTAGACACGGGAGACCAAGAGCCATACGTTCGCGAGGTGAAAAATGTCGTTATGGATGCTCCTCTTTACCCTGACAGCATTGGCTATCATCAATCATGTACTCCAAATCCAATTGACGACATTTTTGCATTAAAATATGGTGACAAGGTATGTTTAAGCACTGTCTTCGAGGAAGAAGTAGAGGAGGAGGGGGAAGAACAAAAGCAGAAGTCAGATGATGAAGAAGTGGAGAAAGAGGTCATAGAGGTCAAGCAGATTGTTAATGATCCTACCCTTGAAGTCGATTACAGTACACGTTCTTTGGCAACTTCTCCACAGAAATCTGAGACGCCAAGTCTGTCGAACTTAAAGTCAGGGGAGGAGAACAGAAGGTTGAGGATACAAAATATTTTCACACTCTGTGGAAACTACAGAGAGCTTTCTCAACAAATGAGAATTCCCACAACTCCTCATGCAGACAAGGAAAACTCGCCTCTTCAAAAAGGTTTGCAAATGATATTAACAGATGATGCGAAGACAATGGCATCAAAGGAGAACCTCTACCTTTCAGAGGAAAGCATTCATGCCAAAGAAAGCCTGTGTGTGACTCATACCCCATTGAGCCCTCTCCCACTGACTCCAATAGAAAACAAGCTGCAACAAAGTGATGATTCATTACTCAAAATAGCTCCACATCTGAGTTCAACTCCTTTCATTACGCAACGAAGATACTAGATTTCACGACGCTGCACCTTAAATTTGAGACTCTACTAAGAGTCTCTGGCCTGTCAACGTTGGTTTGTTGACAAGGGAAGTGATTACATGTTGTAATGGTAGTTGAATATTATATCTGTATGTCTTGGACATTTAACTGTTGTTTATGTGAAAATAGTTTTATCATTCTTTTCCTGTTCATTACTCTTTCTCTGGAATACAGCTGCCATGTATTCCAAGGCCCCCAATCTCTTGAGAGGTTTTCCTATTTTCTTACCAAACCTGACATGTTTGTCTTCATTTGCCTGAGTTGAGCAAACAAGAGGAGAGAGTTTATGAAGGACATACATGGGGAATAACACAAAAACAATGAATTAAAGAGTAACACGTTCATATATGGAGGATTATACATGTTGAATCTCTAATATACAATATGTGCAAACTGAATATTCTCTACTCGTCTTCCTCTTTATATGCCTCCAAGACTGAAGATAGGTGGCCTGCAGTGCTCTTTGTTCCATACCCAGTTCGAGACTTTTCAGAGCCGTTATCCATTGAAGGTTCTGCGTCTGCACAATGGTTCTGCTCTTTTGATCTTTGTTGTCTCGACGAAGATGACCCTTTAGACTTTCTTACACGAGAATATTTTGGAATTGAGGGTTGGTCACGAGCTGATGACTCCGTATCAGCAGTCGAGCTCTGGTGCCGTCTTGAGGTTCGGCTGCCATCTCTGCTCCTGGTGCTACCACCGTCTCTGCTCTTGGTGCTACCACCATCTCTGCTCCTGTTGCTACCTCCATCTCTGCTCCGAACGCTATCTGAATCCCCGTTCTTGGAGTCCATTGAATTGTTTGAAGAACGATGACGCCTAGACTGCCTTGGTGCATCAGAGCTCCTTTTCGTTGGAGAATCAGAGGGGGCATCACCTGTGCTTGCTGGACGCCTTGATCTGTGCTTCTTCTTTCCAGTGTCAGGCTGGCTTGCATCTATATTAGGACCAACAACAGTCAATGGTACACTAGCAAATCCCCTTGTACGTGAAGTGTAGATATCATATTAACAAACAGAAAGGAAAAGAAACAAAGTGGACCTTCGGGATGGGGATTGGCTGAACGGTTGGCTTCTTCCAAGGAATTTAAAGGTGCACTTGACATTTCAGATTGAAACTCATTCATCTGCAATTCAGCTAAGAAACATGGTTAACAAATGTGATTTTTATGGTTATCCCATGTGCCCACCAGTTTATTCTTTCATCTCTTTTCTTCTGAATGTTGCATGGGAAGAAACCATGAATGTCTTGAGATACAGAAGAAGAACTGAAAGATGGATCAATCACTGATGATGCAATGAAAATTGAAAAGAAAGGATATTGAATGGATACATACCCAACTTGGCTTACTTGCATCTGGACCATCCATTCCAATGTGTGCAACATGCTTCACATCTGTGGGTAATCCAATTTGCAGTTCTGGTTCTTTTTCATCTGCCAAAATTGGAAAGCCGCAGTTGATCACTTAACAACCTAAGACCGATTCCTGTCTTTTATCTTTTCTTTTTCCTTCTAGTTGTTAATCAGTTGGCATTTTGTTTTTGTTTTTTGAGAAGGTAAAGTTTGTACTTACCAAATATTTGAGAGAAGTATCTTAAACCTTTAAAGAGACCTTTCACTTTTGTTGACATTTTGCAGAAATTAGGCTACTTCCACCACAAAACCTTCCTCTCCAGAACTGCTGCTGCACTTTGGAAAGCCACTTCTGAACCTCCAAATCAGGAAAAAACAAAAAATGTACAGAAAACCCTGTAATGGTAAAAGAAAGATTGCATGATCCTATCAGCTTTTCCTTGTATAGGAAATTGAAAAGCAGACCTTGAGAGAAAAATAAGAGAAGGAGATGATGACAGGCTAAATCTCAGATCAAACATTCCCTGTCAGGTTCATGTTGATCCCTCCAGCCTCTATCGAAAGAAAAACACATGTATGTGGGAGTTGAATTGGGGGAATCTACTCTTACAATTCTTGACTGTTTGTTTGTTGAAATGAACAATCAAGAAAAGAAGGTCAGATGGGAAATCTAAAAAAATTCCCTATGCATTGTAACCAAAACTAGCAGATGCTCATGCCCTGCCTGCCTACTTTTCTGCCTAAATATTTCCTGTTGCTATATTTGGAAAACAGCACCTGCACCTCCATTTTGTTCTTGGTCAATCTGAGCTCCCCAGATTTGGAGGTGATTCAACTTCAAATTATTGTGCTTCATCTGTTTTAAGGTATATTTATTTAAAGCTTTGTTTTCTTTTGCTTGCCTAACAAAAAAGGTCTCCTTATAGGCCTATAAAAAAACTCCCCAAAAGAGAGTGCATTACAATTCTTTTCTTATTGTCTTTTTTTAATTTCATATTTTATATTTTAAAACTATCACTTACTTTTATGTATAATATTATTTAATTATCACATAACTTCTTTATGCCATATTATTTATAGCTCAAAATGGGGTTATATTAAAATATGAAAATAATAAAATTGCATGATAATTAAAAATACTATATGAAAATATATTGCACTAATTCTTAATTCTTTTCTTATTGTCTTTTTTTTATTTCATATTTTTATATTTTAAAACTATCACTTACTTTTATGTATAATATTATTTAATTATCACATAACTTCTTTATGCCATATTATTTATAGCTCATAATGGGGTTATATTAAAATATGAAAATAATAAAATTGCATGATATTTAAAAATACTATATAAAAATAAAAAATCAAACTGCTAAAAGGAACATAAATAATTATATTCCTTTTCTTCACTTTTTTCTTGCATTTTTGAACATCATCAATTTATTGCCATTGTCATTGATTTGTTATGAAATAAAAGTTATATAAAACTTAAAATTTCGGTTTTTATTATAATTTTGCTTTTCATAAATATAGAAAGTGACAAGTTTTTCAAAATTTTGTGTAACTTTTGTATTTTCTTATATGAAGGAAAATTTATTCTTACCTTCTTTTCACTTGATATTTGATTTTTTCTCACAATCTCCTTTTCAAAATGATAATGGGAGGCTACAATCCCTTTTCAAAGGAATCTTTCAATGCTATGGCCTAACTCAAATAGCTTGCAGAAGATCTCATTCATTAGGGATTCAAATTTTATAGTGCCAGATTTTCCCAACTTTCTTCAACAGGCACCTGAAATCGTTTCAGAATCTATCTTATATCAGGCATTCATTTCTAATAATCGAATGTCTGGTGATGATCAATAATGAAGACAAATGGTAAGCATAACACAATCTGAAGATTCAGAACCAGTGTAAGCTTGATAAATTGGAGAGTTGATCATTCCAACTGAACATGGATAAATTACATTACACAGCATATTAAGTAAATATTAGAAAATTCGATAAGCTACTAAACTTTCCGAGTTAATGCTCCAATAATCCACTCTTGTGAAAGAAAATATTATTCTCAAGTCACACTCACAATGAGTCTTCCTGGTGAAATTTGATGAAAGGTGGGATGCTATTTAGGAAAAGTAGCAGAAACATCAAAACATGCATCATGAAGATATGATCAACTATGAAGCTTTCATATCATCCAAGCCAACACTAGCCTGCATGAAAAATTATAATCGGTGAGTGTAAGGTGATGACATCGAATAGAAATTTACGAGGGGCACAGGGAACAAAAGAATATCTACTTGCACACTGAAACTCAATTCTCTTTCTAGTTCATCTGAAAGCAGAAATATATGCAAATATCCCTCCCTCACCCCATATATCTACCAGGACAGAAAGGTACTCTTACGTTACTACTACTGTCAAGCCAAACCCCTCATGGCTACACTAAAACTTCCTGCCCCTTAGCTCTCCCATAAGTTCTTGATTTAAGTGTTTTTGTTCTTTTATTTGGAGGAGTACAATCCAGTCCATATTTGGCAAATGTAGTTGACAGTGATTTAACCTAATTTAGAATAGCAGTGCTGAAAACCACAAACTATTATGTAACAAAAGAAGGAATAGGCAAAAAAGGGCAGCTAAACTTCTTATTTTATAGTCTTCATCCCCTAAATATTAAAAAAAATGTCTTAATTGAAGGCTTTATACAAGAACCTAATTCAAGGTCACTTACAATAATATCAGCAATCTCAAACAAAGCCATGACGTTCTGTAAAATCTTACCAGGAACTTGTGATTCTCTTCAAGAAATGGAGAGAAGGTTGAACAAAAATTTTCCATATCAGCACCAATATCACCCGAGCCAGCAATCACTTCCATGAACTTCTTCCTATCTGGAGCAAGCTTCATGGCAACCTGCAACTCACCATCAGATGAAGTCTTAAAAAGCAACTTATATAAAGTGAGAAAATTTTGTGCTAACATAATTCACCACAATACACAGACAACTGCAAAAATATATCCTATTGCATGAAATGTATATTTGCACTGACAGGATCCTTGTAGAAGACTCATATCCAGACTCCAGATTAAAGAACATAAAAGTGTTCCTTATCATGAATGCATTAGTATCTTCATAATAAAAGCAAAAGTTTTTTTTACCAGTGACTGCATATATTGAAAAGAATTGAATGTAAACTTCAAAGATAAAATTAGTAAAATGTGCAAAGAAGGAAGACATTTGTCCAGATCAATGTTTAAGCAAGCTCCAAGAGGAAAAATATAACTTATGAAAACTGCTACGTTGTAGCCAATCAGCTAAAAGTCAACTTCTCACAAGGTTGAATTCCAAATAGTATTAAATAGCATTAAAAACATTACAGTAAAACTTGAACTAGCAAGCCAGCCATGGAATTTCTTCAATGTTTTCGAGTAGGAATCTTGACAGGCTTGTGACATTGTCCAATCTGGATGTGCAAGCAAATCGCGGAAAAGTTCCACCAGGAAATCCATCGCCCTGAAGAATCCATAAATATGATAGATCTATAAGAGTATATAGTAACTCATAATCCTATTAACAGCCAGTGAAGACCATGTGGAGTACTCTTCACCAACCTAAACTCCAATATTAGTTTGTAAGGAAAAGCGTCACATTAAAGCATTGATCATAAGAAAAGGGATGCTCTAGTCCCCAAGCCACAAGGAATCCTCATCCATAAACACTAAAAAGAGTAGAATCAATTGGTTTACAGGAAAACCAGACCTGGTGAGCCAAAGAAGGCCGTTGGTACAGCTAGAAGAAGATTTGGCCGTTTTGGCTTGTACCTCCTCCTCAACCATTGTGTATAAGTGATTATATTTGGTTGGATTGGTCAAATACTTGGTTTCCAATCGCTATAAGAGTAAAACCAAAAAACCCAAATCAGCACCAACAAGCAAAAACCACAAACACATAGAGAAACAGATCTGTTTGCATGAAGACTTTACCGTAATGTTACCGCCGATGTCGGTTTTAACGAGGGCCATAGCGGCTCCAAACTTCTCTAATCATTATTGGGTCAGCCCCAATAATTAAAGAAAAAGTTCAATCAAAGCATGAAGAGAAAATAAAATGACGATAAATGGAAAAAAAAAAACGATTGAAGAGAAATACCAATAACTGGCAAGATCAGTTTGCAGCAATCCAAGAAAGGTTTAGTGAGCATGTGGCCTTCTTCGGTTTTGATGTGCTTCATTCCTTCGAGCGATGGAGTAAACACTGTTCCTTCCATGATCCTCTTTAACATTCACACCGAAATTTATCAAGCTTACATAACCAGTAAACATTAACTAACACAATTGCCCGGGCAAAGGAGAGAGGAGACAACTTACCAGATGGGTTTTGCTCGATCAGATCTGTTTTATCAGAGAGGAGATGATGAATGAGGGATCTTTGTAGTCGTGGGAAAGCGAAACAAGGAAAAGATGATGAGAGTGGGAACTGGGAACCTCTTTTTGGTTTTTACGAATAGTGGAGAAGTCTGGGATTCTACTCTTTAAGACATTTTAATTTAATTTACCATTTGTTTTTGCTTTCAAAATATGTACAGTTACAGTGGTTGTGATGTCCGTTACGAAATGAAACAGAACACGAGTGTGTCAGTTATCGGTAACTGGTAACTCCTGTTCTTACCGGCCGGCATCTTTTTGAGTTATTTAAGAATGTCAGGTTATTAGTTAACACAATCGGTCCAACTGCCTAATCACCTGCAGTCCGGCCCAGTATAAGCAGTGCCAAGCCCATGCCGGTATTCGTATATATACAACATAAAAAACCCTAGGATCTCATTCGTTCGTGCTAAAACTTGTTGGACTGTTTTGCTCTCTTGCACCTACGACGCCAAGATGGTGATTTTCTCTATCTTTGTATTGAATCTCAATGGTCTGTTGTTAATTTCCATGCTGATTGATGCGCTGAAATGTTGATTTGTGTTAATGTTGGTATAGCCTTTCAAGAGATACGTGGAGATTGGAAGGGTGGCTCTCGTCAACTACGGCAAGGACTACGGCAAGCTCGTTGTCATCGTCGATGTCCTCGACCAGAACAGAGTACTCTTCTTTATCCTCTCTTACTTCAATTATGTTAATTTTTATTTTTCTTTTTTTTTAATGCTAAAATGTACAGCTGAGATTATCGTTTTCGATCGATTCAGATGGAGATAGTGGTTGTTTATGATGATTATGTTTTCTATTAAAATCATGAAAGGCTTGAGATGTTGTTTATTCTTTTTCTGTTCTTTTAGTTTACGGCGAATCAGTGTTCTTGATGTTCTCGTGTCTCTGCATTTCTTTGGGCATAACATCTATGGACTTACATAAACTTCTGATGATGATTTTTTAATTATATGTTTGTAGTCTGAAGTCCATTAAACTGTGAGTTTCCTTATCTTGATGCAACAGGCTTTGGTTGATGCCCCTGATATGGTGAGGAGTCAGATGAACTTGAAGAGGCTTTCACTTACTGATATCAAGATTGACATCAACAGGGTTCCCAAGAAAAAGAACCTCATTGAAGCAATGGAGAAGGCTGGTAGGTTTTACTTTTCCTTATCAGAATTATATGTCATTTTTTGGATGTTTGCAAATTAATTTAATTTATTGTACTATGTATTTTTGAATTGGAAGATGTTAAGAACAAGTGGGAGAATAGCTCTTGGGGAAGAAAACTCATTGTTAGGAAGAGACGGGCAGCTCTCAATGATTTTGATAGGTTCAAGCTGATGCTGGCAAAGATCAAGGTTGGTCATAGTACACTTTTTTACCACCCTTGTACTTGGCCATCAAATCTTATTCACTTGATTCTTTATTATTAGGCCCTTTGATTAAAGCTAATATGTCTTGTATCTTTGCATTTGCAGAGGGGTGGATTGATAAGGCAAGAGCTTGCAAAGCTTAAGAAGGAGACTGCAGCATGAGCTTTTGATATCAAATTCCAATTTTGTTGAGTTGTTCTTTAGGACAGTTCAAGCAAATGCTTTTTACATGACGAATTATCTAGTAGGCTGTCTTTTGCAAGTTTTACTTATTGGTTTGTTTTACTGATGTTGTATTAAAGATTTCTTTCCGTTGAACTTTGGATTTGTTGCATAATTTGAATTAAAACTTTAGCTGGAGTCGAATCTTTGTGAGGTAACATCACTTTTCTCACTTTCTCTGAAAAAGATATAGACAAACAGAAGAACATGCCTCGTGGTCATGGTTTTTCTGGATAGTAGCATACTCGTTACTAATGGGCAAGTTGAGCAGGAGCATTTATCTTATTAACTAGTTTAGATGGAGCTTGTTATATTACGATCCAGTTTCTTTATCTTAACTCCATGGCTATGATCTATGATGCTCCGCAAGTGGATATCAGGAACATACATTTTGTTCTATAGAACATATCAACTCATCATCAACACATTAGGCCCCAGTTCTGAGTACTGTCTGGGCGCATTTTCATGTTTAATCTTCCATTTTTCCCTTGATCTTGTTCATATCCTAGCAAAAGAAACGGCCTTTTTCATCAAATTGAAGCTATTCATTTCCAACTAAAGCTGATTATCATGTTTTCTCTAATTGATTTTCCAATTCTGGTGTAGCTTCACCTAAGAGTTTATTGTATTTAATCCTTTATTTTATGTATATGAAACATTAAGTAATAGTAACTAATAAGATCATATAAACCAATCAACGAAGTTGTGCTTATTGATAAAGTTCATATAAAATAATCATACTTTTCCTCTTAAATGTTTTAGAATGATATCTTCAAGTTTTATTTTATTTTATATTTACACTTAAGCCATTAACATTTTAAAAGGTTGTCGTGGAAAAAAAACTACTAATGTTGAACATTGTTTAAGAATTCAAATTAAGTTAACTTGAAGTTTGATTGGTTATTAGATTAAATTCTATTTTTTAATCCAAGTTGATTATAAGTCCATAATAAATATCGGGTGGTTATATAGTAATAGAAAATAAATCTTAAAGAAATAAAAATAACTAAATTTGGATTATGGTAGAATTATTTAAATAAAAATAAACGAAAATTTAGGTCACATCATAAAAATGAATCAATTAAAATTAAAATATTAAAAATTATTTGGGAAATAATTATCATAAATTTAAGAAAAATAGAAACTTGAAATATTTAAAAGTTTTCGATTTAAAATATTTATAAGAACTAAGAAGAGACAAAATTTTATAAGCGTTTGAACTTTGATATTTTTGATTAAGTAAAATTTTCATTTTTAATTAAACATATAATTGTTTTTAGTTATTTTGTGTCTCTATATGTACCTATTAATAGTGGTAATTTTATTGAGCTAATTTGTGTCTTTACATGTACATATTAATCTTGGTTATTTTATTTAAAAATTGGGTAACCAATCCTAAAGTGCTAAACCTTTTGATATTTTTTTCAATTCAATGTCTAATTTTCAAAAAATTTAATTGATTGATCATTCTTTAAAAACTTTATAATTCGGTTCAAAATATTAGTTTTTGTCAATGTAGCTAATAGATGGACATTTACGTGGTATTTAATAAATATGTCACATTATCAAAATAACATTTTGATACGATTTATGCAAATTTTAAAAGTTAGTCACTGATTAAAAATTTAAAAGTGTAGCACTAAAATGAAATATTTAGACAATTTTGAATATATTATATTATCCCTTTAGAAATTCATATGTAGGTTACACTAAAATTTGGTACTAAATTAACCAAAGTGTCAAATTTCAAATACTAACATAATTTGTATAATTTGTTATCACTTTGTTTAGCAATCTAATGTATTTTTATTTCTAGTTAAAATAGGAAAAAGCATAATGTAATTATTTTTTTAACCCTTTAACTCTAAATTGTGGTTGTGTGATTGTTGATATAGGCATGACGATGAGTTAGGTCAAACTAGGCTTGAGCATGGTCAAACTCTTCTAAAGGCTTTATAGGTAATTTGAGTTCGACTTGAACCTAATCATGCCTAACTCATATTATTTGAGTTACGACTCGATCAAAATTCGAGTGGCCCAAAACTTGTTCGAAGGTAGAATGCCTAGCTACTGATGCACCAAACCAAGCATGCCTAACCTAACTCATCACATCGAACCATATGGATTATGTCCTCTCTGATCGCCTCTTGATCCAGATTTTTACAACCCTTCTAGTCTCAATAAAAAAGAAGAAGATTAAATAATATACCAGGTTTAATGCCTAGTCCTACTGGTAATATCTTACCTATAATAATAACATAAGGGTATTAAGCTATTCAATTTTGATCTTCTAGTCTCACACTACCTAGTTATACTTAAGATATGCATTTAGGATTGACAGAGTCATAGAAAAAACCATTAATAGAGGAGTAGTCGAGAAGAAGCCTATAAATAACCAATATTAAAAATCTAGACGAACCAAGTGAATGAAGAAAATTAAATTCTACCATAACAAAGAGTAAGAGTTTATAGGAAATAATCCTCTGTCTTTCTATTGATTAGGAATCCGCTTATATACATGTGTAGTGTAGATAATTACAAAAAATATCACGAAGCTCACTATAATTACAAATATACCAATATACAAATATACATAGTCTAACACACCCCTCAATGAAGCGGAGGTTCACGAGCAGCCGAGACCGGTTCGAAATCTCAAAAGAATGCGGGGTAGGCCTTTAGTAAAGATATCGGCGACCTGAAACCTAGAGGGAGTATGAAGAACTCGAACCCGGCCACGCGCAACCTTTTCACGCACAAAATGTATATCCATTTCTATATGCTTGGTGCGTTGATGTTTAACGGGATTACTGGAAAGATAAACAGCACTGACATTATCACAGTAAACCAACGTGGCTTTATGTATTGGGAAGTGCAATTCCAACAGAAGATTTCGAATCCAACATGACTCAGAAACCACATTAGCTACCCCTCGATACTCGGCTTGAAAGACTTGATTTCGATAATGTAGGTTGCCGCTTTGAAGACCACGAGATCAAGTTGTCACCAAGAAACACACAATAACTTAGTAGATCGTCGAGTATCGGACAACCACCCCAATCAAGATCAGATAGGAGACAAGTTGGGAGAAGGTGGATTTATAAAAATGCGAGCCATAGGAGAGAGTCCTTTTATATATCGCAAAATCCTTTTGAGCATTCATATGAGCAGTAGTAGGATTATGCATATGTAAACAAATCATTGAGCGGCATAAGATAAATCGGTAGTGTGAAAGTTAAATACTGCAAAGCTCCAGCTAAACGACGATAAAGTGTAGGATCATCAAACAAAGAACCAGAAGTGTTACTGAGTTTTGGTTTGGTGTCGACGGGCGTAGCAACAGATTTGCAGTTCACCATTCCAGCCCGATCAAGAATCTCTTCCGCATATTGGCGTTGAGACAAAAATAGCCCAGAGTCATGGCGTTGAACAGAGATGCCCAAAAAATAACTCAACGGTCCCAAGTCTGTCATGGCAAACTCTGAAGCCAGTAATGACATAATAGATAGCCGAAGCTTGTCAGAGGAAGCAGTGAGAATTATGTCATCAACATAAAGTAGAATGTAAGCCAAATCAGTTCCTTTGCTATAAATAAACAGCGAATGATCCGCCCTGCTATGCAAAAATCCAATGGTAAGAGCATAATCGGCAAACCTTTGATACCAGGCACGAGGAGCTTGTTTCAATCCATACAGAGATTTGCGGAGTAGACAGACATAGTCAGGATGAGAGGAATCCTTGAATCCCAAAGGTTGATACATGTAGAGCGGTTTCATGTAAATGTCCATGCAAGAATGCATTTTTAACATCGAGCTGATGAATGCTCCAACCTTTAGAAACAGCCAAACTGAGAACAGTCCGTATGGTTGCAGGCTTTACCACTGGACTAAAAGTTTCATCACAATCAACACCAACCTGTTGAGACCTGCCATCACAAACAAGACGAGCTTTGTGGCGCGCAAAAGAACCATCAGATTTAGTTTTGATCCTAAAAACCCACATTGATCGAACCACATTAGCATTAGAAGGACGGGGTACTAACTCCCACGTCTTATTTTTAATTAGAGCAGTAAATTCATCAAGCATGGCATGTTTCCAATTTGGATCTTTCAAGGCAGTAACCAGATTGCGGGGAAGAGGAGAAGGTGTAACAGAAGTAAGTAAATTAAAATGCCTCTTAGGCCGTGTGATGCCATGCATACTACGGGTAGTCATGGTTGGACGAGGATAGTAGAGGAGGAATAGGTGGGAAGGATCGGGAGGATGGGTCTCGATGTCCAGCACGGTGGGGTGAGAGGTGTATCACGGTGTTTGTGGTGTACGAGGTGTCTGCGGTATAGGTGGAGAAGAAAGGACGGGAGAGGAAGGTAAAGGAGACATAGGAACTTGTAAATGACACCGTAAGAGAGGATGCATACTGTCATCTAAGAGAGAAGTAGATGATGAAGGTGTGTGAAGTTGAGCAAAAGGAAAGATAGACTCATCAAAAGAAACGTGCCTAGAGATAATGATTTTATGAGTTGACAAGTCAAAACATTTATATCCCCTATGATTGGCCGGATATCCCAAGAACACACAAGGAGTAGAACGAGAATGAAGTTTATGAATAGTAGGGAATGGAGTTAGAGGAAAGCATAAACACCCAAAAACCCTTAAGTGATTATAGGAGGGAACCCGACTATAAAGAAGAGATGTTGGTGTAGAAAAATCCAAATTTTTGTGGGGAAGAATGTTTATAAGATAAGTGGCCATTTGCAAAGCATGATGCCAAAATGAGGAAGGCATAGAGGATTGAGAGAGAAGAGTTCGGACCATATTATTAATAGTACGAAGCTTACGTTCTGCTTTTCCATTTTGAGAAGAGGTATAGGGACATGAAAACGAAGAGGCGTGCCATTGGAGGAACAAAAGCGCGAAAGGAAGTATTATCATATTCCTTTCCATTGTCACATTGAAAACACTTAATTGGTTTACCAAATTGAGTTCTAATGAAGACACTAAAAGAATTAAAGGTTTGGAAAACACCGTGATTTTCGACTAAGTGGAAATGTCCACAAATAATCTGTAATCATCCAAAATAAGACATAGTATTTATGACCAGTGAGAACTAAGAATGGGAGAAGTCCACATCACTATGTATAATATCAAAAGGCATAAGAGTAGCGAATGGGAATCTAAAAATGGCAATCGTACTTGTTTCCCAAAAACACAAGAATGACAAAATTTTGAATGGAAAAAATTACAATTAATCAATTTATTTCTATGGAGAGATTGCAAAAGAGGAGGCCCAGGATGTCCCAATCTACGATGCCAAAGATCGGAAGACAAAGCAACATAAGCCAACGGAGAAGACGCAGAAAGACTTTTAGGTGGACTGCTAGGAAAAGAATAAAGATCCCCAACGCTATCACATCTCATGAGAAGAATCCCCGTCCATAAATCCTTCACAGAAAACCCAAAAGGGTCAAACTCAACAGTAACAGAATTATCAATAGTAAACCGACGTACTGACACTAGGTTTTTAATAATTTTGGGTGCATGAAGAACATTGGATAATTTGAAAGAAGGATGTGGTGGGGAAATATATGCATGACCATAACCAGAAATTGGTAATTTATGTCCACTACCAACTATGATGTCATTAGTATTACTGCTCAAATTAAAATAAGACGAGAGAGTACCTGAAGAGGAGGTCATATGAGAAGTAGCTCCCGAGTCCATGATCCAATTTTCTTCGGGCGGATTAAGAGTCATAGTCTGCATAGCAGCATCGATATCAGTAGGAGCATAACTGGAGGAAGAAGTCCGAAGCGATAAAAGCTTCTTTGCGGTCTAGACCGAAGAAGGCGGAGTTGTCTAGCAGAGGTCGTGCCACCGGAAGTCGGATAAGAACACGGTGGTGGTGCACCCCACGCTTGTTGTCCCCATGCTTGCCAAGGAGGATAAGACGGCCAAGGATAAAGATATGGCTGTTGTGGTTGTGAAAAACCGTGAGCAAATCTATGACCAGTCGTTGGAGTGTTGCCTTGCCTAGAACCAGAATTTGAATTATTATTATTATTTCGACCTCTGCCTTTTCCGTTGTTTCCCGTCCACGATTAGTATGATTGTAGCGAGACCGCCCTTTTCACTGTCCGGAGTTTGCGACGTGGGCGGTGTTGGAATTTTCATAATTGAAACACGAGAGGAAGTGAGATTCTCTTGATAATTCCAGGTAGTAAATAAAAATTTCCAAAGCAACAGAGGCGAGTGGTCGCTTGCTTGGCCTTGAGTCTCTTCAAGAATTAATTTAGAGCGTGCTTCATAGAAAAGAGGCAAGGGATCACTTTGCTGAATTATTGTGGCAACACCATCATAGGCTTCATTCAACCCTGCAATCAATTGAAGGACTAACCGTTGATTAGAAACAGGGGCACCAACACTTGAGAGTTGATCAGAGAGCATTTTAAGCTCGACAATAGCGAGACATTCGAAAATCATCTGAAGAACATGAGAAAATTGATTTTCCAAATATCTTGCACGAAATTCTTATTATCCTGAAATATGTTTTTCAATCGCTCCCAAGCCTGCTGTGCAGTAGAATCTGGTTCGAGAATAGTATTCAGGAGATCAATCGAGATCGTTCCATAGATCCATTGAAGTACTGTGGCATTCAGTTGAGACTTCAATTTGGATCAACTACGAAGCTTGAGGAGCCAACTCTTTTCTGTATCGAAGTTGTTGACGGAATAATGAAATCAATCACTTTGTAAGTAGGCAATGGATTTTAAAAGCTCACCCAAGTGGAATCTTGCCTTTTTCCATCTCAAGGTGATTGGAATAAAATTCGAATATTATTAATGACCAAAGTGGATGAAACTCATGTTTGCCCGCCATAGCTAACAATGAGAAGAAGAGAAAGAAGATTTGAAGAATTTAGGGTTAAGAAAAGAAAATGAAGGAAGAGCTATGTGAGGTTGGGGCTCGATACCATATAGGAAATAATCCTCTGTCTTTCTATTGATTAGGAATCCGCTTATATACATGTGTAGTGTAGATAATTACAAAAATATCACGAAGCTCACTATAATTACAAATATACCAATATACAAATATACATAGTCTAACAGAGTTTATCAAAATTGCTAGTTTTCATGAGTTTTTATTGCTTAATTCTAGATTGTGACTACTATCTTAATATTAAATGATGAATTTCTAAAAAGGATAGAAGTTATTATTGAGTTGTTGGAGCATTAATAATTAAAGAAGAGAAAAAAAGAGAAGTTTAGTAGGACAAAGAAAATAAATTCTCAAAGTAGAGAAGAGAAGGAGCACTTAATAACCTTAGACTTAATTAATATATATAGCTTAGGAATGGGTTACGTTGTGAAGCCCA
Source organism: Erythroxylum novogranatense (assembly GCA_029891385.1). NCBI lineage: Eukaryota > Viridiplantae > Streptophyta > Magnoliopsida > Malpighiales > Erythroxylaceae > Erythroxylum > Erythroxylum novogranatense. The sequence continues at coordinate 129,062,868 of CM057228.1, forward strand.
AGCCTGACTAGGTTAGGATTTATTTGCCATTCTTAGTGTTAATACATTTTAACCTATGGTTAGCACTAGGGTTAACGAGAAGAACACATGTTGTCAAAAGTATAAAGTAAAAACTTGCGAGTAGGCAAGGTAAATGGACAATGTAGATGAAAACTTGAGAGTAGGCAAGTGCTGGCAAGCATTGGTACATATTTGTGGATTTTTTTTACAAGAAGTAAGAATTAAAATTGAGATAAAAAAATGACCGATACAACTACATCATGCTAAGTTTGAGGGTGCATAAAGGCACTTCAATTTGATGAGAAGGTTCGAAGATATGTAAATTTGCAATTTATATTGTATAATGGCGAATATCATTGTTAATTTGGGTTATAGAGCAATATAAAAAACATGTTTGGATAGATTGTGCACAAAGATGGATTGGGATGACTAACTAAAGATTCATCAATTAACTTATCAGCTCAAGGGGAGGCAATTGGTGCTATACCTGAGATCCCATATCAATTGGAGAGGAGAACCAAGTACTCCTTATAAGGATATAGATACCTTTCTCCTACAGACACGTTTTTTTGAGTGTAAAAAGAACAAAACCTTGAAAATCTTGAATCGAAGAGTAACCCAAAACAAATAATATATGTGAATAAGTGGTCTGAGCTGTTACAATATATGAGAATGATAAAAAGTGGTGCACTATCTTATAAAATGGAACAGTTCTTCAAGAGTGGAAAAGTGACGGTGGGATGTGGCAATGTAGTAGAAATCTTCCAAGACCATATTTTATGTACGCTAATAGGATTTAGTAGTTAAAAATATTAGCTCCCTATTAACATAGAGAAATTAATTGAAGAAATATCAACCTCTCAAACTTAGTATACTAATGAAAAGTGGATATATTAGCTTACTTATACATAAATTCTTGTAAGCCTATATAAAAAGATCATTTTAGTTTACTTTTAAGCGCATATAATGAATCATTTGTTAGAAGGCTTCAAGTAAAAATGCCTTCAGTAGTGTCTTTATAGAGAACTTTAGAAGTGTCCCAAGTATTTTGTATTATTTATTTTACGAATAGTTCAATACAAATATTAATTTTTTTCCTACCAGCATTGTTAATTTCATTTGATCGAGTTGTGCTAAACAAATCGAATGTTGAGAGTAAGTGAAACTCTTAAACATTATTGGTGCTAGACGCTTGAATTATATTTTACCCAAAAACAACTCCGTAACAATTGGTATCAAAGTTTGATGAGTTCTTACATTATTCTCTTATAATGACTCGTAAAAGTAATCTTACAAAGAGGGTTACAAAATTAAACACAATCATTAATCCTCTAGCCTTAAATAAAATTATGGCAGAGGACAGGAACTTGAAATGACATCAGTATTGGTAGACCTCTCATTGATACTCGAGAGAAAATAAAGAATGACCTAAAGTAGCAATTCATCTCGAATAGCACTTCTTCACCCATCATAGAAGCTTTGAAGTGTTTGAGGCAAAATGACTCGGTAAGGAAATATACAAAGCAACTTTCATCTTTGATGTTGAATGTGCAAGATATATCTGAAGAAGATAAGTTGTTAACTTCATAAGAGATTGTGGGATTAGGCACAAGTTGAGTTTTAGAGGCAAAGTGTGAAGGACCTCCCAAGTGTTATAGTGGTTACAAATGCCTTAGTGGATCTCCAAATAATACCACTAATTCAAACTAGTAGAAAGAGTAAGAAGAATGGTGGACTTCATAATGACTTAGACAAAGAGAAGGTAATAAGATCTTCTCACTATATGTTAAAGACACATTCAAAACTAAAAATTGCTTGCTCAATTTGTGACCATATTTTATTCTTGAATGCCCGGAAAGAAGGTAAGATAGTAGAAAATGAATTCTATAATCACGAAATATCAAGAAAAAGGAGGTAAGGACTCGACAGAAGTAGTCTTGCTCAATAACTATACTATATTAGACATAATAAACTTTGAGAAAGAGTGTCCAAAGTACATTGTTTAGTAGAAAAAGTAAATATTACCTGAATAACATGTTGATAAAAGTAGTGAAAGAGTGTCCACAAACTAATAATCAATCTATTATTAGTTGAAAGTAGTGAATGACATGTTGACAAGCAGGATTAACATTTTTTACCGGATAACCTAATAATCAATCTCAATCATCCTCTCTATCAGGAGGTAGACCACAAGGCAAAAGCATTTTCTGCACACAATCAAAAACAAAATTGGTATAAGAAGATTGAAAAGCTCTATGAAATCTACATGACCAAATTCCAAAAATCACTTGATAACACTTTTGAGCTTTTCTAGAACGAGAGTCACATATATCTCAAATTATTCTTCCTGGACATGGTATTTCCTTGTAGAACATGCAAATCAATAGACACAGCAGTTTTAACTCCCTCTAGAACAGGTTCGACTCCAATACTCGTTTTACAAAACTGGAAATCATTACTTGTATATAGACTTAAGGCATTGGAATTAGGTCTAAAATTTTACATAAGAAATCATAAAAACTACATCAGGTCCTATGAGATGCTTCTAATTACAAACCCTAATTTTATCCCCTGTTATCTTGACATATATGAAATGGGTAAGTAAGTAAAAGAAGGAGAACCTGCATGAAATTGTAGCGTTCTCTCCCAATGGATTCATTCTCAGCAACAGCAAAGTAGGCCAAAATAGGGTAATGTCCGATATACGATGCGTAGCTATCTCGCTGAATGTTCACAGCCCACTCACTGCAACGGCCATTTTACACATGAAACCAACCACTTGCAATCTAAAAGTGACACAATCTGTTTATTTTTAAGGTTAAAAGAAAAGAGACTCACAATCTGTTTAAGTCGGCATGGCCAGTCCCAACATACTTGGCCTGAAGGTGCTCGAGCTGGGAGTTTATATTAAACCGATCGCTCGCCTGCATATTTTGAAGCAAATCCAAAGCAGCAAGCAGGTACGGTGAATTTTGCGTGAGCGGAGAGGGAGAGAGAGCAAATCACTACGAACCCATGTTTTAATTTTTCAAAAAGACCAAAAAAAATAAAACGAAGTCAAGTTAGACACAACAAAAGATAAACTCCACTAGCAAAAGCAGCAAAAGAACAAGGTTCTACGAACTCCTAGAAGAAAGATTCGATCTTTGAAATTCCGACTCTCCAATCCTATGCACAACAGCTTCTCAGTAGCCAGACGGATATGAAACGAATACAACCACCACATAATACTAAGTTACTAACCATTAGAGAGAGTGAGAAATGAACAGCTTAGTACTGGAGAGATCTCAAGAGAGGCTTACCACTGTTGACAACGTAAGTAGGGTCCTTGAAGAAGAGAAGCAGCGGCTTGGATTCTAGCGTTTCGGAGTCATAGCTGGCTTATGTAGTAAAAGGGTTTATGTTTTAGTCCCTTATCTTCTAATTTTCATTTTTTGGTTCTTACAACCTGTATACGCTGCTTGTTGTCTCCTGTACTTGGAGACGAAGGTATTTAATTATGATGGATAAAATAAATAAATAATAATAATGATAATAATAAGTATAAAATTTTGAATAAATAATAATAATAATCAAAATAATCAAAATAATCAAAATAAAATTAATATAATAATAATAATAATAATAATAATAACAAAATAATAATAATAATAATCAATAAACATTTTATAATAATAATAACAAATTAATAATAATAATAATCAATACAAAATAAATAAATAATAATAATAATAATAAATAATCAAAACAAAATTTATAATAATAAATTTATAAATAATAATAATAATAATCAATAATCAATACAAAATTAATGATAATGATGATAATAATTCATAAATTTATAATAATAATAATAATATAAAAAAATAATCAATACAAAAAAATTTATAATTAATAATAATAATAATAATAATAGTAATCATCATAATCAATAAACAATCAAAATCATAATAATAATAATCAATAATCAATACAAAATTGATGATGATAATAATAATAATAATAATAATAATAATAATAATAATAATAATAATAATAATAATAATAATAATAATAATCAATACAAAATTTATAATAATATTATTAATATTAATAACAAAAGATTGTAAACACAAAATGGGAAGGACAATAACTTTTGTCCAGTGCAATGGGCTCGCAACACTGGGGATAAGGGCAAAAGTTTTGTTCCTCTAGAGTTTTGTCCTTCAGTTTCTAGAGGAACAAAAACTTTTGTCTTTATTATCCGGAGATGGAGAACAAAAATTCGAGGACAACAACCAAAGATAAGGGAGGGATAGAATTTTTTTTTGTTTTATCTTTTGGTCTCACTGACGGGGACAGCAACCATACACATGATCTTATGGTCTAAGACACTAAGCACTTAATAAAAAAAGTCACTATAATTCAAATATGGTTAGTGATAATAAATTTCATTAGAATAATTCAAATGCAGCAATTTTTTTATTTTATTAAATTTCCAATTAATTAATTTTATTATTATTAATTGAAAATTTTAATTGTAGTAATGAATTCATAAAATTCTAATTGTATCATAAAAATCTTCTAATTTATTTTCGTTCCTCATATTTTTCTTTATATGAAGGCCATAATTAACTAATCTATGTGACATAAACTTGGTCCAATCTGAAGTTTAATTTTAAAATAAAAATGGTGAATTATCATTTTGTTAGACATTTTATCTTTAGGGATATTTATGTTTTTTAATTATTAAGTGAACAACTATTAATTGTAATTTTAGCTTTTTAATAAATTATCGGTTAAGTTATATAATTTTGATTCAAATAATGATAATAAAGTGACACAATAAACAATTTAAATTAATGAGTCAAAATTCGGATAGAAAATAAAATCTTTTTAGTGTAGATCACCTGATCTATGGTAGAAAATAAAATCTTTTTAGTGTAGATCACCTTATCTATATCACTCTTGTGATAAAGAAACACGATATAGAAGTTATATATAGATTAAGATGTCCTATAGTTACTTAGATTAATTATAAGCATGCGTTATCCTCTGATCTATTAAGAGAGCTTACGTATTGAGAAAACTATAAAAAATCTAAACTGAGTATCGGTAAACAACTGAGTAAATTTTGGAACTCTAATTTTTAATTAATTGTATCAATTGAGAACATTCTATGAGTAGAGCAAGTTATAGTCGTAATAATACGGTATTTTTCCAAATCCTAGAGCCTCAAAGTCAAGTCCAAATCGCGCATATTCTTGTGCTCATTATCCATCTCCCTCAACTTGAGCTTGTATGGATAATGCCTTTGTAACTTCTGAAGCAATGGCATAGTGCTGTCGTCACTTGCTGATTCTCCCATTGATGCCGGAATATGTGCTTCTCCCATGGATCCATTCGCAAGATTATTGCTATAATCTTTTGCAATAGCGTAGTTTTGCACGGCAGTATTAAAGATGCCAATGTTTTGGCTTAAAGGGTGATCGGGTTCCGGTGGAGGAGTTGGAGAAGAAGATGGATGGATAGGATTCACAGACGAGTCTCCTTGGATTTGGAGAGGCTGGTTAATGTTTGGCTCATGTTGCTTGGCATTACTTAGGATGTGACCTTCAACATGAGTTATGAGTGCTGAAACGCTCATAAACACTTCGTCACATAATCGACAAGCAATTGGAGTTGTTGGAAACCCATTGCTGTTCGAGCTAATAGTGTTTCCAAGACTTGAATTCCAACCAAATCCTGCCATAGCCCCAGATGATGACGATAGTATTCACCTGTAAAAAAAATGATGTGATACATAATATATCATGGGACCTGTGCTTGGCATTATATAGGTATATGCATGAATTTAATGAAAGATGGAGGTATCGTCCAATTAGCTTTCAAATCATTTTTAATGTAGATTTGCATAATTAATGGCAATTAAATTTTTTGAGTTTTAAATGAAAGGTAATAAATGCTTTGTTATTATGGAATTTGAATTATAGAGGTAACAAAGCCATTACTAATCTACAAGAAAACTAAGATTTGGTTGGTCCGCTCAAAATTCGAGTTTAGGTAAATTGAATTAACTTTTTCCTGTTAACTTCAATTAAATATTGTGTTTTATCATTTTTATTACGTTATTAAAAATAGTAACTAAAATTTATAATTCGGAAAAATTATGAGTTTTTTTATAAAAAGGGTCTTTGAAATTTTATAAAAATTCAAATTGTTCTATAACATTTTAGCATTTATAACTTAATTTTAGAATTAACACACCCAAAAACAAAACTTGATGACAGTATAGCCAATACCACCAATTGTCTAATGGCTTATTTGTACTATATTATAATTTTCTTGTTAATATTAATTATGAAGAACATGAAGACCATTAAAACAATGATTTCCAAGTTATCAATTCTGATGGGAAGCAGTAAATGAGAACAGTGTAACAAACAGTGGTCCAATGGTCACGAGTATTATTTTCTCAAAAATTATAAGCAGTAATTTATTACTGCTACGAAATGTCTCAAATATATAGACAAGTTCCCTAACACGAAATGGTCACCACCTTCTTGAACGGAGACCATCAGGCCATTGTAGCGAGAATCCATGGTAGGCATACATGCGGAGTCCTACAACAAGCTCTTCGGTGCGAATGGTACCCGAGAATCTATTGGTAGTAGAATACAGAGTAGTAACTTCTAACACGCATCATTAGTCTCCTGAGGTTTTCACAGAAACTACACAAGGATGATGATGACGTCTTGACCCTGTTGAACAAGCAAATCCACCATATAGGTCAGATGGGATCCCCTATTTCCTCTTTCCTGTGCCAATGGACAGAAGCTCAAAGCTCCTGAAGGCATCATTGCGACCAACTCTACTGGTGGTTGCACGACTGAAGGATGATGATTTAGACTCCAGTCCAGGTTGAATCCTTTGGGTTGCAGAAAAGCGACCACTGCTTGAGAGCAAACAGTTTGACCTATTCTCACTGGGCTCGCCAGATGAGCTTGGTCGGCTGTTTGATATCACAGCCCTCTTTGAGGTGTTTCCGTTTCGAGATGATGAAGGGGGTCTTTCTGTGTCAAGATGCTGCAGAGGAAAAAGGCTGCTTTTTAAGTGTCGAGCACAATAAATCACAAAACAAAGAGATCAGAAAATGATTATAGAAGACAATGCATGCAAATAGTCTTCTAAACATATTAAAAACACATGGATAACGTACATGAAACTGTATAGATTCTAGCTCTACCCACCACATCTTTAGACGATGGAATATCATCAGAAGAGCGATGCCGTGAGTGATCAAGGTGCGATGTGTGCCCAGTGGTATTCCTGCGAGCAAATGCCTCAACCGCTCCTGAGAATCTCTCTCTGACCTCCTGGCCCACTGCACAAGATATATAAGGTGTCATATTATGAAAAGATAAATGAGTTATTATCCAATTTTAACAAAGAATTACACTAAACTTGTTAATCTTTAAACTAAGAGTAAAAGAAATGAAATGAAAACAATTGCATCTATCACCACTAGACAAGATATAAATGATTATGCCACATGATGAAAATATAAATGAGTTACTGTCCAATTTCAATAAAGAATTTTAGTTGTTAATGTTTAAACCGAGGATAAAAAGGAATTATATCTATCACCAAATCCTTTTAACATTGACTTGCTTTCAATTTCTACGGCATAAACAAACCTGAAGGCCGATCAACTCTGTCAACAGATGGCCCTGGGTTTCCAGTAGGTCTACCACTTGGCTGCTGCAAAGTTATAGAAACACTTGAACAACTAAACAAACCACAAGAATCTGAACTACTACTACAAAACAGAAGATCAAGAATTAATAAGAACTAAGAACTAACTCGTGTTCGAGAACTTGAACCAATCTGTGGGTACTTCAGAACAGTCCAATCAAATACGTAGTCAAACTGATACCCTGCACCGGTTAAAATTATTAAAGCCTTATCAGACGCTTTTAATTATGGACTACGTTAAGTTTGAACAACTCCAGTCCATTTAAACTTGTAAGGAATGAAACATGAAACACTGTTTCAGGCATTAAGTTAACCTTCACGAATAAATAAGTCTCGAAAGAGTCTCTTCAGGTACGAATAATCTGGCTTATCCTCAAACCGCAACGAACGGCAATAGTGGAAGTAAGAGGTGAACTCTGAGGGATAGTTCTTGCAAAGTAGCTGGCAATGATAACTAATTAAGACTTCATAGACACATAATAAACCATATACTTGGGAAAATAATTTTTTTAAAATCTTGATCAGTATAATTTTCATTATACACCATTCAAGTTTCTTGAAGTAAGTTACTAGCATAATCTAGTTATAATACCTCTGCTGGAGTAAGCATCTTCTTTTCACTGATCTTGTCATATTTCTGTTTTTTAGTACCTGCTTTCAGGCCCTGCCAAGGAAGGCTGAAACAGCAAACCACCAAATCAAGAACTTAAAATGTTATTAAACTTCAATAGAATGAGTGAAGCAGGTTAGTAATTATAACCTTCCCCTCAAAAAATACATCAGCACATAACCAAGAGATTCCAGATCATCTCTCCTGCTTTGCTCTGAAAATAAAATGTTACACAGATCAGATCAGCTTACAATATAAGCCAGATTGAACTTAACAAGGACTAGGAAAAAATTAAACTTCTTTTTTGTCGCCAAATTTATGCTTGCTCACCAATTCCAAGATGAGTATTAGTACTTGCATAGCGAGCTGTGCCAGTGAGATTCTTGTTTTCCCTGTGAGACAATCCTGATGTGAATCAATAAAAGAAAACAGAACAAGTCTTTTCCAAAGCAGAAGGAACATCATTGCAACCCACATGAATTTGTCACAAAGACGATAGGTTATGGAATCATAAGTCCAAGAAATTATGCATCCAGGTATCGGACCTTTTCAAGTAACTTAAAAGTTGACTTGGCAACACTAAGCAAGTACACTATTACTAAGGTTCATATCAATACAGTTCCCTTTCTAGAGCACAAGACATTCAATGTAGGGAATTCATACCACGAGAGTGAACACGTAAATGATAAAAGGCACCCCAACAAACATGGGCAATATATGTCCTCACGAGTTGGGCCTATCTCAAAATTGAACTTACTGATCGCTTGGTTCTGTGCAAAGTTTAAATGTAGCTTTAAATACCTTTGCATAGAGTTCTGAGCTCTTGAGGTTCACAGTGATGCTGATTCTAACATCCTAACAATCTCAGTACACCAAAATTATACTTACGATTTTCTACCACCAGTGATAGAAATTGATCCAAGATTCCTTATTTCTATTTGAACAAGTCCCAAACCAACAACTATGCAACTACATAATCTAAACAGAATAAGACATGCATATGGTTGGGTTTCTATTTTTTATTTTTTATTTTTTTGGGCTGTGGGGAAGGGAGAAAGAGGACTCATCACTGCATAAGGATCCACTGTGAAACTCATAGTAGCACCATTAAAGTCAATGTCATTACACTAGAAGGCCAGAAAACACACAGAGTCCTTTAAATCGCACAACTAATATAAAGCCTAACTCTTACCTATATGGTATATGTTTGTGAGTTTGAAGATCCCTGTACTTTTTTGCAAGGCCATAATCAATTATGTAAACCTGTGGTTACGGAAAAAAGAGAACAAAAAAATTAATCAGCAGCAATACAAGATTATATATTAACATGAATAGCAAAATCTCAATTGATCCTCAGAAATGACAGCCTAACCAAAAAATAAAATCCCTCATGCCCCATTTGAAATTTTAAATCTTAAATAAAACATCTAAGAATCATCAGCAGAAGTCACTAATACTTGCATCGAGTATAGATTGAAACCTAATTTATAATTGGCTTTTGAAGATCCAAGACTTTGTGACGAGCCACTTTCACACAATTTTAGCTTCCATTTCTTCTACTTTGTGCGATGTTTATTAGATAAAATATCTTATTAAAAAATGCCATGTTCATAGTATTCCACAATTGAAACTCAAAAGCCTACTCCTTTAACACTCATGGGTTTTCACCAAAACACAAATCTTATTTTCATAAAGGTACCAGAATGCAGTATAACCCAGGCTCACTGTTTGTCTAACAATTGTACAAGAAACAACATAGTACACGACTGCACAATAAATAACATAGTTAACTAATGTAATTTGTTCATGGGGATGGTTGACTGGATATTCCTTCTCATTATTTGGTTCAAATCCTGCAGTTGAGAATACAGAGGGGTGCAATTCAAGGAGGGAAGCCCTGGAACCTATTGAGTAGCATAGAAAACCAACAGCTCATGGGCTCCATGTATTAAAATCATAGTTAATGTATCATTTTTTCTTGTTTGGGTGGAACAACAAACAGACTTGCATTATCCAATATTTCCATGTTTTGAATTGGAAATGAAATCAGCAGATAGAATAAAACAATGCAATCATTGTTCCGATTCAGGTTGAAAGTTATATCTTGAACTGGAACCATCAAAAGCGGCTTTCACAAGTGTAGACGGTAACTAAAAAAAGGTCTACTTGTGATTGGAAATTTCTACCAAAACTAGTAATGGTCTAACTGACTGCTGGCAATAATCATTCATTCTCACAAATAGCTGTAGTGGAGATCTGAAACAAGGTCATGGCGGAAAATGCCCCACTGCAGCAGTCAATTTTTTGCTAAGATATGTAATATAGCAAACTAGATAAAAGTTTGCATTTTGATTGACTTACGTATCAAACACAAACGCATACTATAAGATGCTTCCAATAACTTCAAGGGCACTAATCATTACTAGGCCAAGTACAGAAAGAGATTCTAGATTAGATTGCAAAAAACTTTTCCCAACTAACAACTGCGTGGAGATAGAGGAAAGTCAGAAGCTTAGTCATGGTAATCTTGGATGAAAGACTAAATTAAGACGACTTTGCACTAGGATTAGAAGAACTGTTTCAACATCATAAATGCATTCTGTAGCATTGATCTTGTTAAGTAGCATGTATGTATGGTCCAACATTGTCTAATATACATTAAGTAATTTGTTATTATGTGATTCTCCTTTATTTTCAAGACCCTCCATGACAAATCTCTCCAATACACTCAATTCACACCCTTTACTATTGATGAACTTATCACTTTTCATGACTGGCATAAAAGATGACAACCATCACAACTGACCACTAGGTGTTAATTTCAGATGAACACTTCCAAAACACAAAATTTGAAATAGATGTCAAAATGAATGTTCAACTTAATAAAACCAGATGATAAGATATTAATTCACAAAACACCTTCAAACAAGTACCTGATTAGCTTTGCGGCCAAGCCCCATCAAAAAGTTGTCTGGCTTAATATCCCGGTGAAGAAAGCCACGTGAATGCATATATTCTATTCTGTTTATCTATAGGAGAAAGCAAGTGCAGGAGTACAGGCATGCAAGATATTTAGCACAACAATGCCCCCTTAAGCATTACCAAACTATCCAACCAAACAATTCATAAACAAAGAAAGACCTACTTACCATTTGATCAGCAAGCATCAACACTGTTTTCAAGGAAAATTTACGGTTGCAATAATTGAATAAATCTTCTAAACTTGGTCCAAGAAGGTCAATAACCATGACATTGTAATCACCTTCAACCCCAAACCATTTGAGGTGGGGAATACCCGCTTCATAAGGTTGAAAGAAGCAAACAGAAAATGGTTAATATATTAAGTCCTATAAAATATACCATAACTAAAAACATAAAAAGCATAATAAGCAAGAACTCACTTCCTCCTTGAAGAAGCATGTAAAGCTTTGACTCATAATGAAGTTGAGGGTGCTTGGTCTTCACAGATTCCTGAAGAAGTCAGTAGAATATATCTCAGAGGAGGAAAAAAAAAACAAAGACACTCCACTACACTATAACGAGAATACTAAAAATTTCCAAGGCCCCGACCCAAGAGAAAAGTGTAACAGACGTGTGAACTCCATCTAGACCAGAAAAACTAGTAGAAGTGGGGTAAGTATTTATAGGAAATCATCAAAAATCTTATATCTGTTGCCAATCTCATGATCAGCTTGCGCCTCAATCACACTTCCTAGTTAGGGAGACATATAATCTTTCATGTGAATTCACACTACAACCAAATACATTAAACAAATTAATGGTTATAATAGCAGCTAAATTTCATCCACAATTAAAAAGAAATATTTCAAAAAGTTTGGAGTTTATTCAAGTTACACAGACATATATGATCGCCAGGCCCATGCACATCCCAAAATCATACAACACTACCATCCACATTGAAAAAAATATGATTCTACAATAATATTTTAGATGAAAAGGATTAAAGAAGCAGATGCCAACAATTTAACACATACCAACTTAATAGCAACTTCTTCTCCATTCTGTACATTAATACCTGAAAAAAATCACTCAAAAGTAATGAGAACTCTGAAACTTCAGAAAGCTAAATGGAAAAAGAGAACAATTGATGAGAAGACTCAATAGTGCAAGTGAATCAAACAAACCCTGAACCTTAAAGACATACCCAAGTAGAGTTCACCAAAGGATCCGCTACCGATCTTGCGACCCAGCTTAAACTTGCCACCAATGACATGATCCATTTTATATATAACAATCCCAATCAACTCCTTACAAGTTACACTGCTAAAGTTTAACTACGCTCTAGTTATCTAAATCATCAATCACAGTAAGCCAGAAGTAATAGAAAACGTAAAAACTCTCAGATCCATCAAAATCACCACCTAATGAAGTTCAGTGATCAGATAATCCGAAAGAAGGGAAAAAAGAACCCAGAAAAAGGTTAATTTTACCTAATATTTTTGGGCCAATAGAAGGAAGTAGAAGCAAAGCAAAGGGGGGATTGATGAAAAATTTTAAGCAAAACCCATTAATGGTGGAAGAAAAACAAGGGGTTGACAATCATCGAACTGCCTGGATAATCATAAAAAGGGTATTAACTAAACGGAGTGGTTAAGAAAACACTGAACTTTTGTTGGCGTTTGGAGAGTGAAAAGAAAAAAAAAAAAAAAGATTAACGGAGAGTATCTAATAAGTGAAGATATTCTCCACAAGAATTACCGATCTGAGGAAAGGTCTGGCAGTGAGAGAATTTTCTGGGAAAAGTTGGAGAAATAGTGACACACAGAGTAGAGTGTGAAAAGAGAGAGCGCACAGAGAACCAGGGATGATATGATATTGATAAAACGAAATACATATTTAAAAAATGAGTAAAATATATAAAAGAAGATAATATTAATTATTTATTGGATAAGATTGTCTTTTTCTACCTCTATTTTGTTTTTGTAACTAAATTGTTTAAGCCAAAAAAATAACAAAAAAAGTGAATATTAATTAAAAATTATTATCAATTTTAATAATTAAAAAGTAACAAATTGCCAAATCTATAAATAGACTTAAATGATTTGGGGGCAAAAGAACGTGTTTAGTCTTTATTGGTTCCCCTTTGTCCTTTAGTTTGGTGGCGGAAGATACAAAAAAATAATGATAATGGAGAAGACAAGTGAACCATTTCATTTCTACATCTAACTTCATTTCCAGCTTTGACTTTGCTAATAAACTACTGTTTATTCACTTCCATACTCGTGACAATGCATATTCACTTTTTTGAATTAAATTATTCAAAATTTTCAAGTTAAGGTGTGTGTTGGGTTCCTGGGAAAATGCCAGATTGCCAAATCCATCATTGGAAACAAGTGTATCCTCTGTTTTAGAGACAAGAAAAAATACAGGAGAACTTGAACTTCTGGAGAGGATTAAAAATTGGAATCATACTCTAAAATGGAAAGCAGATGACAAGACCTTTGGTATTTGCGAGACGTTGGATCATCAAAGAGATGAATGGCTGTTCTGAATTGCGAGTGTCCAATCCAAATAAAGTTGAAGAACAGACAATCAATGGAGTTGTGAAACAGGTGTAATAAATTGATAATGACGAGAGAATTGTGGGGCTGACCTGAAGAAGCTGGCATTTTCTAGTCCGCGTATTTTCTGACCATAAATCCTAGACTAGACTCCTACTTAGTTTCTCCTATATCTCTGCACAAGAATATAATGTTTTTGGATTCTTACTCATCAAGTGTTAGTTTTTTTTTAAATAAATTTTTTATAAAATTTAACAATTCTTTACTCATATCTATCAATTAAATACAAAAAATCCAAATTCAAAATCAAACAAGAAAATTATACTCCCTCTTATTCATAATAAGAGTCGTTTTAAAAAAATACACGTTTATTAAGAAAGTTAATGAAATTATAGATATATCTTTGCAATAATTAAAATATGAGAAAAATTGCGTATTAAATCGCTTTGAAATTATGATCAGTATAATTAAGATGAGATAAAATGAAAGGTTAATTTTGGAAGAAAAATTATAAACATGCATAAAAGTCAAAAATGATTACTTATTTTAAATAATTAAAATGTATCTAAAACGACACTTATTATAAATCGGATTGAGTAATATTTTAAATAATTACGCTAAAACGATATTATTTTTTTCATAAAAAATTTAAATCATCATAAGTAATTAACTTTTAACTCAATTTATTAAAACATAAGTTGACTTCAAATTTTAAAAAATCTAACTAAACTTTAACTGCCAACTCTAACCTTCTTTTGTTAAGAAGATAATATTGATAATAACAGAAGATATTATTAAATTTTGGGTGGGTGGATCGGATGTTCCTGTTTAAAAGGATGAAACTTTAATTCACCTTTTCTTTATTCGTAAACTGATAACAAAACCAGATTAGGCCACACGGTTGGTCTCATGGCGTCAACTTGTTTGGTTCTGACTATGTTTTCAGATCCTGACATTGGGAGGGTTAAAGCCTAGTCCATGAATGATGGAAAGCGAACTGCACACGTCGCTTATGTTCATCTGCACTACACAAAAGTCTGTTTCAAGCTCAAACGGTCACTTGTTTAGCTTATCAATTCCATGCTAAAATTACTAAATTCTAAGAATATATTTCAGGTCAATTGATTTATTAATACTTAACATTTGAAAATTTTAAATAAAATTTGAATTTAATAATTTTATAGAATATATTTTATAATAAGCAACATTCAATCCATTAATTTACTAAAATAATACGATAATCCTTAAATAATAAATCGATGGTGATAATGCACTCTTTAACTTTAACGTGAGTTATCTCGACGAGAGTTAAGATATATGGCAAAAAAAGATATTATGCAAATATATTGCCCAAAAAATTGGACAAAATATGACCAAAAGAAAAAACAATAATGTAAACATAAACCAAAAAAACAAAACAAAAGGATGGATATAAAGAACCAAAAATTACTACAGAAAGAGAGAAAATTAACAGATGCATGAACATTAAAGAACAAACATATAGAAGAAGAGGTGAAGTAAGAATGTTTTATGAAACACAAAACCACGATAAAATTATCACTTGGATGAAGTGACTTAAGAACAATCCCTGTCATTTTAGGAAAAAAAGAAGCTAAGTTCTGGCATGTCTTGCTGGTGGGGTATCAACGGCTAGTTACAAAGAAGAAATATGGAATGGTAGATAAGCTGTTGGGTTTTGATCGAGAAGATGCGATTCAGAGAGTAAATTGAATGACCCAGTAAAGTACAGCAATATTTTTATCACAGATCCAATCTATTGGGTTTTGCAAAGTGATCTAAATTAAGCTACAAGTAGGGTAATCCTTTGCTCGGATACAGGTTTCACAGAGACATCACTATTGATAAATGCGCTATTGTAAAATGGCAGAGATTCTGGCCTTTGAATTATAGTTTACTTAAATATATGATATACACGCCTCAAAAGTCTATAATCACCCAAGACTTTACCCAAGTGGCCAGAAGCTAAGAATGAGGATTCCAATCGTACTGAATGCATAAAGGATGGGACATACTTAAAAACCTAAATCAGGCCTGACATACGAATAAAAAGGAAAATAAAAACAAACAAACTAATGCTTATGGTTGTGGTAGGTGCATTATTCAACAATCAGTGAGAATTAGTCCTTATGTAGTATTACCCTTGCAACTCTAACTAGATAGTTCATCCAGAATTATGAATAAATTGCAACTGATGAGGACCCCAGATTGTAAGTGTGATAGAATAAACATGTAAATGATATGTCTGGAACACAATCATGATGCAGTTTGCATAACCAAACAACCAACTTGGTTGTCCAGACAGAAAGGGACGCTGATCAATGGCCAAGATAGTGGTTCATTTGTACGAGAGAAAGAAACTAACATGTGCACAAATGTTAACAACGCTACTTTACTGTCCATCTCTATTCCCTACAAGCATCCATTAATACATTATTGCAGATCCAAGAACAATAAGCAGGATTAACATTTTTTACCGGATAACCTAATAATCAATCTCAATCATCCTCTCTATCAGGAGGTAGACCACAAGGCAAAAGCATTTTCTGCACACAATCAAAAAACAAAATTGGTATAAGAAGATTGAAAAGTTCTATGAAATCTACATGACCAAATTCCAAAAATCACTTGATAACACTTTTGACTTTTTCTAGAACGAGAGTCACATATATCTCAAATTATTCTTCCTGGACATGGTATTTCCTTGTAGAACTTGCAAATCAATAGACACAGCAGTTTTAACTCCCTCTAGAACAGGTTCGACTCCAATACTCCTTTTACAAAACTGGAAATCATTACTTGTATATAGACTTAAGGCATTGGAATTAGGTCTAAGATTTTCCATAAGAAATCATAAAAACTACATCAGGTCCTATGAGATGCTAATTCTAATTACAAACCCTAATTTTATCCCCTGTTATCTTGACATCTATGAAATGGGTAAGTAAGTAAAAGAATGAGAACCTGCATGAAATTGTAGCGTTCTCTCCCAATGGATTCATTCTCAGCAACAGCAAAGTAAGCCAAAATAGGGTAATGTCCGATATACGATGCGTAGCTATCTCGCTGAATGTTCACAGCCCACTCACTGCAACGGCCATTTTACACATGAAACCAACCACTTGAAATCTAAAAGTGACACAATCTGTTTATTTTTAAGGTTAAAAGAAAAGAGACTCACAATCTGTTTAAGTCGGCATGGCCAGTCCCAACATACTTGGCCTGAAGGTGCTCGAGCTGGGAGTTTATATTAAACCGATCGCTCGCCTGCATATTTTTAACCAAATCCGAAGCAGCAAGCAGGTATAAGGTGAATTTTGCGTGAGCAGAGAGGGAGAGAGAGCAAATCTTGAGGGTTGATGATGACTTAAATGAGGCTAGGGATTGGATCTCTGTGGATTTGAATACACGAAGCCGCCGTTTGCCTCATTTGTTGTCAATTCCATCCATGCTGATGTAGCTTCAACAAATTGGACTAGGGAGGCCAGGCCGGGACCGCCAATAAGTTGGGCCGGATCTGACCTTTTTCTTCCTGAACGTATTTTAAATATTAATATAATATTATTTTAATTAATTATATTAAACTTATGTTAATTTGTAGAACCATCCATAGAACATGTTTTCCACCTCTTTTGGAGGAAGAGGTGACTTATTTCTTTGTAAAATTGTGCTCAAATTTATGTATGACAATTCCTCCTTGATCTTTTCATTAAACGGGGGAATAATCCGCACGAATTAAATTTTTTGATAACTTATAGAAAGATAATTAGATATAATTGAACTTAGCAAATAAGAATTAGTTTTAAGAAATATATTATCAAATATTCAATACGGTTGAACAAAACCACATTAGACCGATCTTCAAATTTAAGTCCCATTCAAAATTCAATTCATCAATTTATTAATTTTGCCAACCCTAAATTAAACATCATTATTTATCATACTAAAATTAATAACCGCTCAAAACTTTTAATTTTTAAACCATTTTAACAAATTGAAAATTGTATAAATTTTTAAAATATTTCGACTCATTCTTCTTTTGTACCAATATCAAGTTCAATATCATATTTGCAATTTATTAACTTTATGACAGAATTTAATTTTGTTTCATAAATTTCGTTTGATGTAAAAATATAATTAACTAAAATGTAAATATACTTCAATTTAAATATTCTTTCAATATATAAAGACAAAAAACTTAAATCACAAATATTATTTAAAAGTGACTTGTAACTTATAAGGGAACAAAAGTGTAACTAATTTTGTTAGAAATTGGCATAATATATATATAATACATTAAGTCCAAGATGAATCCTTCATTTCATTTTTGTCGACAAACTCTTCAGATGTACATCTATAAACAACTGAATAGCTAATAATTACATTAAAGAAGTAAAGCATAAGAGAGACTCTAGTCAACAAGTTCGTTAACAAAGGGTTAAAAACGATACACAGACTTGACAAAAAGAATATTTACTACTGATTTAAAAAGGATTAAAAGCCAATTAGTAAGCTCACACCACTCATTTTTTGGGGGCCTTTGGCCCGAAAACTTTCATACCTGGCATCTAAAACGCGGGAAGCCGAAGCAAACAGTGAACCAAATCCAAATGCCATTCACCGGAGAACACAACAGGATCGTCTGCAATGGATATCCGTGACTCTCATACGGGGATTAGTACGTCTCATTTGAATCTGCCAGGTTGCCCTGAAGCTTCAATTTTTGGCCCTTTGGGAGGCAAGAGGTTTAGAAAGCTTCCTTGCACAGTTTGATTGACAGCCGTAGCAGACTCATCTTCTGTATATCGACACGAATGAGAAAAAGAAGTGAAACTGATCATTGAGCAATGTACAGTAGTTCATAAAGCTATACAAAATTCGCACACAATAGTATCAGTAAGCGTTACAGAAATAAATATTTTCCATGTACAGATCATAATAAGTCTAGCACATGTTGAATGATCATTACCAAAGAGGGATTTGATTGAAGGTCTCTTAGGCTTTGTGCTCTTCTTCTTTAACTCAACTGCATAAAAGTTCATATGAACGGTCACACTAGGGAACCAGGGTCTAGTCAGTTCCTGAAGATTTTTTCAGATGCATTCAACAAATATCATAATGCGGCACCACATATTAGAAGGTAAATGGAAAAGGAAAAAGCTTGAAAGCTTGATTGCATGAAACAACTTAATAATGGTTAGAAGTTTCGAACTTATAAGATGGATTGCCCTGCCATAACATCACTGTACTAACCCATCTTAATCTGACCAGTGGACCATAAAAAAAGGGGTCTTCAGCTTCACCCATGAGCCATGATAAGCGTGGCCCTTTCTACAGTATGGAGAAGATTAGAATTGAGGAGAGAGTTACTCCAGGATTCACCGGACACTATCATAGGGGCTCTTAATTAGCTTTCAAGGAAATCGACCTAAACAGTGACATAACAGGCTCGGAAGAAACGTACTCTCATAGAAATATCACCGTACTAACATACAAACTAGCTACATTATGACAAGAATATTTCCACCACTAAAACCATGTACACGAATACTTAATTGGATCAAGATATTGCACCTATATCCCAGCCAGACTTTATTTTCCACCCCTTGAAAAAGGAGACAGTGGTTTCACGCTGATAATCTTGATGAGACAGGAAATAGATCTAACTGAATGCCAGTACACTGCCAGCATTTCAATATCTGGCAATCTACTTAGCGGTCTCCGGTGGAAAAACTAAATAGTTGCAACCATTTCCCTATTTATTAGAAATCATAAAATGAAAGTAGAGGAGCAAAATACCTATCCCAGGTAGCTGACTATCATTAACAACTTCGCAGTTCTTGTATGTGTAACCAACAAAATTAATATCCTTTGAAGAGAGCATCTGCATTAAATGACAAAGCAACAAACATGAATAAATATGTATATACGTGCCATAACTTAGCAACTGTTAAACCTTTAACTTGTAGGGTCAGCCAGTAGCTTTCATATAGATGCGAACATGTGTTAACTATGTCAATGGAGAATAAAGTAAAAGTTATAAAATGAAAACGGTTAAAAACATGAATTTCCAATTCCTGAAAGAAATACACTTCTACAGGTGAAAAAGCTTGACAAAATGGCAGGATTGACAACATGACATGTTTCACGAACTCAAAAGTTTCTTGGCTACCAAGATCCTAATTCCAGATGAAGAATTATTGACCAAGACAATGAGTGCATCACCCTAGTAGCTTACCTAGACATAAAATACATCTCAACTAATACAGCTTTAAACCATAGTATACTTTTAGTTCAAAACAGGAAAACATCACTAAGAAATCTTAGTCAAGTAACCATTGCTTGTCATGATGCACTTACGTAAGCAAAAGCATAAATATGATATTTGTATTAGGAGAAAAAAAATATAATCTTGCAACCCTAGCAAAGATATCAAGACACCATCTCCCTACTCTTAAAAGTAAGATGCATGCCAGTAGAACTGTAAGAACCAACCTTTCTCCATGGACCAGATTTTGTTGAAGTTGGAACTTGATTATCGGCCTACATAAAAGACCATGCAACATAAGTAAAAACAGAATAACTAAATTCTTATTTATGGGCACATCACCATGTTAAAAGAAATATTTTACCATACCTCTTCAAATTTCTCAAAGTTTTGAGTGTCCAATTCATCATTGACTTCAGGAATAAATGCAGCTTTCATCTGATACAACTTTGCCCATTCTGTACCCTTAAACCAAGGATGAACCTGAAATGAAAAGCTATTGCAATTAATTGATCACCTTAGACAGCATTACGAACCAAAATAAGGAATCTAGAAAAGAACACACCATACAACACCTTTATTTCTTCTGCGCCTTTTGTACCAAGCCTCTGATCAACGCTACATAAGAGTTTGCTGATAAGGTCTTTAGCTTCTGGAGATAGTTTTGCTTCCTCTGGGAATTTTAAATGAGCTCTCCAGTTAACTATCTGCAAAATAAAGTATGGAGTACATTTTTTAGTGGATATAATTAAAAAAAATATCTTGAAAATTCTGGAGAAAAGGAAGTTTAGAAATTGCGTATAGTGAGATCACTAGAAAGTGTGTAGGCAATGAAATGCAATCAACAACACCAAACTACAAATGAGAGCAAAAATCGTCTAGCTTATATTAGGTTTTAATAAAGAAGCAGGCTTAAAGTCCTAGAATTACCTTCCTACAAGTTGACATAGGCTCATCAGAGTAGAATGGTGGGTATCCAACCAGCATTTCATACATGATAGCACCAAGAGACCACCTGACAATATTAACAAAGTCATAACTAAATTGATCTAAAAGAAGAAAAAAAAAACAAGTAACTGAAAAGGTAGGGTTAACATACCAATCACATTCCATTCCATATCCTTTCTTCAACAAAACTTCTGGAGCTATATAGTCAGGCGTTCCAACGGTAGAATAAGCCTGGGAAATGGTAATATTGCAAGATTCAGAGATCCAGTGAATAGTAGCAAAAGTAAGCTTCGGAGAATAATCATAGCCAAAGGTATATCTAAAGGAAAAAGGAAACTATTTTAAGTTGTATTTAGAAAACTATTGATTGAAAAATGAAACATCCAACATGTGGAGTAATACCTGCAAGTTTTATTTAAGTCAATTCTTTATCAACTATAACATAAAAAGCCTTATCCTCAATGATAAACTGGTAAGCAACTTACAAGCATTCTCCTGTTCCTCTGCCAATGTTGCAATTGCTCCTGTTGAGTGCGTTTTGGTGCTGCTGGTCTTCCATCACTTTGAAGAGCTCCGCTAAGATTATTTCCCATGGAGAAATCCTTTTCTTGAAGATTACTGCAATCTAATGGCTTACATAATCCAAAATCTGATAATTTCATGTGACCATTTTTGTCAAGTAGTAAATTGTCCGGCTTGATATCTCTGTAACATGAAAATAAGTGAAGGGTTAGGTTAATATCAGATTATTACACGGAAATATGCAAATTAAAGGAAAAAAATGTTCACCTATGTATGTAATTATGTTTATGGATAGACTCAATAGCCAGGACTGTTTCTGCAACATAAAACCTGGCCTCATATTCAGTAAGTGTATCCTTCCGCATCAGCAAAGTCATCATATCTCCACCAGGTAGATATTCCATGATTAGATATAGGTACTCCTCATCTTGGAAGGAACAATATAATTTGACAATGCAATTGCTATCAACCTCTGCCAGCAGATTTCTTTCTGCTTTCACATGTTCAACCTGGAAATTTTTGCATTCAACCTCAATAAACACAGTGAAAAATATATTTACTTGGACTGTCTGTGAAATTCAATAAAGGGCATACCTGGCCTCTACGAAGCATCTCTGATTTCTTCAGCTTCTTCATAGCATACACATGACCAGTTGATTTCTCCCTACAAATTCTGACCTACAGCCACAAAATGAGAGAAAAATTCAGGCATGTGCATCTGCAAACACATAGAAACATGTAAATAGCTAATAACAATTATTGTCAAAAGAGCAAAATAAATACTGATAGCTAAAGTTTAACTTTCAGTGTTGTCCAAAGTACTCATAATACTGATAACTTGTGGAAAAGAGCAACCCAAATGGTAGTAACTTATGAAACCCATTGCTCTTTCTCAAGAACCAAGGATAAGTTCGATTTTCATCTATGAACACGCAAACATATCCAGGCATGTGATATCAACAATCACCATTTAAAAGACTCTTGGTATCTTTGATTAATTTATTGGATCAAAGGTACTCTCCCATAAGTTCCTATCAATTTGGTTAATTAACTCATGTCCAAAGATTTGTGAAATTTGTTCAGCTGAACATTTACTTGTGTCCATATACAATAGTACATCAAAGTCAGCTCCTACCCATGCTGCATTTACAGTAACTGATCCATATATGTTGGTTTGAGTGACAGGCACTAATACCATGTGAAAGGTTTAATGTGGTGCAGTGTTAAAACCTATATCCACAGATGCAAAAACCTCAACCAAACTTGGTCCTACCAATTATACTAGTAGGACAATACAGACTAATATATAATGGTCGTAAATAGAACCTAAACTATTTGATTATGGTGTACAATGAAAATCCTATATAATTAACAATATTAAATAGTAAATATTTAACATCTTCAAGTTAGTGAGTGAATGTGCTCTCCATTTTCAACCTATATGTGAGTTCTTAGAAATATGTCCCATGTAGCTGATCTCCAATCCTTACAACAGCACGTTTAATGACAACAATATTTCAATAGTAGATGAAGACTTCTTTTATTTGCTTTTTTTTTCCAAAAGCAGTTCATTTTTGTTAACCTTTTTTTTAACTAATAGGTATTAAAACCAGAAATTAAGCAAAAGAAAAGGGGGCCATTCCCTGTTGCCAAGCTCTATCACAAGAAGAGTAGAAAACGATGATACACTTGGTAATGTCTTTGCTACTGTAACTGCCAACGATATGAAGTTGATAAACTCAGCAATGCACTGCTCAACAATGGTGACAGTGGCTGATCACCCAAGCTCAAGTTCACTGGTTGCAACAATGAGAGTGGTGACATCGACAATGACTAACATTGATGATCAAGAGGAGGCAGGCAGTAAACAGTACACGGTGGAAAGAGAACGGATAAAAGCAGCACTTTTCAGGAAGACTCTTTCTATGAATGTCCATGAATGGAAGGTTTGGCAGGAGAGATTGTCTTACATCGTAATTGAAAGTAATAGGAAGTGAGTAAATCAGGCTTCTGGCTAGGGGGATGGTGAAACCTATTATCCATCTTTAAATATAACCAAATGCATTTTGCATTCTATTTGATGAAGAAGACTAGATGGGATGCTTTTAGAGCCTAGTGTCACTGGTGAGGTTGGGAGGTAGAAGGATGACTCAACAGTGATGACAAGGGTACCGGAGATTGTGATGATGGTAAGAAAAACAACAAGTGGGTAAAGGAAAAAAAGTATAACAGATGCATATATGGTTTATTGCAGCAATGGTGGGAGGTAGACTAAAGAGATGAAGAGAAGACACTGATAGTGATGTCAGTGGCAGTGTTTGTTGGTCGTGAAACAGAGAAGAAAAGGAAGATGAGACACCAACAACAGCTTCAGGAACAGTGTCAATGATAGATTTCAGGAGCAGTAGTGAGGCAGAGAGGAGAAGAAAAACAGGACACTGGTAGTGATTTCAACAACATCGTCATTGCCAACGATATATTTCAACAATGCCAGTGGTTGTTTAAGTCAGATAGTTTGGGCTTTAGAATCAAACCTTGCTTTCATACGATATGAAAGACTCGATACTTTATGAAGCTAAAATAAAAGAGATATCATGTAAAAAATTTGACATCTTGGTAGAGTAGAATAAAGAAACACAAGGTGGAGAAAAGAATCAACACATTGTTTAACATGGTTCGACTATAAGGCTAAGGCATAAAAACTATAAAGGTATGCTAGTGTGTTATTTATCTACTTGAAATAGTGGGCTACTTACAAATACATAATATTCCTAAATAGTATCTAAACTATTCCATTACAGCACATACATAATATTCTATGTAAACAAATAAATAATAAAATACTGAATCTCCATTATTTTCAATAACTAGAACCAGAGGAAGAAATACTTTCAACCAACTTCTAGATAATAGTATCTAGCAGGTCTATGTCTTGTTTCAGAGGATGGCTTGATATTAAGAATGGACAACATATCAATATGGTTAACAAGAAAATTTAGCAAAGAATGCTCCAAATAATCTAGTGCAAATTTAAAGCTTAATTACCTCTCCGAATGCACCCTTGCCAATCATTGTCAAAAGCTCAAAATCATCAGCACCCATTTTATGCCTCTGAAGGCGCATGTATTCTATTTCCTTCTTCTCTAAGTACTTCAATAAATTACTTTGCTCTTCCTCAGAGACCTCAGCATCAGCCAACTTCTTCTCAAGTACATTGCGCCTATAAAAAAAATGACACTAATCATCAGCATCAATAAATAGTCCAAAATATATGTCCTAGCTTGCTATCAACATCTTGACACAATTATCACACTGAAAATATGTTTCTAGCATTAAGATGAAAACAGCAGTCATCTTAAGGAACCAATGATCTATATGTATTTCACATGTTTGGATGCAGAGATTTGCATATGGGCCTAATTATTACTCCTCGAAGACTTCATGATTGTAAATTCTATTCCTACCAAGTTATTTGTGTTTCAACTCAATGAACTACTTTTTAACCCCCAACGCCCTCTGCAGAAAGAACACTAAACTTTAGTTATAGCAGGATGGTTCACCAATGAAGAGACAGGTAGCATAGGAAAATAAATGGCTTATGGAATTGTTGTGCAACTGAATTCAACTAGTAAAACTCTGTTACAATCCAGCCCAAATGAAATTCTGATCAATGCTCTATCGAACTTGGAAATATGCATTGTTACACTTGTCCAACTTCTCCAAACTCATTTATATCATCTGTTTAATAGCTATTGACACAACAACAGAACTAACAATTAATATGAAAAGCAAATGACCAGAAGAACAGTCTCTGCTAGACACTGAACTTTAAGAATTGGGGTCATCAATGTTGCATTAACAGGAATGAAATCCATTAATAGAATGACGAAAATAGAAAGAAATAACAATAAGATAATGCCAAACAACCAGATCATACAAGCAACAGGCCATATTGAACAGAAGCATAATAAAAGTCTAGAACAGGTCTAACTTGGCAAAGCCTATAACTGGAAACTCATTTTCAGGGTATTTGAGTGCAGAAGAAATGGGTAAAATTCGCAAGTTTTGAAAGTGGTAAGACAGGTTCACTATGCAGTTGCTAGAAATCCCACAGAAAATGCGATGTCTTCATGCAGGCAAGTTAGGTCAGTAGTTACCAATGACTACCAACTATAGACAGCCAACAAAATAGTCAATTGTAAGTGGGAATACAAACTTGGTATTTATAGCTAATAGTAGAAATTTCAAGTTCCTGTCTGGAAAATGTCTATCAACTTCAAAACAGTAAGTTATTCTTCAGAGTTTGTCAGATGTTCCATGATAAACTAGTGCATTTTCAGATTTGATTCCTCTTAGCCAAACAAATACTAAAAATGTAGTCAAACAGATCCAATGTGAGTCTAAATATTCCTAAGAGATAAACATGTTCATCATTAGCATACATTCAGTGGGATATATAGCATGATAATACGAACAGGTATCCTAAACTCGTACCCTTGACGTCTAATTTTATGCAGAGGAATCTGCTAAAAGAATTTATATGATACCAAGGAATCAACGAAGAGAAAAAGGGTGGTATGAGATGCTACCGCTCCTTGCGCTCCTCTAGGTCCTTCATCTGCTTCTTGTAATGGTTTTCAATATACTGTTTTGCAGCAGCAACCCTCTGTTTGGTTACATTTGATGGCACTTCTTCACCTGCTTGTGCTTTTGGCCCCTCCTTCCCATTGTCAGTGGCTTCCTTCTTTTTGGCTGATTTCAACTTATCTTTTGACTTCAGTTTGTTGAACCAACACCCTGTGGGCTCCATGGCTCTTACCAAGTAACGTATTCACCTTGTTTACCTTTCGAAGAATAATCAGAAAATAATAAATGGAAGTCACCCGCACACTCAATTGCTTAACTATTTATTTGATTGCACCAACTACTGAAATGCACTGTCAAAAACTTTTGAATCTCAGAAGGCAGACCAATCCAAGTTCCCATATTTCATTGAATAAAGGATTCAAGCATGTTGATGGACTGAAAAGCGACAAAAAGTATTCAATTAGTTTATAGTTCATTTCATTGTTATCTCAAAATATTATCTTCCGCAACATAAAAACTTGCACCACACAACCAAAGTACAAATTTAAACAATTTTCACCAGAGTTACATTTTCCAGTTACAGTAAGAATTTACTGCATATTTATCCTCTTAAGGAGCAGGCAAAAAGATGACATAACAAGCAACAACAAATTTAAACTCTGATTCCATCAGCTAATCTTATCAAACATCTAACGATATTGCAGTTCAATATTTCAAGAGAAATCAATCTCCAAGTTGCCTGAGTTATGAAGATGCATTTTCTGCTTCTCCCCAGTTCCTATGCCTTGTGTTTCAAAATCTTAAATGGTTCCCTATCTGGATGATTCTTTCAGTAAACAAGCCCGGAGTGACAACTGCACCTGAATTCTGTCAAACAACTCCTATGACTTGGTAGAGTAACTTTTTCCCAATTTTCTACATCTGTGCATTCTAGTCTTAGCCTCGTTGATCAATTCCTATAGCTAATACATGTATAGCAGCCTCATTACATTCTCTAACCAACGGATTAGAAGATCAAACATGATGTTAAGATCAATCAAGTGATCTAAAAATCCAGAACACCACAAGATTGAATTCCAGGAGAAAGCAATTTATGTTTCCGACCAAACAAAACAAAGAGTTAGGAGGAAAAAAAATGCCCGAAACCCACAAATCACAAGCTACAAGAGTGATTCAGTGAAATCTGCTTTTCAACTAATTAAAAAACAACGAAAAAGGACAAACCAATCGTAACTTGCAGACAATGCGTATGAAGCACAGGAAATCTAATTTTAACACACTTTCCAAACAAAACAAAGAGTTAGGAGGGAAAAAAAAAAAACCCGAAACCCACAAATCACAAGGTACAAGAGTGATTCAGTGAAACCTGCATTTCAACTAATTAAAAAACAACGAAAACGGACAAACCAATCGTAACTTACAGACAATGCCTATGAAGCACACGAAATCTAATTTTAACACACTTTTTGTGACCGACCAAGAATCAAGTCAAACAATCACTCGGAACTCATTGAAAAAGAGAGAAAGGTAAAGAAAGCGAAAAAATCGTAAGAAGCAATTGAACCTGAAAGAAAGCAAACTAATCCACTAGGCCCTCGCTAACAACACTCGAGCGAATTCAACTAACATTTTCTCACCAACCAAACAGAAAAAAGAACAATCCAGAAACTCAAACCGAAAATCTCTTTCTATTTTAATTATTATTTCAAACTCTCAACAGAACACGTGCAACAAAATTAATGGAAATTAAAGAAAGAAAAGACAGAGAGAACACGAATGAATGAGGAAGAAATCAGAGACATGAAAAGGCAAGAGTTGGTGAGCATGTTAGAAACGGAATCCGAGAAAAATACCGTAGGAATTGGAGGACCGAGAGAAGAAGAAACAGCAGAGAAGAAGTATGTAGAAGTAGTAGTCGTAGAAGTAGCAGTAGTCATAATCTTCTTCGTTGAAAATCAATAAAGACCTTCATTTTTCTTTTTTCTTTCTCTGGTTCGCTGCCCACTTTGCTTTTCTTTGGTTTTTGCTTTATTTGATACTTGGATCTTTTTTTCCTTCTTTTGACAGTGGGGACTCGGCAGGAGGAGTTTCCTTAATTCAGTTTCAAACTTCCCCTCTCTCTCTCTCTCTCCCCGTCTCTTTTTTCTTCTCGTTAACGCGTTAGATCAGACTTAGAATTTATATTTAGGCAATTCTGTGAAAATTAAAAACAGTGAGAGATACGACTTAAGAGAGAGGAGTAATAACTGATAAGAACGTTAACGGAAGAACGGAAGTAATGCAGGCCAGTGATGTTAAGAAATGAGCTGGACCATTAGCAACAATAGCTTCACCTAAACTGTCCACCATTATACATTTCCTTTTTTTTTTTAATGTGATCAAATCAAACTTTTCTGAATATAATAATAATTTCATAAATCATGATTTAATTTATAATATTTAATTATGTTCTCAATATTGCCTGTATTCCTCAAATTAAAGTTGAACGTAAAGAGGATGCTAGCACCTAATTCTAGCTATTAAGGACAAATTTTAGAGAATATGCATTTGTTCTTCTTTTAATGTCGTTTACCAGAATTGTAAACTATATTCGATATTCGATATTTTTGTGCTAAACAGTTGAAAGCTTCCATATGTTTTGGTCACCGCAAGTTTGTAATCAATGTCATTAGTTACATATAACATTGCTTAATTTGAAAGCCAAGTGCTAAATTTCTATTGCATAAATTTTGCAATATCTTACCAATTGTTTGTGTTAAAAGTAGGGATGACAATAAACAAATCACGAGTCAAGATATACTAACTCGTTCGGGCCGATTCGGGCTGTACCCTTAGTTAAAAGCAGTGTTTTAAAATTAGACTTATGATTAAACTGATAAAATAAAATGAATAAAGTTTAAAATTTTAGCTAATATTCAATATTTATAAAATTGATATGTAATAATGATTAAAAATCAAAAACTTGAAATAAGATTGAATTAATAGACAACTTTTGTTTATAAAAAAGTTGAAGTTTAATTAAAAATGAGGCTGTTAAATAAAAATCAATATATTTTAAAACTTGTTAATTTAAGAAAATCGATCGATTAATTTATAAATTGATTAGTATTTTAAAACATAAATTATTAAGATAAATCAAATTCAAAATTACTCGTTTAAATTTTTATAGTTGAATCTATCAAATCGATTCGCTAACAATTTATTAATTTCAACTGAGTATTCAATTCAAAACGGATTAGAATTAATGTTTCTTTGAAAACTAAAAGGGTCATTCTCTAAAATTTTGAAAACATGTTTCTAGCCTATATTAATTAATAATCAAATTTTCAGTATTGTAATTCAAAGCTAATATATGTAACATTGATTAATTTTATTTATTTGATATTATTAATAAAGTTAGGTGATTTAAATAATTTATGGTCATTTTGACCTATCCGTAAACATGATGCACCAAAACATATCTACGTTTTATTTTTAATAAAATATAATCACGGTGATTAAATCAAAAACCAAAAAAAAGAAATTTGTATTTATATTTTATTGCCGACATAATATGATTTAACATAATTGACAATAATTGAACGATGCGAAGGGTCATCCCCACCTGTTCATTAAAAAGTTCATTTCTTTGAATTGAAAAATGACGAAGAAGACTAATTGCAGCAGTTAAAACATGGGGCCAAGACTTAACCCCCAATTTTAGTTTTTTTTTTTTTGGCAATCCAAAGAAAGTGCAGGCAAAAGGGCTGCTGTCTCTTTTCACACTAACCTCTCCTTAAATTTTGCAGTTATGTTCTTCGACATCAAACCCCACAAGAAGGGAACTATCAACTATGAGCGTTGCCGGGGGTTTCCTCTCAAATAAGGCACTATTTAATCATTTATCCTTTTCAACTCCATTTCACTCATTTTTAATCCTTTTATTTAAAAAAACAAAATTTGTGGGCCATACTCTTCTGATTCTACTTTACACATATACATACAGAAAATGTACTCTAGACTAATTTTTGTGAGTATATTCATTTTATAATATTGAATTTATTCGTTTAGAGAGAAATGCGAATGTATTTTCTTAATTCTTGAAATTCAATATGAATTATCTATATTTTGATTGAGAAATAAATTAATTGAAATATCCAAATGAGAAGGAATATATGTCCAAAAAATAGTTTATATTAAAATGCTTCTCATTCTTATGTTATGTGATTATCTACATAAAAGGAAGCTTTTCAACTATCTTCAATTAATCTTCTTTGTTTAATTTATTAGGTTATAAATATTTACTTGTGATCATAAATTTGAATATTTAAATAGTTTTAAACCAACTTATAAAAATAAATGAATTTCTTATTTAATTCATAAGCTAAGTATATATTTAGATACAACCCACCTAATTAACTTGTGTATTACTCTCTTTTTTTCCCTTATCCTTTATAAGGTTCTTCATTTTTCATAATTAACGGAAAGTCATTAATGTAGACAAGTTTTTTATATTTGTACAAAAAAAACTGTTATGTAAATTTTATCTGTTATTCCAAAGTTTGCCCTCTAATTTGAGTAATTCTAAAGTAATTTTATTTAGGCTTTGACTCTAACAAGACAAGTTTGAAATTTCTGCGAGCGAAATGATATCTTTTTTTACTTGAATTCACCATTGGGCTCCTTTATAGGTAACATTGATGGTGTAAAAAGAGTGGCTTAGGCTATATTAGAGTAGAAGGTCTCAAAGTTAAAGTTGAGATCAAGAATTGAACTCTCGTGTTTATTGGATAAAAGATAAAGTACAAAGTTAGAGATAGTGGGAAGTGATCATCAAAACCATGGTAGGGGAAAATGGCCTCCAACCCAACAAAAGTGAGCAAGAATGGGACGTTTGGTTAGTCGAAGAACTTTGGACTTTTAGTAGTACTCCTTTTCGATTTATAATAAGAAATGCTTTAAAAAAATACAAGTTTATTAAGAAAAAATAAAATTATAGATATATCTTTATTAATACTTATTCGATAAAATTACTTAGAATGATTCCTATTTAATCAAATATCTTAAATTAAGATGAGAGAGAAATTATAAAAAATATGATCTAATATAATTAAGATGAAATTAAAACGAAAGGTTAATTTCTTAAAAATTATAAATATAAATATAAATTTAAGAATTCTAACTTATTTTAAATAATTAAAATATCTCTTTTTTTTCTTATTATCCGTAAATCGGATGGAGTATTTGATTTTGCACAAATAAGCCAAAACCAAGCGGTGGCGGGGCCATGTATTATTTCATTTCACCCACTTGTTTGTAGGAGCATCAAGTTCAGACACGAGGAGTAAATGCTACCTTGGAAACTATCAGGCATTAATTAATTAGAGCAGCTTACCGTCAACTACAATAATATATATTCACATCAAAGCATTTGATTATGGGTGACAGAGTGACAGTTGAGCTTTAGCCGAACCCGACCCTATTTGACCAAAATCAACTAATCAAAATCTAAATTGATCGGACTATTTTAATTTTTAAATAAACCGATATTATTTTAATTTTTTTTTAAAAAATAGTCGTTTGCTCCAGGTCCAGCCCTCGACCATGCTTGTTGGCTTGTTGCCGTCCCTACATTTGGTAAAACATGGTGAGTCATGTTACACCGCAACCTTTAAGATTGTAACTTTGAATTAGGCTCAAATTCATTTAAAATAATTAAGAGTGCAATTTAAATTGAATCTAAATGATATTATTTTAAAATAATGATATTATAAATAATTTTAAATTTGAAATAATCAGGAAATATTTCACTTCTTTTTTTATTTTAGTTTTTATTTTATGTTTTAGTTTCTGTTTTTAAGAAAATAAAAACTTACTAGGTTAAAATTGTAATATAAAACTGAAATAAAAACGTGTTTGATTTTATTACTATATTTTTGTTTTTGTAATTATACTCTTATGTTAATAATTTTAGTATAATATATTATATTTTAAATTAATTAATTATCATTATAACCAAAATTAAATTATAAGAAAATTAAATCTAATTAAAATTACACATTAATTGTAGTCATTCTAATTAATACAATATATTCATTATATTATAATTTTTGAAAACATAATAGTACTATCATTTACAAAAGAAACATAAATTAATTAAAATAAAATTCGATATGCAATAACATAAAAATATATCTAAAATGACATAATCTAATCCAATTTTCTTGTATCTGTCATTTTATAAAATATTCATATAAAGTAGATAATTATGTAAAGTTTTTATAACTTTTCCATATTGCATACCGTCAATGCCAAATTCATCTAAGAAATTCATACAACTATTATTATGTTAAACTCTTGAGATCTATTCTATGCAAGTAATGATGTTTCACTCAGTTTTTCTCAAGTAAATCATTTTTTTGATTGAGAATAAATATTATATTATTATATGATATATTAATAAATATTATATAATATGATATATTAATAAAACAAATATATATTTTATCTTAAATAGATTTTCTTAACATTCCTTTATAGCATTAACTTCGCCAATAAAAGAGTTATGACCAATTTATGTTTCTTTGAGTAAGTGCATGTTTGGTTAAGCTTTTTGAGAATAAATAAGCATTTTTTTTTACCCAAACTTTTTTAAAAAGAAAAATGAATGTTTGGTTGTAAGATGAAAAAAGCACCTTTTTAGTAGATATAGTTTTTGCCAGTCAAAATACAATTTTTAAAAGTTTAAATTTGAATTTAAAAAAAGCACATAATTTTGAGGTAGATTTTTCATTTAAATTAATGAGTTTATTTTTAGTCTCTTTTGTCCTTATGTTTTATACATAATTTCTACAATACCCACAATTTCATCTTCATGTTTATTTTGAGATTTATATAAATATTATTTATTTTTATATTTATTTTTTATATTTATTTTACTTATATTATAATCATATGAAAGATTTGGTTAGATATATTTTCATTCATGTTTCATATGGTTTAAAATTATATAATAATTAATATATTGTGTTTTGCATGTTGTTTAATATACTTTAAATAATATTTATGTGCATAAATAATTTTATTAGAAAATAAAATATAATTAAAATTAATAAAATTGTTTTTTATTTTTATGTTGTCAAACAATCAATTGTGTGAAGTTCTTTCAAAAAAACCGTTTTTTAATTGACAGCCAAAAAATCAACTAACTTCTTAGAAAAGCTCTTCTAAAAATAGCTCTAGCTCATCCAAACAGACACTAAATTCTTGAAATTCTTCAATCTAGCCTTTAATTTATTATATTTATTATTCAATTGAATATTAGTATACTCCTCATTTAATTTTGTTTAAAGCTATGTCTTAATATTCTTCCAACCAGATTTGAAAAAGATAGTAGTCATTCGATTTTCCTTATTTACTTCTTCAATCATCAAGGAGATTAAATACATCTCTATAGTATCATTTTATATCTTATTTTTCATCTATTTTCACACAATTATTGAAATCGTTTATATTATTCAAACCTTCCATCACTAAATGTAATTATATATAAGTGACATCAATCACAACAATTTTACATAGTATTAAATGCTAAACATGTATCAAAATATACAAGAGACAGCCTCAACAATTTCTACAAAATTATAAATACTAAACATGGTTTAAAATAAACATGAGACAATCATATTAAACACTAAAGTGCATACATATAATTTGGTTTGTGTAAGACGAGTAGTTGTATGGTGATACAGACGAGTAGCACTAACTCTCACTCTTTATCTTGGACCTCAACTTGTAAACATTGACTTTATAACTTGTTGAGATGAAATCTAGTGTTCAATTTTAGAATCTTGTTCTAGACGGGGACCATGTAAAGATATTATTTTTCTTTATGCAAAGAAAAAAATGTTACTGTGCCCTATTAAGGTGGTCCTAACTGTAAAGTTTTGTAAGTGCGGCATAACACAAATTGAATGGGTGAAAGAATATTTTGAAAACAGATAAAATGGGCAAAATGATGTCAAAACATAAGCTCGGAATCGAAGAAACAAAGACACGTCTGGCACACACCAACAGCTAGAGACAAGTTAAGCACATTGTCTGTGTGAATACATGCATCCAGGATGCATACCGTAGTGCCAGCAACCAGAAAATTTGCGCTGGACAAACGTCCTGCAGATAGTGGAAAGAAGATAAATTGAACAGAGAAAATTAGTGAACTTGAAGACAACCGTGTTGAGAATGGAAGATGCAATCAACAAATATCAGGCTCTCTCTTGAACGTGACTTGGTTAAGGTTAGAAAATAGCCTTTCAACTTCATATTCTTCTTGCCTTTGGCTTTGAGCCAGACAATGAAAAAGTCTTGGAAAGTCACTAGAGAAGAGAGGGTGGTAGAGCTCAAGTTGTCTTTTGGATCCAGAGGTCTTGCATTGAAAAGCTAGTGAAGGAATGTGATGGAGAAACGTAAGCTTCTTTGATGAAGTCATAAGAGATGGAAGTTTCAAAGAAGGAGAAACAACAGACATTTTTTAGAGCAGCAGAGGAAAAGATCAAAGAGAGATGATATGGTGAAGAAGAGAAGAATACAGACATGGACCTTGAGGAGATGCTTCTGCCACGGAAACTTGTGGGCCTTCTTTACTACTAGAATTCACTGCGTCGTCTACCTCGCACTTACGAACAAACATGCACATGGATTACCACAACTTCTATGCATAGTTTTCAGTTTTAGAATCTTGTTCTAGACAGTGACCAATCAAGTACGTAAAACCAGAAAGAACCCATTTCAGAAAATAATTTCTTTGATAGGGAAACACTTCAAATAATCCACTCCTCTACTACCCACAGCCATCTTCTTCTTTCCTGGTCCGCACTCTTTATTTGATAAACATGAATAATTAAGCAAGACTCATCACTCCCACCGTAAGCACTCTTAAATCTCCTTTCCAAATCTTTCTCTCAATACTAACTTTCTTTATCTAAATTTTATTATTAGAGAATATATAAAATCAATTAATTTGATCTCACAAAACAGCTTAAAATGATCACTTAATATGGTATCAGGACGTCTATGATCAAATGATCTGAGTTAAAATCTTACCACCCACCTATTCTAATTAAATTAAGCACAAGATAAAATAGATCTGTGCAAGTTTCAAACCCAAAGAACTTTCACTTGAAGGTTTCACTTGAAGGGTGTGTTAGAGAATATATAAAACCAATTAAGTTAATATCACACAATAGATTAAACTATTGTGAATGAAATGGTCACTTAACATTTATCTGCTTATAATCAACATGGTGAGAAAGACAAGAAGATACTCTTGTTGAAAGAAAACAGTGGTTGATGAATTAACGAATTAATTTGAATTATGCATGTTACTGTAGCATGACAGTTTTGCTTTCCTTCACTGCTCTTGCGTGAAGACGACGATTGGAATAGAAGGCGATTGAAGTGTAGTTTATGCACAAATAACATCAACAGCAAATCAAACAACAGATTAGAAAACACAATAACAATTTTAGGGTATAGGTAAATTAGTAAGACTTTCTTAATTTAAGTGAGATCTTGAGTTCAAAACGCTCTTATATATGCAATAGTTTAAAATTTAAAGTTAAAGCTTTGCTTTCTACAAAAGAACCTACTCAACTCTAACGACGATTAGTTTAAATATGAATAACTTAAAGATATCTTTCTATAATTAAAACCTATATCTCCAGAGAAAAAAAAGTTATTGGGTGAGTTACTCGTTAAAAAAAGTAGATGGAAAAGAAAACCGGAAGCCTTTGAATAATTGAATTACGAAACATACAAGGAAGAACCCTACCGGTCGGACAGAAGGAGCAAAATCGATTATTTTGCTTGTAGAAATGGTCACGTCCATGCTTTTAAGCCCTTTACTGAGATGGAGTTGAGAGCTACCGCTTCACTTATGGACCCAGTCGTTCTACTTATGCCTAACTCCTACGCCTTTCAATTTGTCTTACTGACTCGTCGATGTCAAACTTCTTTTTGAATTTAACGTCTATAAAATAGAATCAACGGTCCGAAATGTTCAAATTAATCTTTAATATTTTAAAACATTTAAAAATATAGAAAATTTAACGGGATTAATTTTCTTTTAATTAAATATCATATATGTAGAATCATTTTCATATTTTAAATAAAAAGTTGATTATACTATTACATAATAAGTAGAGCCTAATTTTGATTAATTTTAAAAGATTAATTATATATCAATACAGTATATTTTATTTTAAAATCTAAAAATAATATCATGTTAACATTAATGTGACATTTAATTAAGAAAGTTAACTCTCAAAATTTTCGTTTATTTAAGTCTATTTTAGTATTTTAAAATATAAGAATTAAATTTAAATATTTCAAAATCTCATTTGTAAATGTTAGAGTTCAAAATGTACTTTTGCAAACTTCAAGTCCTTTTCCTCTCTTAGATAAGTTTCATAGAAAGCACAATAGTATTCCAAGTTATTTAAACATTTTTTTAAAAATTAATTGCAACATATTTATCCTGTTAAATTAATACCAAACTAAAGCATCCAAGGAAAGAGAAATATGAGACTCAAAAGAGATTTCATCATCATCATCATCATCATCACCCAGTCTGAAATTTCACAATGAAGTAGGATCTGGAGAAGTCCGATAGTACACAGCCTTATCCCTACATAATAGAAAGACTGTTTTCGATGGACCCACATGCATATGAGACAATATACGAATGATGCAGATGATAGAAACAATTCATTAAAAACATAAAATAAATAAAATACAAGTAATGAAGATTTAGTATATTTAGTATATTTAATCATTATCATCACATCTAATTCAAAACTTTGAAGCGGGATCTAAAGAGGTTATGTAATACTAAAAACCAGAGATGAGGCGGAAAGGAAGAAAGCAAAAGCATCAGTAATGGGAAGAAAGGCAGTAGCAAAGTGTAACATGGTGAGGGGAAAAGACAAGTGTGTAGGGCATTGCATTGCATGTGCCTTGCCTTTGTATCTATTCAATTTTATGCTCTAAACAACCATAGCTATGCTTTGAGCAGAAATGGGAATATGTCTACTCAATGTAAGGACCACAAACCAATCTCCAATCGATCAATCAATCATCTCGCTCTTTTTATTCTTATATCCACAAGAAACTTCAAAGGAACCCTAAAACGTGTTTATGGTTGTTAGGAGAATTTATTGCTTAGCATAACTGACAAGCGGTACTGAAAATCTCTACTTGAGACTAGAATATAACCCAAGTTGTTGGAATAGCATCCTCCTGCATTAGCAGACACACAACTCTTGCCTATACATAGAGCAGAAGATCTTGCAAATACCAGTAACTATAGTTGAAAAAAAAAAACTCTTTTAAGGAGCTTCTGCAACCACAGCTCTTATCTTCCACTTCCACAGGCTTGTAATTATTCTTACAGTAATTAGGACATTTCATAACACAACCAACTTTGAGTAAGAAAAAGAAATACATAATAAGAAGGAAAAAGAATTAAGAATAGCCTATAGGTGCTGATGGTTTGTGATTATGGAGTTGAATCAATATAAGGAAGGATACAATGAAAAAGGAGAAACTGAGGTAAAATATCATATTAGTGCTACCATATGAAATTGTTTACTGCAT
Organism: Erythroxylum novogranatense; assembly: GCA_029891385.1. Lineage (NCBI taxonomy): Eukaryota > Viridiplantae > Streptophyta > Magnoliopsida > Malpighiales > Erythroxylaceae > Erythroxylum > Erythroxylum novogranatense. The sequence goes on from CM057228.1 coordinate 129,100,708, forward strand.
TGGGACAAGATTTTTATATCCCTTGGAGCAGCTGGAAACATAGAAGGTCATGGTGGAACATTTTGTTGCTGTCCTATTCTGCATCTCTGAGGCTTTCGCTCGTCACCCACAACTTCTTTTGGACGATCAAAACCACCTCATCTCCGTCCTGATCTGATTCTGAGCTGGAATCGGTTGTTGCCACCGTTTCCCAGTGCAATGCCATCATGTACTTCTTCACAAAATCTATCACTGATACTTTGTCATGAATGATAACAAAACCACGAGGTCTTGAAATGCGATCAATCTCTAACAGCAGATCTTCAGCACTGCAGCCCTTTTTCTCAATGTCAGAAAAGACATTCCAAGCATGAAGCAAGTCATATGTTCGGGGATATGTCGAGAAAGACTCACACCTGTCAAAATAGATAAGTCACTCAATTTAAACTATGTATCTGGCTATTGGACATTATACGTATGTTGCAATCAGTGGGAAAAAAAATTCTCTTTGACTTAACAAGAATCAGAACTAATCAAACATTCAGAATGCGTCAACCATAAGGCCAAGGGAACATGCTTGTAGCAGGGAAATGTCTCAAAATTAAACTTTGCACCACCTAGATGTATAGATTTCAATCAAAGACATAATTCGTAAGTGCCAGAAAAATCCCACTCTAAAGCCAGTAGTAAAATAACTTGCTTTAAGTAGATTGGCAAGAAGTGGGATGATTTGATATGTTGGGAAATTATACGGGCAACTAGCCAACTACAGTACAGCACCCTTAACAGAGTAGGAATATAAGGTTAATATTAAGTACTTAATCTGACAAAGTACCAATGCCATCATGGATTTCAATATGTTGATTAACATACCAGTTGTGAGTAGTGCCTATCAGTCCCCGGTCATAAATCACCTTCAATGTCTTTGGCCCATCCTCAGGGACAACATTCATCACCCAAACATCCTTGCCTTTGAGAGCAGCTGCAAATGAACCCAAATGTGCCTTCATGTCCATCACGTTCCTCAGAGTGTCTGACTGGATCTTTGAACTCAAGAGATTCCAGTAACTCTCCACTCTTCGCCTCCAGAGTTCCTGCACATAATAGTCAGTACCTAAGCTCCTGTTCTCGGCGACTATCTATATGACTAAACCAAGTGTGCATCCATGTTCTAACACAGTAACCAAACACTTGTAGAAAGGATGTAAGTCTTTTTATTTACCGTGTCCTTTTCAAACATTCCATTCGAATAGCCAAAATCAGCAAGTCGAGGAGGAGCTGTAGTCAATCTAGCTGGCCAAGGTGCCAATCCACTTCCCTTAAATCTGTGGTCATCTGAACGGAGTAATAAGATTTCCAGTTAGCTAATGGTTTTTATAAACTAGTAATAGGTGGATGTAGTTAACATACTAAGTATAACTTATGCACAATAGTTAACGGACCAATTAGAAGCAATGTATATAACTGCATATATACTTATTATAGCAGTGTGAAGGCATGCATCTCTTTATGCAGAATATCGTGTTAATTTGAAATGTAATCAAGTATTAGAGACTTGTTATTGTACAATTAGCTCTCAGTGTTGTCAAGTTTACAATCTTTCTATAGTCATAATGTCCCATTTGTACGGCTAAAGAGTGCCAGTATAAATGCACTTGAACCATGAAGAACTTAATCATAAACTCAATGTCAAAAGGTTGGTCAGGAAAAGAGAATAGTAATATGAAAAAATTTCAATTGGAAAGTGATCAAGTTTATTTACCTCAAAAGTAGCAACAAGGGAAAAGTTAGCAGTAGAAACTAGGATACTATGAGAAAGACTAGAGAAAAGAAACTCACGGTCAGAATAAAGTGTGATGCAAGGCTCCATTGACACGCCCCAAACTGCATCTGGATCATCATCAGATCGACAGAGAGGGGGTCGTGTACCAGGTTGTCTCTGCAGATAACAGTCATTTGATAAAGGTTTTTGCCAAATAACAGTCTGGTTCCTCTTTGCAGCTACTGTCCAACACATCCGTCCAACAAGATCACTCATTTCTCTCCATATTCTGAGATCTTCATCATCCTGTGCATAAGCTTCAGGTGATGAGTAGGCAAAATAGCCTCCTGGCCTGAGTAACCGATCTAGCTCAAGAAGAAGAATACCGTCCCTCTGCAGCCAATCTATCCTACACCGAGAACAGTGGGCAAGCTCAAAAGACCTACTAGGGTAAGGGAGTCTCTTGGTTCCTAGAACACCCAGATATGCAGGTATTCCTCTTTCCAGAGCAAACTGAATTTGGTTTTGATGCACATCATTTGGTGCTAGAGACATAGCAATTATATCTGATGACAAAAGATAAGCTCCAAAACTGGCAACACCACAGCCAACATCAAGGACTGTTCTTAATCTTCCTTCATTGTTTAGATTGTTGCCTGAAAAGTTCAGCATCTGCGAATAGAACCAAAAATAAAACTATTAATCCAACCAGCACAAGCCTTTTTTTTTCCCTTCTGAAAAGAACACAGTAAACAATGGATCATAAAGACAAAAATGCTCAGAATAAAATAAGCAGACAAAAATACACGAGGCGCAAATGAAGAAGCTGGTAATAAAGTAATCATAAAGTGAAAGACAAGTAGGGTTCTTTTTTTTTCATCTTCCTAATGCATTTTGGCAGAGATCAGCAGCCTTACATTTGCAATGGAGGCAATATACTTGTCAGCTCCATAATGAAAATGGGTGCCACCCCCAGGAAATTCAATCTTTTCACCTTTAACAACCATCCAGTTCTGATCAGATTTCTCATGTGCAAGATGAGTATGAGGTATATTTGCTTTCCACACCTCATCTCTACTTTTTGGCCACTTGATTGGGATCTGCAAGAACACAGATATTATAAGTTTGAATACACCAATCTGGCAAGACATAAATGTCACATGATAAACATTTTGGAATTGTTCTAGTCAGTAAGTTTAAGCAATCTAACCTTGTATCCAGACGGAGGTGGAATCAAGCAGTTATAACGCCTTTCAGGAGGAGGGCAATGTCGTTCATAATGCTCCATCAGAGAAAGATCCAGCTTCAACCTCAATTGGTATATTAGATTCCTGTCCAGACAGGGAATGATTTCTGAATGGCGATCATCACAAACCTTCAAGATCAGGACAAAAATATTAATGAAATCAGCAAAACAGACTGGGCAGAATATAAAGAAGCATAAGCATTCAAAGTATCAAGTCAAATAGAAATGAGAGATGGTGATGAAGACATGGTTAGCAGGGAAAGTCGTACAGGGAAGCTTTTTCGTATAGCAACATCATCTCCATCTTCACGTCCAAAGTTTGAACCATCTTGTTTAGCATCTGACTCGTCATCCCCACCCAAATAAGATGTTCCAAGTTTTCTCAAGGATCTAGTACCGTACTCAAGGGCTGATGCACCACGGCCATGCGAGCCAAAAATGGATCCATAATAAAAGTATACAAATCCAATAAAGACTCCAAGAACACAAACCGAAGTGATCAAACGCTTCTTTTCACCCCCATCAGATCTTCCTCTCATCTTTTACCAAATTGCAGAACTTTCAAGCAGATTTTTCCGGTCCTTGCTTAAAGGCTAGAAGATAATACCTGGCAACTACTATGCTCCTCTGTCAATCACACTACCCAAAATAAGAACCTATTTTTTGTATTCTACAACACAGGAAAGAATGCACTACTTTGATACCAGTGAAGACCAGTCAACCTGCAACATGGAAAAAATGAACCATCAACAAAATAAAACATCCAAAAAATATTTTAGTTACAATGCATCAACTAGCTAGTTTTCTTATTATTTCAAAGTTTAGTGATTGTTTTAGATGTTTTATATTATAAATATATTTCTATATAATTAAATTACTTTTCAATATAAACCAGTTAGAATAAAATGATATTTAATATAATTAAAAAAATAATTCGATTTCATGATGAAAAGTCTAAATCTTGAGAGGTGACCATAAGCAAATGGTAGTCTTAAGATGTGCCCGTAATTTGACCATGCCAATCTTTGATAACAATAGTTGTCAGCCGATAAACAACACAAAAGTAATCTTCAAGGCTATAGACAGGTGAAGAATGCATGGATTGAATCAGTAATACAGACACTTAACAATCTCGTACAACTAATCTCAACTTTTAATAACTCGAGAAGGAGAAAGAAGAAAATAATTTCAGAACGGAATTGAGAAGATTATCAGCCCAACAGTGGGCAAAGTAGCAGCTATCATAAACACCTAAGGAAAAGGTGACGTTTAGCTGCAGAGCATAGATTGAAACTACTTATAGTCAACAGAAAGATGCAAGTTTTTAATTCAAGATTTGGATCTTGCTTTCCTGCCAAACTATTCACCGACAAAGCAAGAATAAAGCTGAAATCCCAGAGTTGCATCCAGAATGATTAATCCAGTTAATGGATACATCAATTAGAAGAACACAATTAAATAATGCAATTGCTAGTAGCCTTCGTAAACTATTTATCTATGTAACAGGGAATAAAAATAATAACAATTAAGATAATGAAAGCTTTTTTTAGCTTATAAAACGTACTAAAGCTAACAGATCTGAAATAAAAACTATTACTTCCATTGAACGTCTATCAGAAGCCAGTGTCATTAACGTAAAGCATCATCGACTAATCAAAAAAACAGAGAAAAACGATCATTTCAAGAAAAACCCAGATAGGCTTCCACGAGATCCAACCATAAAACCAGCGCTTTGCGCAAAGACAACCCGAAGAGATAAGGGCAAAAAGAGCAACAAAAAAAAAAGCTTACTTGATCAGATTGAAAACGGAAATTGGTAAAAGGTCAGATGTGTAAGAGGAGAGATCTAACTCAGATGCTCGGTTCTATAAGTGGAAGCATACACGGGAAAGCGAACAGATCTCAAGTGTTAGATTTGGCTTTCCTATTTAGACGCACAGGCAGAGACAGAGCAAGAGAGAGAGAGAGAGTGCAAAATAGGAGCGGGCACTGGCGAGAGGCAGTGTTTGTGTATATGTGGGAGTGTGTGCTTGTGCTTATGTGCGTGTCCATACCGTGTTAATGTTTTTTAAGGTATATGTTTTAGTAAAACAATTATAATAGTTTAGAACATTAACGAGATCTGGTTCATGAGCATGATTAGATTAGATTAGATTAGATAGACAATTTATAGTTTGTATTTGAGAATGTTTCGTTAAAACTGTTAAGAAGGTTTGTTTTATTCTAACACGGCTTGTTAATTGGGTTATGTAGTTAAAGATTTAGTTGTCTTAAATCCAACCGAAGAGGATCCATAATCTTTTCAACAAGTTCGATTCAGAAAAATCTCCATCAAGCCTAATAATGTCAGATGATATTAATGACTATTATATTTAGGTTGATGTTAATTAATAATTATATAAGTATTAATTCAAGAAGCCATTTGAATTTAGTTTTTTTTGACAATGTTTTAAAAATTAAATCGAAGATTAAAATAAGATTTTTAAGATTTTAAAATAAAATTAAATAAAATTAAAAATTTGAAATATAATTGAAAGAGACCATTCTTATATTTGGAGGAATTTGAAATTTAATTGAAAAAAGATATTATTAAATGAAAATTAATTAATTTTATTTTATAAAATTAACCGATTAATTAATAAATTGATTGATTTTTAACGACAAGAGTTATTAAAGTAAATCAAATCGAAAAGTTAGATAGTTTAATATTTTTACGGTTGAATTAGTTAAATTTTTAATCATTAGCTTTTAGCTTTAACATAATTTTAATGTATTTAAAAATTAGAGTTGGGAATTTTACTTGAAACAAATTTATCTAGTGGTAAAATTTTATAATAAATTTTAATTAAAAATTAAAAATGACATACATGCAGATATTCATTTAAAATTTTGTAAGTATTAAAATATGCAATTATTCATTATGCGAATTTATATTATTACACGTCAAGTACTCAAAATATGTAAAATTCTTAAATATTTTGTATAAATTATTTAAGACTTTAAAATATAACAATATTCTCGTACATAAATCTTTTTTTAGTTTATTTAATATTTAGTTAAGGATATGTAAAGTTTGAGAGGCATAGGGCACTCCCATTTATCTCTTTACCTCTTACTCTTATCTATTGGATTGATGATACGTCGATCAAGTATTCTAGTAGAGTTTAGGTCCAACTCAATTAAAGAGTTTAGCTTGTTTTCTACTTCAACATATGAAAGAGTTGTAAGTGGATCGGTCACACAGTAATTGTCATATAAAAAAATTAATAAATGATATTTAGGTTTGGCATTTTGTTACCAAATTATTACTCCTTTCTATTTAAAATAAGTGTTATTTTAGAGAGATGCATACTTAGTAAGAAAGCTAGTGAAATGTTTGATATGTCCTTATTAATTGTATGCTGAATTGTCTTGAAAATGTAATCCGTATAATTAGGATGTAAGAGAAATTAAAGGATAATTTTAAAATAAAATTATAAATATGCATAAAAATTATAAACGACACTTATTTTGAATAATTAAATTTCTAAAACGATACTTATTTTAAATAGGCAGGAGTAAAATATAAATCTATTAAATTCAGATTAGATTCTGTAGCTCTGTAGCTTTGATCCCATCTGTATCTCATTGTCACGCATCTTCCGTATGATACAATTTACAACGCTGCATGGTTGAAATCCACAAAAGTCGTCAATGACAGCAAATTCCTTAGTGGCAAATCCAAAGTCCTGCACAACCTAATTATCACTGCAAAAATCTACAGTGTGGGGACTTAGAATATGTGCCTATATTACTGTACTATGATCATGTTTTCTGGCTTCAAAATCTCTCCCAATCCCAGTGGAGGAACTACCAAGTCTTGCGATCCCAGCGTAAGAAATTGAGCATACTTTGCTAAAAAATGAGCACCACCTGTTAGCTTCCTTAGGCGTGTATTGAAGACGGACATGCCAATCCCGACAAAGGAGGACTTTGATGATTGTCAATAACTGCCCACGTCCGTCATCGACGTCCGAAAGAGAAGAATTCGTTTCTTGCTCTGTTTTGGGGAAAAAAAGGAGGGGACTCCGGGAGGATCAATTCCAGGGTCATGGGTCTCCCAAGATAGCTCCTTTTAGGGTGGCTACATTCCTCCGGAAAATGTGCTCATTGCCTCTCCATTCTCTTGTTATTTTGGTTAATTAAAAAAAAAACAAATTTTAATTTTATAATTATAGTTCAAACTTAAAAATATGATAATTAAAATTTAAAATTTTTGTAATTCTAATATGATGTTAATGTGTTTGTTAACTTTTATTAATGTGACTTTCCACGTATTTTAAAAACTTAATTAAGATGACATTTTAAAAAAATGTCACATTACAATTTCTAAATTAATTTACACAACCCGACACCCTCACTCTTCGGTTTCAATTTGTTACCTTCATTTTTAGTTTATTTTTCCGATGTCCCAATTCACTATTGCATCGTAGTACACCAGCAAGTTTTTCGGTTTTGATTCGTTTTATTGACACTCTCAGTCCATCGTTTTTAGTTTTGTTTTTCGGACACCCAAGTTACTCTCGCATCGTAATGCACCAGCAAGCTCTTAGTTTTCAGTTCATTATCCTGACACTCTCAACCCTACTGAAAACGAAAGGTGAGCATGTTGGGATAACAAACTAAAAACAAAGGGAACAAATTGAAAAAGAAGGGTTAGCATGTTGGGGCTACCTAAATTAATTTAAGGATTAAATTGTGTAATTTTAATTATGTGATAAAACGATATCGTTTTATTAATCTTCATTACTTGTATTAATTTTGAGTGATGTATATTAATGTTTAAAATTTTTAGAACACATGACAAGCCATGTAAGTAAAATTAATAGAAACATTAATGTCAAGTTAAAATTTAAAAAAATTAAAATTTTAATATTTAATTGTAATTCGGGCTATAATTATAAAATTAAACAAAGTTTTAGATTTTTTATAATTTACTCTTTTTTTTTTAATTCCTTTTATTCCCTTTCTTGCTATCTGTCTATAGGTGCCGACGTAGAAAATGATGGATCCAACGTGCCCAGCACGCAGCCTGACTTTTTCTTTCCACCGTACTCCCGAAATCTTTCTTTTGCTGCAAAAACATATGCGGGGGCAGAATCATATTTGCTAAATATTAACAATAGACACTTAAGTTGAAAAATGGAGAATATAAAGAATCCTTGTAGATAAAGCTTGAGAATGAACAGGTTTCCTCTCCTAATAATTTTCACCACCTATGCTAGTATCTCCATATTCTTTTGCCTTTAATCTTTTTGTAGATGAAGTACTCCAATTCATGCATTAACAGGATTATGTCATTAACCAAGCAACAAAAATAAAAGGAAAAAGAGGACTTGTTCAATCTCTGGCCAACAGGATCTGCCATTCTACTGGGAAACTTGTAGGAGGAAAAGAAAAAGAGAGAAAATAATCAACAACTGTACACAACAGCACCAGACGGTGTGGTGGCATTGACCTTGCTGCTCCAGTCTTCTATTTCAGACATGCACACGTTGTTGCTTTCTTTTACTTTTCCCGCTTATCAACCATTTACTTAATTCTCCCTGCTTTGTTCCTTTGTTCCCTTTGCAATTAATAACATCAATACACAAGCATATGTTGCTTTCTTCTAATTCTCTGTTAAGTCTCAGACATATGATCATAGAACAAAAAGATTCAATCTATTGAACATCAGGGTCTCTCTTGTAAGGTCTTTCCATATATCAGATGCACCATGTACAGTAAGAGGACAAGTATTGAGTAAAAAATTGGTTCAGTTCCAGGTTTTACATAGGAAAAAGGGTATGCTCATTTATATCTAATCTATGCCTCTCACAGAATCGCAGGATCTTTGTATCTTTTGAAAATAGTCTCAATGTCTGCCATTACTTCTGAGGGCAAAGGTCGCTCAGTTGACGTGAAAGCATCAATGTCTTCTTTTAGCTGTTCAACTGAGGTTGCACCAATGATTGAACTAGTCATAAATGGCCGATCTCGTGCAAATCCAAGAGCCAGCTGAACTGGAGTCAGACCATACTTCCTGGCCAGTTCAACATATTTTACTGTAGCTTCCTACAATGCAGCTCAAAGAAATATTAATGACAAAATCAAACTTACTATGATTAATTGCGTATAATAGATCACGTGAGCAGAATGCATAAAACCAGTCACTTTCAATACAAGTAAAATGGCTTCCAAAGTACTTAGTCAGACTACAATAATCAGCTAATATACTTATTAGAACTGCTTGATTTCAGTAAAATTGGGGCTATTTATGCAAATCACTTGCATTTATCTAACCCTAGGACGAGATTCATGAACTTAACTCACTTCTGAGTTGTCCATTTAACAGCAAATATCTTCAATGACAAGGGCTTTTCAAATCATGGAATTATCAACAACACTGGTCTATTAAATTGCCAAATATAGTTTCCTACGAGAACAACATACAGAAATACAAAAACACATAATCTCAACTAACTTTGCAGAGTTGGTTACTCTCATAAAAGGCCACCAATATCATCCAGCTAAAGTGTCACGTTATACTTGTAATGTAAGATAAATTTAGCCAGTAGATACTGGTACTGGGACTCACTTAATTTGCATTTAGATTAGAAGTGTCAAAATCAAGCCCCTTAGCCTGAACTATAATTATTCTAATAATCTCCCCTAGCGACAGCCTCAGGATTCAAACTGTCAACCTTACTTCGATAACAACTATTAAGACCACACCCTTTAGCAATCAATTAAAAGCTATCACTGGGGGTTAACGTGAATTATATATCTTTTATAGTGGCAAAGTCTCAAAGCTATAAGGATGACCGCTGAATTAACAATCCAACATAATAGTGGAATTTTTAGAATCTTAGTCAACTAACTCGGGCAAGTGAATCCTTGTATCTTTCCATGTAGGCAGGGTAGAGGTTTAGTCTTCCTTTTTTAGCAGCTTCAGAATCAAGATCCAAATATTTTCCAGTTAGTGATCCACCATCCAAGGTAGAGTAAGAAAGTAAGCCAATGTTGCAATTGTTTGGGTGGCATACTTCAGCAAGATCAACTGCAAAGAATCACGAGAAACATAATCATTATTCAAAAGGCAACACAAACATGTACGTATCCCATGGGCAATTAGCTGAATTACTTTCATTTCTACTGACTGAACTCTAGCATTATACTGCCTGGTTTGAACAAACATTAGCAAATGGACACAGCGTAATTCAGTAACAAAAATATTAAAAAGCTAATGCCAACAAGTTGCATGGAGGCCACAAATCTATCCAGACCAATGTCTTGGACCTGGTAAAGACCAATTTATCAATAAGGAAAAGAATGTTCAGATATGAATGCCAACATAGCAGTCAAAGCCCTACAGTTGGGAAACAATTCAGGCTAGACATTTTTGTGCTACAGAAATTTTATTCAGCCTCCCTGCCAAGATAATCTCGCACATTAAACTCTCTTCCTAATTCCAAGGTTTCATAGACCCGTTGTAATAAATTATCTGATGTAGGACAAGTTATACAATTAGAAACTCAGCAAAGGAAAACAGAATAAAGAGAGAGAGAATAAGTAGAGAATCCAGATGAACAAGACAGATCTGATCAGGTTAGAAACATAGAAGAAACTAATGAAGAATCAAGAACATAATAGAAAAGACAGGTCTATATTACTATCTAAAATAATAGTCACTAAACAAGTTCATAACAAAATTTCTAGACCTCCAATTTGTGATATGTAAAAATCTAATTCTAATACGACTAGAAAAGCAAATAGCTAACAGAATAGGATTGCCAACTCAAAGAAGACTATCGTGGGAGTTAAATCTGAATAAAACAACTAAAACTGAAATCAACTTCAGATATATGTCTAGTAGAGGAACTGAAGAAATTGTCCCGGATGATTGTCTTAAGATCATCTGGGTACACCAAAGAAAAGGCAGATTAGAAGCAACATTTACAATGCCAAGAAACCAAGAAGAAAGTCCAATGTGGAAAATCTTGGAAACTAAATAACAAGTCTCCTAGAACCATAATCTGATTAAAAGCAGTTAACAAGGTTAGCAAGATAAAGAAGGCTGGGAGTTCACTAGAAAAGTGATAGTTCCTGTGAAATATTAGCAGAGAAGAAATAATCTCATTCTCATGTATTGTAGGTTACAGCAATGGTTAATATATATACAATTGCCTATACTAAATAAAGTATCAGATTTCCTAAGATACATGGAAATTTGTATCTTATCCTAATCCCTAAAAATCAGGGATTTACATGATTTCTATAGCTATACAATCTACTAGATAATACTACATGATTCTACATGATCTGCATAGATAATATTGTATAATCTGCATGATACTGCATAATCTGCATGGATAATACTTCATGATTCTGCATAATCTGCTTGATTCTACACAATCTGACACTCCCCCTCAAGCTGGTGAGTGGATATTTTCCATTCCTAGCTTGCCAATAATATCTTCAAACACTGTGCTTGTTAGTCCTTTTGTAAGAACGTCTGCCAACTGATCCTTGGTTGACACAAATGGGGTGCATATTAAGCCACTGTCCAGTTTTGCTTTGATGAAATGCCTATCAACTTCAATATGTTTCGTACGATCATGTTGTACCGGGTTACGTGCAATGTTAATGGTTGATTTGTTATCACAGTACAATCTCATAGGTCCTTCCCATTTTATTTTCAAATCATCAAGAATTATCTTCAGCCAAAGTAACTCACATATTCCCAATGCCATAGATCTAAACTCAGATTCTGCACTTGATCTTGCCACTACATTATGCTTTTTACTTCTCCATGTTACAAGGTTACCACCTAGGAGTATGCAATAGCCAGATGTTGATCTTCTATCAACCAAAGAACCTGCATAATCTGCATCAGTATAAGCTTCTAATGTCAAACTCGGATCGTTTGTTTCTTAAATGTAATTCCTCTTCCGGGCTACCTTTCAAGTATTGTAGTATTCTTTATCGCTTTGAGATGTGATTCTTTAGGATTGTGCATAAATTGACTGACCTTGCTCACTAAGCAAATGCTATATCTGGTCTTGTATGTGCTAGATATATCAACTTCCCAACAAGCTTCTGATATGATACTTTATCTACAATAGGATCTTCTGGAGCATCACCTAATCCATGATTGAATTCTATTGGTGTGTCAACTGGTTTACAACCCAATTTTCCTGTTTTTTTCAACAAGTCAAGTACATACTTTTGTTGAGAGATGAAGATCCCTTGCTTTGAGTGAGCTACTTCAATGCCTAGGAAGTATTTTAACTTTCCTAGCTCCTTAATATCAAATTCCTTCAAGAGACATTGCTTCAGATTTTTCATTCCTTCTACATCGTTACCTGTCACAATAATATCATCTACATAAACTAACAATGCTGTCACCTCTCCAGATTTTGAATGTTTAATGAACAAAGTATGGTCTCCTTGACTCTGCTTAAATCCCAATGAAATCATCACCTTAGCAAACCTCCCAAACCAAGCTCGTGGGGATTGTTTGAGCCCATAAAGAGCTTTCTTCAGCTTGCACACCCTTCCTTCTTTAGATTCAAAACCGGGAGGAACTTCCATGTAAATTTCCTCTTCTAGGTCACCATGGAGGAACGCATTCTTAACATCAAATTGCTGCAAATTCCACTCAAAATTAGCAGCTAATGATAGCAGTATTCTTACCATGTTCATCTTAGCAACAGGGGCAAATGTCTCAAGGTAATCAATGCCATAGGTTTGAGTGAACCCTTTAGCCACCAATCTTGCCTTATACCTTTCCACCGAACCATCAGCCTTGTATTTTACTGTGAAAACCCACCTACATCCAACTAGCTTCTTCCCTCTTGGCAATTCAACTAACTCCCATGTCTTGTTCTTATCAAGGGCCTCCATTTCGGTTTTCATGGCCTCCTTCCATTTTTTGTCTCCTAATGCCTCAATTAGATTTTTGGGTATGGGAATTGTATGGAGATTGGTTAGGAAGGCTCTATGTTTTTGGGATAGGTTCTGGTAAGATATGAAGGAAAACAGTGGGTGTTTTGTGCAGGTTCTGGTTCCTTTCCTGAGTGCAATTGGTAGGTCCTCAATACTAGTTTCTTTTGGTTCCTCTGCTGGTTCAAGTGACTCAACTCTTGGTTCACAATCTGCTTTGATATTTTCATTTGGAAGTTGAGTAACAACACGAATGGTAGATTGAACTTGTGCTGGTCGAGAGACTGATACCTTTCTCATGGAATAAACTTGCAGTGGCTGTTTGGCAGTAGATGTGGCTGACTCAATTGAAGAAGAGGTGGATTTAGGTGTAGGTGTAGAAATGGATTTAGGCACGGTTATATCTTGAGATTGAACAATACTAGGATCTAAAAGAAACATATCCTTTTCCTTATCTTCACTCAAGATCTCCCCCTGAAGATGAGTGTGCTGAAAAAAAAGATTCATTCTCAACAAAAGTAACATCAGCTGAGATAAAAAAAATTTTAGAAGGTGGATGAAAGCATTTATAACCCTTTTGAGTTGAGGAATATCCAACAAAAATGCATCTAAGAGCTCGTGGATCTAATTTGTTCCTATTGTGAGAATGAATATGAACAAATGCAACACAACCAAAGATTCGGGGTATCCGATTGTTAGACAGAAAAAATTGGAAAAAACTTTGTGAGTACTTCAATTGGACTTTTGAACCCAAGGACCCGTGTTGGAAGTCGGTTAATGAGATGGGCAGCAGTTAAAACTGCTTCACCCCAGTATTGTTTTGGAACATTCTTATGAAATAGCAATGCTCTAGTGATCTCTAGGAGATGTCCATTTTTTCTCTCAGCCACCCCGTTTTGTTGTGGAGTAGTAACACATGATGACTCATGAATAATTCCTGTTTTCTGAAAAAATGAAGAAAGGGTTTGATTGAAATAATCCTTGGCATTGTCTGATCGAAATCTCTTAATTTTGACATCAAATTGAGTATGGATCATGTTGTAGAACTTAGGAAACATGGTACTAACATCGATTTATTTTCAAGAGGTAAAGCCATGTGACTCTGTACAATCATCAATAAATAAAACAAACCACCTAGCCCCCGAAACATTTGGAATGTTAGAAGGTCCCCAAATATCACTATGAATGAGAGAAAATGGAACAAAGGCTTTATTGGTGCTTATTGGAAAGGAAGCACGTTTGTGCTTTGCAAGTTCACAATCATCACAATGAAAAATTTCAGATGTAAGATTTCTAAACAATGAAGGAAACATGAACTTTAGAATTCTAAAAGATGGGTGACTTAAACGACGATGATAAAGCCAAATTTTATCTTGATTTGACATGACAGATTCGGAAAGAAAGGATGTAGATAATGATTTTCCAACTTCTGGTTTACTGGGTAGTTTTTCCAAAAAATAGAGACCATCTCTCTGACTAGTACATCCAATCATCTTCTTCGTGCCTAGCTCCTGAAAGACACAATGTGAAGGAAAAAAGGTTATACTACAATGTGAATCTGTAGTTAATTTGTGAATGGAAATAAGGTTTGCAAATAGTTTGGGAACATGGAGAACATTTCTTAGTGTAAGGTCCTTGTTTATGTATATATCTCCTTGACCAGCCACGGTGGTGATAGATCCATCAGCTATGGTGATCTTTTTATGGCTACAGTTGGGGTTATAAGAGATAAAGTATTTAGAAGAACAAGTCATATGATCTGTTGCTTCGGAATCAAGTACCCACATAGGATAGGAATATCTTACTGAGGCATTAGGATTAGAAGAAGAAGAAGAAATACCTGAAAACACTAATGAACAAGTACCTGTTGAGATTGGCTTTTCAAAGGACTCCACAAATGTTTTTAGTTTCTCCATTTCTTCGGTATTGAACTCAGGAATAGATTTCTTAGAGTTTTCGTCATTAGTTGACAAACTGCTCACCATATGTGCTTGACTTCGGTCATTCCTACTGTGATTGGGCTTGCCATGAAGTTTCCAGCACTTCTCCCTAGTATGCTGATGCTTTTTGCAGTATGTACAGAATAGAGAATCCCGATTAAAAGGTTTAGATGAGTCCACTCTAGTGACAGCTGTAGAATTATTAGCCTCCTTCAAATCCGTGGCCTTAGTAATAAGTGCAGAACCATCTCCTCCTTGAGGTTCAAGCATAACACTTCGACGTCCCTCGTCCAAGACGTATAATAGCTATTGTCTCATTTAGAGACTAGAGGTTTTGTTTTCCTAAAATCTGCACCCTTACAAAGATCAAATTCCACGCTTAAACCTCGCCAAAAATCATAAATACGATTCTTTTCCACAAAACGCTTTAAAATTGCTGCATCTTCACTACTGACTCATTTGGATACATTGATAATGATCTATCTCCCGCCACAAGCTTTGTAAGAGACTCGAATATTCAAAGGATGTCCGAGTTTCTTGTTTAGTCGCTGAAATTTTCGTCCTTACCTCATAGATTTGTGCAAAGATCATTGACTTTGGAATAAGTCCGCGAATAGCTTCCCATATCTCCTCGGCGCCTCTAGAACATGCATGTGTCACTAATTTCTGGCAAGATTGAGTTCCACAACCAAGACATAACCATGGAGTCTTGCTCATCCCATGCCAGAAACTTTGGATCATCCTGAAGGATCAAGACTCAATAAATGACTCAATTTCCTCTCCTTTTAGGAATGTGCGGACAAGTTGTGACCACTTTAAATAGTTCTTCCCATTCAATCGGTATGCAGCTTGAATATTCGCAAATCTCCGTATAGCAAAGATAGAGATTCTCGGCAGAATGGCTAATGATTTCAGCCGAACCATCGGGTGATTCTGACATGATTGATTTGGTAGAACTAAGGAAAGGAGTAGGAAAAGAAGTGATAAGGCTAGGACGTTGAAGAGGAATAGTGGAGAAAGATTCTTGGTCAAGATGACCAAAAAGAAATCGAGTTTTAGAAAAAAGAGCCAATAGCTCGATACCATGTGAAATATTAGCAGAGAAGAAATAATCTCATTCTCATGTATTGTAGGTTACAAAGAATGGTTAATATATATACAATTGTCTATACTAAATAAAGTATCGATTTCCTAAGATACATGGAAATTTGTATCTTATCCTAATCCCTAAAAATCAGGGATTTACATGATTTCTATAGGTATACAATCTACTAGATAATACTGCATGATTCTACATGATCTGCATAGATAATATTGTATAATCTGCATGATACTGCATAATCTGCATGGATAATACTTCATGATTCTGCATAATCTGCTTGATTCTACACAATTTGACAGTTCCTTTAACCAGCTCTAGACTATAGACTCTTATTGGTGTAAAAGAGCTTTGAGTTTATAAACAAAATAAAAGAGGGTAAATTAGTCAACCGCAAACTTTAATTTAGTAGATGAAGAATAAGAATTGATGTGACAACAACGCCAACTTATCATGCCAAGTTTTCTTTATTAGATAGGTGTTGGTTATTATGTATAATTAGTAATTAAGGGTAACAATGTATTTTTCATATATTAGGGTTAAGTGTATAGATTATCTCTATATAACCTTTGTAATTTTATGTTTTTTATGTTTAACGTAAGTGACTAATAAGAATTTTATCGATTACTCCTCAAAATCTTCATGGTATCAGAGCCATTGCCAATTGAAGGTTGAGTTTACTCCTTTCTTCAGTAGGTTAGTTCGGAAGAATAAGGTTTCGGTATATTGTTTTTGTGCAAGTGTGAAGAGGTTGTGCTTCGCTCCTCTCCTTTCGACACAGCCATCACCGAAGCATAGCCCAGGGGAAGTTCGACCAGTACCCAAGTTTTTGTTAGCGTTAATTCAGACGTTAGACAGGGAGGACGATGGAATACGTGACGAGAGAGGCCAAGAGTGATAGGCGTAGGGAACAAAGTATGTAAGCGGGTACAAGGAATCATAGTGTCAACACTGTCGGGACTGCATATAAATATTAGTACATGTCGAACGTTGTGGGTATGTTGGTTGTTAAGGATTATTCTATTCCTGAATTGTTGATTCTTGTCTGTGGATCTTTTGTCTCTCTCTCTCTCTGTCCCCCTCATTTTGTGTCCGATTGCTTTCCGTTATATTTTTCCATTGTTCGCAATTTGTTATTCAACATTTGGTATCAAGGCAAACGAATCTGGGACTCATTCATGGCTGAAGGAACGCGAGGTGCCGAGTTACGTAGGTTTGAGGAAACCTTGAAGGGACTCATGGAAGCTCAAAGCCGTCAGGAAAAACTGCTCCGGGAGATGCAGGAACGCAGCGAGAAGGTCTTATCGGATGTCCAAAACAAAACTGAGCAGCTGGCACTGGAAGTGGGTGATTTACGATCCTCTAGTATTCCGGAGGGATCTAAATAGGGCGAGGGTAGTAGCATATCCGGTCCAGCAGGGAAGACTATCCATGCGCCATAGATTAAAGAGGAGTCTAGGGGATTTGCCAGGTTGGAGAGGATCGAATTTCCGATGTTTGACGGAGACAACATCAAATCTTGGGTGTATCGATGTGAACAGTTCTTTCAAATCGATCAGACACCGGACAACTTGAAGGTGAACGTTGCCATCTTGCACATGGATGAAAAAGCGCAAGAGTGGTACTGTTTGTTCATACGAAATAGACTGAACACCGAGGTGATGGAATGGGGTGAGTTTACTAAGGCTCTTCAACAACGATTTGACGCAGAGATGTTTGATGACCCGGTAGGGGACTTTAAGGAGTTGAAACAACTGGGTACGGTGCTGGAGTATTGTGCGCAATTTGACCATTGCTCGAATAGGTTGTCATTGACAGAGGATTATCTAGTGGGGTTTTTTGTGAAAGGTCTAAAGCCGAAGGTGGGAATAGCGGTGAAACTGCATGAACCTCAATCTCTACATCAGGCTTACAGTTTGGCAAGGAAACAGGAAGCCATCCTCATGGCGACAGGACACCCATTGATGAATCGCAACCAATCTTCTCGAGCTTTGAATGGGAACAGGAATATGCCACTTACACCTCGTAGCAATGTTAGTTCTGAGGGTCTGTTACCGACCCCACCGCACGCGCTCCGTGCATCGCCATCAAGGGGAAGAACCTCGAAGGCAATCAGTAGTAGGGATTTCGATGAGAAAAGGGCGAAGGGTTTATGCTTCTAGTGCGATGAGAAGTACACTGTCGGGCATAAATGTACTAGGCGCCAACTGCATTTTTTCCTAGTACCGGAGGAGATAAGTAATGAGATGGAAGCGGAAGTAGTGGAAGAAGAGGTCTCGGACGACGGTGCGAGACACGAAGCAGGCCCCCTGATATCGATGCAAGCCATGACCGGTTTCCCGGGTGAGCTGGAGTACAAGCAAAAGCGGCTCGTCGGAGACCATCAACGCCGACCAATCCAAATCCGAATTGACAATGGTAGTACTCACAATTTTTTGGCTGTGGGGGTAGTACGAAGGGGGAGGTGTGAGCTGCAAGACATACCTCCCATAAATATCACAGTGGGAGGTGGGTTACAACTGCAGTGTACGCAGCATTGCACCAATTTCAGATGGACCATGCAGGGCACACAATTTAGTATGGATGCACTGGTGATTTCCTTGGACGGGTGCGATGTTGTCCCGGGAGTCCAATGGTTGGTAGGCCTAGAAGACGTCTTGTGCAATTTCCGCAACCGCACCATGACATTTTCGTGGGAAGGAAAGATGATTACACTCCAAGGAGGGCCGGAGAGTTGATCTCGAGTAGTCTCAGAAAAAGGATTCCAGAAAACGCTCCAAGGATTGGCTGGAGGCCAACTCATGATGATCCAATTATCCAATCCCATGGAATATCAATTCCAGCAGATGCGGCTGACGGAGGAGCAAGGTAATGCAATTGATGAATTAACTGTAGTGTTGGCTAAATTATCCAATCCCATGGAATATCAATTCCAGCAGATGCGGCTGACGGAGGAGCAAGGTAATGCAATTGATGAATTAACTGTAGTGTTGGCTAATTTTGCAGAGGTGTTTCAGGAACCTACGACCTTACCTCCGGATCGTCTGTTCAACCATCAGATCGCATTAAGGGAGGGTACTGAAATGATTAACATTGGACCCTATCGATATTCAGGCGCGCAGAAGGATGTTATTGAGCAGGAGGTCAAAAAGCTGTTGAAATAGGGGTTTATACGACACAGCTTCGGTCCCTACGCGTCGCCGGTAGTCTTAGTGAAGAAGAAAGACAACTCATGGCGAATGTGCGTAGATTATCGTGAATTGAACAGACTTACGATTAAGGATAAATTTCCGATTCCATTGATTGAAGAACTATTGGATGAATTGAGCGGGGCAAGTTGGTTTTCCAAATTGGATTTGCGTTCGGGTTATCATCAGATCCGGATGCAACACGATGACATCGCCAAAACTGCGTTCAAGACGCACGAAAGGCATTACGAATTTCTGGTGATGCCCTTCGGTCTGACAAACGCTCCATCGACGTTTCAACGTTTAATGAATGAAGTATTCCGTCCTCATTTGCGGCGATTCATCCTCTTCTTCTTCGACGATATCCTGATTTATAGCCCGTCGTTGTCGTCACATGTGGAGCACCTATCCCTGGCTCTAAAAACACTGCTAGATAACCAGTTATTTCTCAATGGGAAGAAATGTGTATTTGGGGCCCGACAGGTCGATTATCTGGGTTACACTATTTCAGAGGCAGGGGTGGTTACAGATTTGCGGAAAGTCAAGACGATTGAAGAGTGGCCAGTGCCGCAATGCATTACGGAGTTACGGGGGTTTTTAGGAATCACGGGTTACTATCGCCGGTTTATTAAGAATTATGGTACGATGGCTAAACCGTTGACAGAGTTACCGACGAAGGAGAACGCGGTGAAATGGAATTGGACTGAGGCAGAGCAGGGGGCGTTCGAGGCTTTGAAGGGAGCCATCACGTCAGCTCCGGTGCTTGCTCTACCAGATTTTTCGCGACCCTTTGTTGTAGAGGTGGATGCATGCGGCCAGGGCATTGGGGCAGTATTGCAACAGGACGGCCACCCCATTGTGTATTTGAGTAAGGCGCTGGCACAGAGGCATAGAGGGCTGTCAACATATGAGAAAGAGTTTCTAGCAGATAAACTGATAAAGGCCATTAAACAGTGGCACCACTATTTATCACCTCGACCATTCATCGTTCGGACGGACCACCGTAGCTTAAAATATTTGTTGGAGCAACGACTCTCCACTTCATTCCAACAATCGTGGCTCCCAAAGCTCCTGGGGTATGACTTTGAAGTGCAATACAAGAGTGGCAAAGATAACGCGGCAGCCGACTCCCTCCCTCGGTTAACGAGCGTTGAGATGTTTTCAATGTCTATATCACAAGTTCAAAGTGAGTTGTTGACGGCTATCAAGCAAAGCTAGCAAGACGATGTAACAGTTCAACAAATGATTCGGGCGATGGAAGCAGGTAAGGGGGTGACAAATGCCTATGAATGGAAGGGGGGCCTCTTAAGGTGGAAGGGAAGATTGGTGGTCGGAGCTAATGCCCAGCTCCGGCAACAGATTATAAGCATCAGCCACGATGACGCCATGGGTGGCCATGCTGGGGCAGTAGCCACCACCAAACAATTAGTCTTTATTCTTCTGGAAAGGTATGAACAGGGATGTACGTAACTATGTTCAGAACTGTGCGGTCTGCCAACGTAACAAGTTTGATAATGCGGCTTATCCGGGGCTCTTGCAACCTCTTAGTATACCTGAAGGAAGCTGGAAGGAAATAAGTATGGATTTTGTGGAGGGGTTGCTGCAGTCGAAAGGAAAATCGGTGTTATTGGTGGTGGTGGATAGGTTTACGAAGTACGCGCATTTTATTCCCCTCAAGCATCCATATTCTGCGCAGGATGTCGCTGAATTATTCCTTACTCATGTTTTTAAGTTGCATGGCATGCCGGAAGCTATAATTAGCGATCAGGATCCCATTTTCCTCAGCAAGTTTTGGCAGGAACTCTTACGGTTGCAGGGCGTTAAACTGAAATTCTCCACGGCGTACCACCCTCAAACAGATGGGCAGATGGAGGCGGTGAACAAGATATTGGAAACTTATTTACGTTGCTTCTGCAGTGAGACACCACAGAAATGGGGGGAGTGGGTGGTGCTGGCGGAGTGGTGGTATAACACTACTCATAAAACGGTCATTAATTCTACACCACTTGAGATTCTGTATGGATATCCACCTCCGGTGTATACTCCGTATGTTGCAGGGGACCCGGCGGTCATAGAGGTTGACAGGGTCTTACAAAGCCAGGAAGCGATGGTTAATCTCACCAGGTTCCATCTACAGAGAGCCCATAACCGGATGAAACAATACGCAGATGGAAAGCGGTCTGATCGCAAGTTTCAGGTGGGGGATGCTGCCCTGTTAAAGCTCCAGTTGTATAAACAATTTTCCTTGCGGCGTCGGTGTAACCAGAAGTTGTCGCCGCTGTATTATGGCCCTTTTAATGCGTGGCGTATTCGGTCGTGCAATTATGTCAGACACTAAGGAAGCTTCTAAGGAGGTAGAGAAACAATATCCAATTAATGATAGTCCCAATTCGCTGATTATTCCGATTAAACTAGATGGAAGTAACACTTATTTAGCCTGGTATAAATCATGTTTGTTGTCTATTAAGGTTAGAAGCCTATAGGGTTATATTGATGGGAATAAGAAACCACCACCTGTTGCTGATCCTACCTTTAGTCAATGGGACTCTGATAATTCATTGGTTATGTCTTGGCTTCTTAATTCCATGCACCCTAAGATCTCCGGACAATATTTACTACTTGACACTGCGGAGAAGATATAGAAAGCTGCAAAAGCCACTGATTCTCATATGGGAAATGACGCTTGAATCTTTGAACTCCAGAACCAAATTCATGGCACAAAGCAAGGTGAGCTTACTATTTCAGATTACTTTTCTAAACTGGGTAGTTCATGGTAGGAACTGGATTATTATCAAGATTTTCAAGCCAAGTTTGTTGATGATGCGGTACTGATTCAAAACATGCTTGAAAAGGAGCGAGTCTGTGACTTTTTGGCTAGTTTGAATCTAGAATTTGATCAGTTGAGAGTTCAAGTTATTGACAAATGAAGATTTTCTTATTCACTTTCTCATAATTTACAAGGTGTATACATAAGAATATATAGGAGAAACTATCCTAATTATACAAGGAATAAGGAATCCTAATTATACAAGGAATAAGGAATCCTAATCATCAACAATATCTATTCCTAATCATCAACACTCCCCTCAAGTTGGTGCAAAGATATTACACATGCCCAACTTGCAAATCAAAGTATGAAAGGTCCGACTGTTGAGCCCTTTTGTAAACACGCCACCTAGTGCCTTCGTAAGTCACATGAAGTAAGCTCAAGACACCATCGCTTAACTTTTCTTTAATAAAGTGTCGATCAATTTCAATGTGCTTTGTCCTATCATGTTGAACAGATTATGAGCAATATCGATTGCACCTTGTTATCACAATACAAGGATAACTCGCCTCCCACCAACCTCAACTCCACCATTAATTTCAGAGCTATAAAAGTTCACGACACCTTGAGCCATAGCTCAGATTCTCGCTTCGCACTTGATCTAGCAACTACACTCGCTTCTTGCTCCTCCAAGTAACTAAGTTCCTCCCACGAGGTGCAATAACCAAGAGTGGATCTTCTATCATCTAGAGACCCAAATTTCGGCATCTCAGAAGGCTTCAACCAAGATGGTCATGTTTAGAGAAAAGAAGACCTTTCCTCGAGCCGACTTTAAATAGCGAAAAATACGAAAGACAAACCTCCATATGAGACTCTCTAGGTCATGCATAAATTGACTCACCACATCGATCGCATAAGCAATGTCCGTCCGTGTGAGAGAGATAAATAAGCCTTCCAACCAATCTTTGATATCCGCTTTATCAACTGGAGCTTCAGCCCGACTTGTAACTTATGATTGCTTTCAATGGGTGATTCTCACGGTTTACATCCTAGCATACCGCCACCCAAAAGATCCGTAATGTTCTTCCTTTGAGAAATGAAGATTCCTTTTGATCCGCAACCTCAATTCCCAAGAAATATCAGAATCTTCCAAGCTCCTTGATCTCAAATTCTCGAGCCAAAAGTTCCTTCAAACGAGCCATTTCTTCTTTATCATCTCCTCATCACTATATCATCAACATAAACAATGAGAAGAGTAATCTTACCCTTATAGTGTCTCATAAAGAGGGTATGATCAGCATTGCTTTGTTGATATCCAAAGGAAATCATGGCTTTATCGAACTCACAAACCAAGCTTCCTGAGATTGTTTCAATCCATACAAAGCCTTTTTCACCGCACACCTTTCCTTGAGTTCTTTCATCGTCAAAACCAGGAGGAATCTCCATATAAACTTCTTCTTCCAGTCTCCATGTAGGAATGCATTTTTACATCAAATTGTTGCAAATCCCAATCCAAATTAGTCGCATAAGATAACAAAATTCTGATGGTATTCATTTTAGCAACAGTGCAAAGTCTCCCGATAATCAACTCCATAAGTTTGAGTGAATCCTTTTGCCACCAATCTAGCTTTGAACCTCTCTACCGAGCCATCGCCTTTGTGTTTTATTGTGAACACCCACTTACGTACCAACTAGCTTCTTATCCGAGCATCAACTAGTTCCCAAGTTTCATTTTTGACGAGAGCTTTCATTTCTTCTATCATAGCTTCTTTCCACTTTGGATCAGAATAGCTTTCCTCCAATCTCGTGGAATAGACATAGAAGAAAGAGACAAGGCAAAGGCTCTATAGGAAGGAGATAGGAATCATAGGAAACAAAGTTAGATATAGAGTGTTTTGTACATGCCCCGACCCCTTTTCTTTGAGCAATAGGTAAGTTTAAATCGTAATCAAGATAACTCACCAGAGGATTCCTCAGCAGTGTAGAAGACATGATGGCTTCTTCGCACTGCTTTTCCTGAATATCTCAATAAATCGGGTCTATCTAACCGCCCAACAATATTTGGAACAATAGCCTCCTCATTCTCCTCCCGAACAACATTTGGAACAAGATCACCAAGAACCACGACATCACCTCTCCTTCACTACTCTCCCCAAGAGGTGATTGGGTAAGGCCAAAGTAAGGTTCAGACTCGAAGGTAACATCCATACTAACATAAAACTTCCTAGATGGAGGGTGATAACATTTATAGCCCTTTTGGGTTGAGAATACCAATGAACACACATTTCAGGCCCGTGGATCAAGTTTGCCAATATTCCCGGTATGGACAAAGCATACACACCAAAAACCTTTGGTGGAACAAGATAGCCATTCTTGCCGCTAAGACTTCCAAAGGAGCCCTAAAATTGAGTGTTTTAAGAGGCATTCTATTAATAAGATAGGCTGCAACTGTAACAAAGATCCCCCAAAGATGGTTTTGGAACATTCATCGTGAACATAAGGGATCTAGCAACCTCCAATAAATGTCTATTTTTCCTTTCACCACCCCATTCTCGAGCA
This sequence comes from Erythroxylum novogranatense, assembly GCA_029891385.1. Lineage (NCBI taxonomy): Eukaryota > Viridiplantae > Streptophyta > Magnoliopsida > Malpighiales > Erythroxylaceae > Erythroxylum > Erythroxylum novogranatense. The sequence goes on from CM057228.1 coordinate 129,125,211, forward strand.
CTAAGATAAGGACAACTAGTATGATGAATAATCCCATGAGATTCCAAATAAGTACCAAATCTACTATCCATGTATTCGTCCCATTATCGCTTCTCAATACTTTTATCTTAGATCAAATTGAGTTTGCACCATTCGATGAAACGATTGAAAGCATAAGAAAACATCACTTTTGCTTTAATCAAATACACCCAAGTCATCCTAGTGCAACAATCAATAAAAGTAACAAACCAACGATGTCCAGATAGAGAGACACCGAGTAGGTCCCCAAACATCGAATGAACAAGCGTAAAAGGAATGAGTTTTATTATCACTCAAAGGATAAGAGTTCCAGTATGTTTAGCATACTCACAAGCATCACAAGATAAAGAATCAAATCGAGTCCTAGAAAACAACTGGGATGTAATCTTTCTAAGACAAAAAGGAAGGATGCCCTAACCGCCTATGCAATCAGATATCTCCCGATTGACATCCTTATAATCTCCAAAAAGGCTACACCTTGACCATCTTCCATCATGTATAAGCCATCATGTTCTCTACCATCGCCAATCCTCTTCCTTGCTCAAGGTCCCAAAAATACAAGAATCGTGAAAAATTCGACCTTACAGTTTAGAGCTTTGGTGATAGCACTAACAGATAAAAGATTGACAGGAAATTGAGGAACATGAAGAACCGAAGACAGTTTAAGATTTGGAGTACAGACAACCGAGAACCTCGTCGCAACAGTTGGCATTCCAACGAGGATGATGGTGATCATCCATGGTGGAGAAGAAACCCAACACAACGACCTCATGCAAAAATTGAATTTCTGAAATTCGACGGCGGTGATCCGAGGGGCTGTTTTCTCAAGGCGGAGAAATATTTCCGCTATTATCAAACTCCTGACGAGCTAAAAGTAGATATTGCATCAATGTACTTGGAGGGCGATGCTCTAGACCTCTTTTCGTGGCTTAACAATGAATGAGCCTTAATTTATTGGGATGAGCTGGTTCAGGCTTTCCAAGAAAATTATGGACCGACTGAATTTCAAAATCCCGATGAATATCTTTGCAATATTAAGCAGACAGGTACTGTGCAAGAATATCGCCAAGAATTCGCAAAAAGATCTGCGAGAGTGACCAATTGGCCTGACCATTGTCTCTTAGGAGTGTTTCTGAATGGATTAAAAGAGGAATTGAAGGCTGATGTGCGCATTCACAAACCACGGACAGTATACAAAGCAATGAGTTTGGCTCTTGAGGATGAATCTAAGCAAGGTATAGCCCGTGTTCCGAGAAGTTCCAATTGGCTCAACTACAACCGATCTAATTCTACAAGCCAGCCAGCTCGTCTTCCTCCCCCACGAGAAGGGCAAAACACTAATACTCCACAAGTGGTAGCTACACGACAAAATCCTAACAACCAAGCTCGAAGTTGGGATGCGGAAAAGCAAGCTCGATTGGCTCGCGGCCTTTGTTTCCGTTGTAATGAAAAATTTGGACCTGGCCACCGTTGTAAATTAGGAGGGTTTTCCTCTTGAATCCAATCGACATCTTTGAAGATGGGGAACTTGCTGAAGTTGTTCTCGAAGATGATGAAGTCACTCCGTCATCAGAGCTTGCCGCCATCAGCTTTAATGCTATTATGGGAAAATCAACAACAACTATGAAGCTCAAGGGAATCATTGGGTCTAAAGAAGTTTTAATTCTGGTGGACAGTGGGTCTACCCATAATTTTGTGGCTGATTCTATTGTAAAAGAATTAAATCTTACAGTGCAATATGTTCCACTCTTTGGTGTGCAGATTGGCAATGGAGACATCCTAAGGTGTAATCGCATTTGTAAGAATGTTGAAGTGCAGCTTCCAGAATTAAAAATCACACAAGATTACTACCCGTTTTCCATTGGAGGTGCCGATTTGGTCCTGGGAATACAATGGTTAGCCTCTCTCAACACCATTCAAGCAAACTGGAACGAGATGTTTCTAATCTTCACTATTAACGAGCAGAAGTACAAGCTGCAGGGTGTTCCACCAAAGTCCCAAACCGCACCAACTTTCCAATACATGTCTGTTGATACCATAAACAAAGGTCAGCCCATCTTTACCTCTACCCCTTCTACTTGTCAAGCTTTAATCACCGAATATTCCATCGTGTTCCAAGAACCACACACGCCACCTCCTTCCAAAACACTTCCACACCATACCACTCCAACCCAATGCTCCTCCACCCAATATCGCACTCACCGTTATCCCTTTTCCCGTAAATCAAATTGAGAAACAAGTGGTCGACTTATTGTCCATCGGTTTTATATGTTCCGCTTCTAGCCCCTTCGCTAGTCCAAATTCTTTAGTCAAGAAAAAGATAACACCGATTTAATGTGCGTAGACTATCGAGCCTCAACAAATTGACCATACCGATAAGTACCCAATACCAAACATTGATGAACTGTTGATGAGTTACATGGAGCAAAGATTTTCTAAAATTGACTTGCGCTCCCGCTTATCATCGATTCAAGTTAATCCGATGACATTGCAAAGACAACTTTTCGTACACACTCGGGGCATTATGAATTTGTAGTGATGCCATTTGGTCTAACCAATGCACCTTTACATTCCAGTGCCATGAATGATCTATTCACCCTATTTGCGCAAGTTTATTCTCGGTATTCTTTGACGATATTTTGATTTACAAAGAAGAATGAAGCGCAAGATCAAGAACACCTCCGAAGGCGCTTGATTTACTTCAACAAAGACCAATATTATGCCAAGGCTTCCAAATGCTTGTTCGGCCAATCACAGATCCACTTCTTGGGACATGTAGTCTCTGCTCAAGGTGTCCAAGTTGATCAAGACAAAATACAAGCTGTTCGTTCTTGGCCGTTACCGACAAATGTCAAAGAACTACGGGATTTCTTGGTCTCACAGGTACTATCGTCGCTTTGTCAAGAATTACGGCCGATTGCACGTCCTCTCATCGACCTTACCAAAAAGACGGCTTTAAATGGTCACCCCGGTCAAGAGGCTTTTCATACTCTTAAGCAAGCTCTTATTACAAAGTCGGTATTAAGCTACCAGATTTTTCTCAACCCTTCATTGTGGAGTGTGATGCTTCGTTTGTGGCGCTTGCCATTTTATTACAAATCGAGCATCCAAAGGGCATATTTTAGTAAGGGATTTTCTTTATCAAACAAATTTAAAGTCGCCACGATCGGAATTGCTTGCTCTTGTGTTAGCTTTACGTAAATGGAAGCATTACCTTCGGGAGACATTTTTTGTCAACTGATCATTATACTCTTAAATACTTGTTGAGCAACGACTCACTACTTCAGAGAGCAAAGAACGGCTATTGCTCAAGCTTAAGCCATTTGATTTTCAATTATCTATAAAACAGGAAAGAAAATAAAGGAGCGATGCCTTATCCGCACATCCACAACATGCTGAATTTCTTGCATTGGCACTACCGATCAGCCTTGACTTATGGGATATCCAGGAAGCACTCAAAGTGGATCCCTACACACATGACATCATGCAATCTCTTTACTTGGATCCCTCCTCTCATCCGGATTTCCATGTAGTCAAGGAGACTTTATTATAAAATCTACCGGTGATCCCCGACAATGACTCCTTGAAGCAGAAAATCCTCTTTGAATCTCACAACACCCCATCAGCTGGTCATGGGGGTTTCCTAAAGACTCTCAAAAAAATTTCTGCGCAATTCTTTTGGCCTCAACTCCAACAAGATGTTCGCTATTATGTACAAAATTGCTTACAATGCCAAAGAAATAAATATCAAGCATTGGCCCCAAAGAGTCTTCTGCAGCCTTTACCGATTCCCGATCGAATCTGGAGGATATATCTCTTGACTTCATTGTTGGCCTCCCTAAGTCAAGCCGCTTTGACACTATTCGGTTGTCGTGGATCGACCGAGTAAATATGCTCACTTTCTTCCTCTCACCACCCTTTACGCCCAAGATAGTTGCTGCAAATTTTGCAAGGAAATCGCTCGTTTCATAGCTTTCCTCGATCGATTGTATCCGATCGAGATGTAATTTTCTTAGCAACTTCGGCAGAACTTTTCAAATTGAGTAAGACCAAGTTGCGGATGAGTACAAGTTACCACTCTCGAATCGACGGCCAAACTAAGTGGTAAATCGATGTTTGAGGCTTACCTTCGCTGCTTTGCACATGAGCAACCAACCGAATGGAGTAACTTCCTACCTTGGCTGAGTTTTCTTTAATACCGGCTTTCACACAAGAATCGGTACTACTCCTTTCAAGATTGTATACGGCCGAGACCTCCTCCACTTTACCCTTATGTACCCGCTAAACCGCAGAGCGACTTGGAGCACCAACTTATCCGACGAGATGATATGTCAAGCTTTTGAAGGCTAACTTGCTTAAAGCGCAGCCTCGAATGAAGTCTCACGCAGATTCTAAAAGTCGAACTCTCATTCGAGGCCGCGATGTTGTTTTTCTCCGCCTTCAACCATACCGATGAAGTCACCGCGAAGAAACGATATGAAAAGCTTTCCCCACGCTTCTTGGCCCCTATAAGATTCTGCGCGACGATTGGCACGCTTGCTTATGAACTTGATCTACCACCAACTTCCCAAGTTCATCCGATATTTCACGCTTCAATGTCATGACCAGCCCACGGCCACCGCTTCTTCGCCACCGCTCCTTTACCAATTTCGCAGATTGGGAGATCGTTCTTTCTCCAGCCCATATCCTCTCACACCGTTGGTTCGGAGGTCGCCATCCTACATTAGAATTACTTGTGCAAAGGGACTACAGTCTCGAGGAAGCATCCTGGGAAAATTATGATCTTCTCGCTAGGCAATTCCCTTCTTTTCGCCTTGGGGACAAGTCGTTTTTCAGGAGGGAAGTATTGATACAACTTAGCCTCTGCGTGTTTATTCAAGAAGAAAATCTAGGTCTGTTGATGAAGTCAAAGAACAGTTCAACTATTTTCTGAAACAACTAGTTGAAAAAGAGGAACCATTATGTCAAGTACCTATGGACTGATTTCACACGTTCCAACGTTCCACGTTTTGTTATTTTAGGGGATAGTTGAGATTACCTTTGTTTTAGATGGTTAGTGGAGATTAACAATAGTATAAATAATTCAGGTGTTTCTTTTGTTTAGCATCAGAATTTATTTTCCCTAAAAGTACTTTGTACCAGGAGAGCAGTCCTTCTCGAATTGGACAACAGTTATTAATTTTCAGTACTTGATTTCTTTTTTATATCTTAGCCATCCTTTTTCTCTCTGCTCTTATCATAGTCTCTCTTTTGATTAAATTCAGCATTTCAGGCGTCTTCTGTCACAACTCAACTCTTTCTCTAGTGCTACCTCCAATTTTATCAAGTTAGGTAACACTTTTGGTCAACTTGACTCATGGATAATTGATTCTGGTGCGAATAGACATAAGACAGGCTTTCTTAACTACTCTCCTTGTCTAAAAAGGGATAATGTTAAGGCGGCTAATGGGTCTTTAACTCCTATTTCTAGGACAGGTTCCATTGTTTGTACTCCTAATATTAAGCTATCTTCTGTTCTTCATGTTCCTCAATTTCCTATCAATCTTTTATCTATCAGTGCTATCACTAAAGCTCTAAACTTTAAGGTTGAAATTTTTCCTGATTATTGTATCTTTCAGGACCTTCAAACAGGGATTGGCAGTAGAAGAGAGCGTGATGGTTTAAACATGATGGAAGACAGCCAAGGCTTGGTCGTTTTTGGGGAATATCAGGATGTTAACTAGGAAATAATATAGTGACATAGGCGGTTAGGGCATCCATCATTTTTTGTTTAAGAAAAACTATATCCTAGTTTATTTGCTAGAAGTCGGTTTGATTCTTTATATTGTGATGCTTGTGAGTATGCTAAGCATACTAAAACCTCTTACCATTCAAGTGATAACAAAGCCATTGTTCTTTTTATGCTTATTCATTCTAATGTTTGGGGGCCTACACAGACTGTTTCTTTGTCTGGAAATCGATGGTTTGTTATTTTCATTGATTGTTGCACTAGAATGACTTAAGTGCATTTGATTAAAGCAAAAACTGATGTTTTCTCCTGCTTTCAATCTTTTCATAACATGGTTCACACTCAGTTTGATGCTAAGATAAAGGTGTAACGAACTGATAATGGGATGGAATACATGGATAGTAGGTTTGGTACTTATTTGGAGTCTCATGGGATTGTTCATCAAACTAGTTGTCCTTATACTAGTGCTCAAAATGGGGTAGTTGAAAGGAAAAATAGACATTTGTTGGAAGTTGCTAGATCCCTCATGTTTACTATGAATATTCCATAGTCATACAGGGGGGATGGTATACTAGTGGCAACTTATCTTATAAATCGAATGCCCCTCAAAACTCTTCAATTCCGGACTCCTTTAGAAGTCTTAACTGGGAAACATGGCTATACTATTCCCCCAAAGGGTTTTGGGTGTGTCTGCTTTATACATAATAGAAATGTTAGGAAATTAGATCCGAGGGCTCTAAGATGTGTGTTCATTGGGTATTCTCTAACCCAAAAGGGATATAAGTGCTATCACCCTCCATCTAGGAAGTTTTATATCAATATGGATGTTACTTTTCGGGAGTTTGAACCTTACTTTGGCACTACACAGTCACCTCCTCAGGGAGAGAGCAGTGAAGACGAAGTGGTGCTTGTGGTACTTCATGATCTAATGCAGAGGGAGAATGACGTTCAAGGGGAGATTAATGTTCAGGGGGAGAATGTTGTTGGACTTTTAGATAGACCTGATTTGTCGAGATACTCAAGGAAGAATAGGTCTGAAGAAACTATCAGAATTTAGGGTTTCAAGGTACCCACTTTATTGAAACTTCATAGGATATATATACATAAAGAGTACAACATAGATTAGGAAACAAATCTCCTAATCCTTACTGAACTAGGAATTTAACCCTATCTGAGGATCCCTTATTTTTAGGGATCCTAATACATATCCTATATCTGATATTTATCTCCTATATTTGATATTTACCTAATACAATATCTATAAAACAGATTCTCACACTCCCCCTCAAGCTGGTGAACAAGAATTTTTCATTCCCAGCTTGGATACAATGTTCTCAAATATTGAGCTACTCAATCATTTAGTGAAAATGTCAGCAAGTTGTCCTTGTGTTGGTAGATACTGAATGCATATCAAACCACTGTCTAACTTCTCCTTGATGAAATGTCTATCCACCTCAATGTGCTTGATCCTATCATGTTGAACTGGATTGTGAGCTATGCTTATTGCTGATTTATTATCACAAGAAGCCTCATAGAGCATCCCACTTAATCTTTAAGTCTTCTAGATGATTTTACCCAAAGCAATTCACATATACCTTGTGCCATAGCACGAAATTTCGCTTCAGATTAGATCGTACTACCCCCCTGCTTTTTTACTTCCATGTGATCGATTTTCCAAGAAAGATACAATAACCTCGATCTCCTATCCACCATCGATCCTCATAGATAGTCAAGATCGGATATGCTTCAAGTGCCATATCCTCATTTCTTTTGAACAAAATCCTCTTCCGGAGTTCCTTAAGATATTGCAAAATTCTATGTGTCACTGTAAGTGAACTTCTTTAGACTATTCATGAACTGCTTACCATGCTTACTACATAGGCTATATCGTCCGGTATGAGCCAAGTAGATTAGTCGCCCTACAAGTCGTTGATACATTTCCTTATTGACTAGAACATCTTCCTCTCGCTTTTTCCTAGCTTAAGGTTCGGCCCATAGGTGTAGTCATGGGTCTACATGCACCTTCCTCGCTCTTAAGCAAATCAATAGCATACTGCTGGGATATAAAATTCCTCTCCGGAGTGTGCAACTTCAATTCCTAGAAAATACCTTAACTTTCCCAAGGTCTTAATCTCAAATTCCTTGGCTAAACACTTACTCAAGATCTCGCCGCCCATCTCATCATCTCCTCGTAAGTATGATGTCATCCACATAGACTAGTAATATCATACCTTCCCTCGTGGTCAATGCTTAATGAACAAGGTGTGATCTCCTTGACTTTGCTTATATCCTATAGATAACATAACTCTTGCAAATCAGCCAAACCATGCCCGTGGGGACTGTTTCAATCCATACAAAGCTTTATTCACCATACATACGGATTAGTAGCCACTTTGCTTCACACCGGTGGGACCTCCATGTAAATCTCCTCTGTTAACTCCCATGCAGTAAATGCATTCTTTACATCAAACTGCTTGTAGTTCCTACCACGGTTTGTCGCTAGAGATAAAATTACTCTAATCAGATTCATCTTAGCCACAGGAGCAAATGTCTCTAGGTAATCAATCCCATAAGTCCGAGTATATCCTTTGCTACCAATCTTGCTCTTGTACCTTTCTATCGACCCATCACCTCTATATTTTATCAGATACACCCACTTGCAAATTTCAATCGGTCTTTTTCCACCGCAATTCCACCAAACCTGTGTTTTATTCTTTCTTAGTGCTTCCATCTCCATATCCATGGCTTGTTTCCATTTTCATTGGACAATGCTTGAGATAAGGTTCTAGGAATGGTGGTGGTATTGAGATTCACAAGAAAGGCTTTAAAGGTTGGTGAGAAATTTTGAAAGGACATGTAGTGTGAGAGTGGGTATAATGGCCTTTAGTACATGTTCGTTCCTTTTCTAATGGCAATGGGTTGATCTTGATCTTCCTTGCCAATCTGCACTTCAAAGGTCGGGCTTGTAAAGTAGGGAAATCGAGTTTGTATCAGAATTTGTTACCTCATTTGAGGAATCTAGTTCAGATTCATGTACATGCACAGATTCCGGATTAACCTCTTTCCGCCTTGAGTACACCTTTCCAAATCTAACATCTCCGTATGCATTTAGGTTCGTAGATGGGTTGAGTTTCGGTTGGAGTGGGTTGAGTTTCGGTTGGAGTAAATTTTGGTTGAGCTGAAGGTTTTTGACTGATTTGGCTGGGTTTAGATAGAAGGAAAGTATCATTTTCTGACACTCCAAGAAAGAACTCCTTATCTTCCTTAAGATTCTCGCCCTGAAGATAAGGTTGGGCAAAATAGGCTTCTTGTTCATTAAAGGTAACATCTCGGGACACATGAAATTTCTTAGAAAGAGGATGATAGCACTTATACCCTTTTTGAGTTGAGGAATACCCTACAAAGATACACTTCAATGCTCTAGGATCCAATTTCCCACGGTCTTGGCTGTGAATATGAACAAAGGACACACACCCAAAAATGCGAGGTACAAGATTGTTTGAAGTAGGTATATGCGGGTAGAATGAAGAGAGTACCTCCATTGGACTTTTGAATCCTAGGACTCTAGAGGGTAACCAATTAATGAGATGAGTGGCTGTTAGGACTGCTTCCCCCCAAAAGTGTTTTGGTACATTTTTCTGAAATAACAATGCTCTAGTTTGGTCTAAAAGGTGTCCATTTTTCCTCTCTGCCACACCGTTTTGTTGAAGTGTTTTGACACAAGAAGACTAATGAATTATCCTTCTTTTGACAAAAGGAGTAAGAGTTTGTTGAAGTAGTCCTTGGCATTGTCGGATCTAAGTTTCTTGATTTTTATACCAAACTGATTTTTACCATGGAGATGAAATGTGGAAGGACAGAACTCACTTGCACTTGTGTTTGAGCAAGAAAACCCAAGTAACTCTAGTGCAATCATCAATAAAAGTTACAAACCACCGTGTTCTCGACACATTTGAAACAAATGAGGGACCCCAAATATCAAGATGAATAAGATAGAAAGGAAAAGTGCTTCTTTTATTGCTAATAGGAAAAGGTATACGCTATGCTTAGCAAGCTCACACACCTCACAATGAAGACTCTCAAGATCTAGCTTTGTAAACAAGGCAGAAACAAAGACCTAATAATCCTAAATGATGGATGACCTAACCTACGATGGTGTAAGAAGATTTTTCTTTATTTGTCAACACCGATTCGCATAAGAATGAGTAGGGTGATCCGCTCTGGATAGGCTTGATCCGTTAGTTTCTCAAGATAGTAGAGGTCATCCTGCTCTCTAGCACTTCCAATCATCTTCCCTAATCCTCTCTCCGAAATAAACAATGACTTGAGTGAAATGCAACATTGCAAAGTAAATCAAGTGTGAGTTTCAACGATATTAGGTTTGTGGCTAGTTTAGGGACATGGAGAACATTTCTCAATGTTATGTATGGGTTTATTTTACATCTCCTATGCCACCATCGCTGCTAAGGATCCATCACCGTGGTTATCTTCTTATTGCTTGGGCAAGGGTAATAGGTAGTAAAGAGTTTGGAGGAATAGGTTATATGGTCAAGAGTCTAAATCCATAATCCAAGATCATTAAAAACCATATCTCAAACATTTAACCCAAATTAACACATACCGAATGCACAAAGGTGCATGTACCGCAGATTCTCCGTGTTGTCGATAAATGCTCTCATCTTTTCCACTTCATCCGGGTTAAAACCCTTTGTGTCCGGTCTGTCTTCCCGTTGAGATGTACTTGTAGCAATCTGCACTTGTCCATTACCCTAGATTGATATCCCTTCGTCCCCATTCACGACTAGAGGCTTTCCATGCAACTTCCAGCACTTTTCCTTGTATGACATGATTTTTGCAAGAGCTACACCATAGGTCATCACGGTTTGGGTCTTGGATTGACTCCTTTTTCGCCTCTGATCAAATCTTTTTCCAAAGATGTTTTCACTCCTAGCCACCATAGTGAACCATCGAAGGTTGAGAATTAAGCATTAAATTCCTCCTACTCTCTTCACTCCTGATAATAGCCACTACCTCATTAAAGCATGGAACTTTCGCCTTCCAAGGATTTGGATCCTTATTTGATCAAACTCAATTTAACCCAACCGAAAATCATAGACTCTATCTTGTTCAATGAACTCCTTTAGTATAGCAAAGATCATCCGAGGTTTGAATCACTCGATAATGATCAAGTTCTTGCCATAGTAACTTCAAATGATTGGCATATTCAATACATATTTATTCTCTTGTTTAGAGGCAATAGTCTTGACTTTCACCTCATACACTGAGCCGCATCCCTAGCTTTTGAGTAAGTCTCGTCAATTGCATCCCAAATATCTTTGGTCAGAGCCATGAACATAACCGTATCACTTATTTCGTGCATCATTGAGTTCCAAAGCCATGCCATGATCATTGAGTCCTCCTCATCCCATGCCTCAAAACTTGGATCTTCCGCCTTGGCCCAGCTCCTAACAAGTGACCGATCTTTCCTTGCCTTTCAAAATTGTTCGAACAAGTTGTGACCACTTGAGATAATTTTTCCATCCAATTTGTAGGCTAATTGAATGATCCGTAACTCTACCAAGATTGAATCTTGGGTGCTTCATCCGATGAAGCCACAATTATTGAACCACTCTCCTTGGTTTCGCCATTGTTTCTACCAAAACTAATCAATGATGAGGGTCGGAACAAAGGAACAAGGGTTTTTGGATACAATCGAATAGACAAAGAATAAAAGCTCTAATCAAGGATGAAGGCCGATGTAGGAAGAAAGGGGAAAAAAGGATTCGAAGGAAGAAGAAGAAGAGAATAGCAATGAAGGCTCAATCCTCTCTTTATTTTCCAGGAAACTTCGAGCCTAAAGCTCTGATACCATATCAGAATTTAGGGTTTCAAGGTACCCTCTTTATTGAAACTTAATCAGATATATATACATAAAGAGTACAACATAGATTAGGAAACAAATCTCCTAATCCTTACTGAACTAGGAATCTAACCCTATCTGAGGATCCCTTATTTTTAGGGATCCTAATACATATCCTATATCTGATATTTATCTCGTTTATCTAATACAGTATCTATAAAACAGATTCTCACAATTCCTTGTCTCCCTCCTATAGAGCCTTTTCCTTGCCTCTTTCCTCTATGTCTATTCCACAGGATTGGGGTGAAGCTATCACAAATCCAAAATGGAAGGAAGTTATGGTAGAAGAAATGAAAGCTCTCGCTAAGAATGAAACCTGGGAACTAGTTACTTCTCCAGGCAAGAAGCTAGTTGGCTACAAGTGGGTGTTCACAATAAAACACAAAGCTAATGGTTCGATTGAAAGATTCAAAGTTAGATTAGTAGCAAAAGGATTCACTCAAACTTATGGAGTTGATTATCAGGAGACATTTGCACCTGTTGCCAAAATGAACACAATCATAATCTTACGATCATGTGCAGCAAACTTAGATTGGGATTTGCAACAATTTGATGTAAAAAAACACATTACTACATGGAGACCTGGAAGAAAAAGTTTATATGGAGATTCCTCCTGGTTTTGATAATGAGAGAAATCAAGGAAAGGTGTGCAGATTGAAGAAAGGCCTGTATGGTTTGAAACAATCTCCCAGAGATTGGTTTGACAGATTCAGCAAAGCCATGATCTCTTTTGGGTATCAACAAAGCAATGCTGATCATAACCTCTTTATGAGACACTACAAGGGTAAGATCACTCTTCTTATTATTTATGTTGATGATATAGTGATGACAGGAGACGATAAGAAAGAAATGACTCGGCTAAAGAAGCTCTAGGCTCAAGAGTTTGAGATCAAGGATCTTGGAAAGTTACATTACTTCTTAGGAATTGAAATTGCAAGATCAACAAAAGGAATCTTCATTTCTCAGAGGAAATACATTTTGGATCTTTGGATGAAACTGGTATGTTGGGATGTAAACCAACAGAATCATCCATTGAAAGCAATCATAAGTTGCAAGCAGGAACAAAAGAATCAGTTGATAAAGGCAGATATCAGAGATTGGTTGGTAGGTTTATCTATCTTTCTCACACCAGATCGGATATTGCTTATGCAGTTAGCTTGGTGAGCCAGTTTATGCATGATCCTAGAGAATCTCATCAGTAGGATGTCTTTAGCATTTTGCGATATTTAAAGTCAGCCCCAGAAAAAGGTCTTCTCAAAACATGGTCATCTTCGAATTGAAGCCTTTACAAATGCGGATTGGGTTGGATCTTTAGATGACAAAAGATCCACCTCTGGTTGTTGCGCACTTGTAGGAGGTAACTTGGTCACTTGGAGAAGTAACAAATAGAGCGTGGTTGCAAGATCAGGTGCAAAAGCAAAATATAGAGCTTAGCTCAAGGTGTCTGTGAACCTTTATGGCCGTGTTATGAATGATTCAAAAGAATAGGCCATTAGTAGCACCCGAGCCCATCCATGAAGTTAGCCTAAAGAGAGTGTCAAGTCAGCCCAATTAGCCTAACAAGTTTGAGTATAAAACGGGAGCTAGGCACTAGAATAGAGGAGGAATATTGTTATACAGATTGTAGTTCTTTCTCTCACCCAATTCTCCTTGTTTCTCATCTCCTTCTTCTTTTCTATTTCATCAATTCTTTACCAAGAATTAAACCTTGTAATGCCGTTGAATCAACACTAAATATCAGTGTTCCCTATTTTCTCTGTTGAGCTATCATCAATAGACCATTGTTATAATATGTTCATAACATTGGTGCTTTCATTGAGTTTCCGTTCAGATGACGGAAACCAATGCTCCGGTGACCATGGCTCGCTTCTCCAGTTTCCATCCCGATCGGTGGTTGTTGCAGGCTAGTCGTTATTTTGATTTATATCAGATCCCTGAGGAGGATCGTGTGCTCATCTCTTCCTTCTATTTTGACGGCGAAGCCGCTTCTTGGTATGCATGGATGTACCGCAATCGTCAGTTGGCTGGCTGGGATCACTTCACGAGAGCTTTTCTTCTCCGTTTTCGGCCAAAAGATGTAGACCAACCAGAGGGACTTCACCGAGATAATGCGGTTCAACGCGGTTATTGTGATATTTCTTCTTCTCTGAGGGAGACTACGAGTCTTCTCCATCAGATTTTGGATCTCCTTCCTCCTATTCCAAACCGGAATTTCAGTGAAGCAACTCAAGTGATGAAACCGGATTCCGTGTTCGGCGCAGATCCAGTGTACGAGGAAATGCCCAAGACAGTTTCCGAAGCGTTTGAATCCCAAGCCATTGATGAAGCTGAAGTGTTCGATCATATGTCAGTGTTTGATATCACTAAAATTGATGCCACCGTTGATTCCGAACCTGTGATTTATTCATCAGTGGACACCGAACTTGTTCAAGAAACCAATGATCTAATTCCCGACCTTGGACTTGTTCTTGACGATGCACTTGATTTCCAATGTGGCAAAACTATTGTGTGGGGTTCCTCTAATGTTTCCGACTCCGTAAACTTATCTATTGAATCGGTGGTTCAGCCAAAGGCGAGTTATGTAGAAGACGAGGCCTTTGAATCCCACGAGACGCTGCCAAACAAGCTTCGACGTGGTTCTCCTTTCATTGACTGTCAGTACCCAGCCCTTACACGTAGGTTTGATACTCCTGGTATTATTTACACAACCATGAACTGCTTCGTCTCTGTGCTGCCTTATGATTTATTTGATTTTGGGTCTATATCTCTGGTTGTTGACATTAACGACCCTTACGGATTTCGGCTCTTGGTGATGGAAAGGAGCTCTCATGATGTTTATGTCGTGTGTGCCAAAGTTGGGCTGTTGTTGGATATGTATGAACAGCTTGTGGATTTTCCTTTCATGTTGCAAGTGTTTGATACAAATCTTGAGTGTTGGCAGACTAATGATTTTTTCCAGTCGAAACTTTTTGATCCGGGAATTTCCAAACATTTATTGGATGCCAATAGGTTGATTGACAGTAGATTAAGTGTTTATTTTGTTCACAATGATGCTGATATTGCCATGAAAAATGCCTTTGAATTTAATTTGTATAAGGCTGAAAAGGACAAGATTTATGGCATTATAGTTAATCAAGTGGACGTTTATGGCATTATGGGATATGTGCAACAACAAGTTTGTTCTTTCACCAAGTTTTTGAAGTTTTTTAGTGAACCCCTTGTTGATTTCCTAGCCTTTAAGGTCAACGTTATAGCAATTCTGGTTGTTGAGCACTCTCCCTTCCTTGAGATACTTTATATGGTTGAATCTGTCGATGAGTATACTATTGGGCAGCTCCACGAATTTGCTAGAAAGAAACTTATTTCTGCTACTAAAGAAGGTTCAAAACTCGGGGCTGCCGAGAACGAGAAAACAAGTCGGATACATTGATCGGAAGTTTGAGGGTGTTTACAAGGTTTCGAAATGTTAACGGGCCGCTTGTCGGGATTGTTTATGATGAATTCCTTCGTACACCTCTATTTTCTTGCTTGGTTAGGATATGGCATATCCCTTGGGCTAGTTTTGATGTCAAATACTCTAGTGGCTATGCTTTGGTTGAAACATTAATGTTGGAAGGGGACATTTGGTGCAAAACGTGTAACGTCTCGCATTGTTCATTATATTGCATTCCACTACTAGAATTGGATGGAGGGAAGCTATATAAAGTTGAGGACTTGTCAAAGGAATTCTTTGTTGCGATTCAAAGAAGAAAGTTTGTCTCATTGCAAGCGCTTGCGTGTTTGAAAACACAATGTAAGCTTTGGAAGTAGCTACTAAACTACTCGATAGCACACTCAAGATAAGATCTGCAGAAACTCTTGCGTGCTTCTTGCAATGGTGTTAAAAGTCAGTTGACAACCCTTTGCGAGTCATTCTCTGCTATGAACCTTGGTGGATAGGTTTTCCAAAATGAGTCATTTCATTTCATGTTTCAAGATTTATGATGCTGTCCATATTGCCAAACTCTTCTCCAAAGAAGTACATCTCCATGAATTATCTTTAACCATCGTCTTTGATCGTGATGTGAAGTTTATGAGTTATTTTTGGAGATATTTTTGGAGAGTTCTATGAAAAATATTGAACACTAAGCTTCAATTTTCTAATTCTTTATATCCTCAAATCGATGGACAAACAAAAATGATGAATAAAATTTGGGAGACTTGTAAAGATGTTTGGTTGGAGAAAAGATGAATAATGGGACCTAATTCTTCCTATGATAAGAGTTCGCATACAGCAATTTTATAAATAGGTCAACTGGCAAGAGTCCTTTTAAAATAGTTTTGGGATTTCAGCAAGAAAACCTATTAATATAGTTCCTTTACGGCTTTACCACAAATAACACGAGTTAGTGTTGAAGCTGAATGTTTTGCAGAAAATATGAGAGATATCTTTGATGAGGTAAAAAGAAAGATAACAATCAGCAACTTGACTAATAAAGAATATGCTAATCAACACCGTATATTGGTAGAATTCAATGAAGGGGATATTCGGATGGTAAGGATTTGTCCAGAACATCTTCCAACATAAAAATATAAGAAACTTCATTCATGGAGTGCTGGACCTTATAAGACATTCAAGAAGTAAGTGCTAATGCTTATGTTTTAGAATTACCAAGTGACATAGGAATTAATCATATGTTTAATATTGCAGACTTAACTATTTATCATGGACATGATAAATATGAAATCCACTATTGCAATTGTTCCAACCATTCATCATCTTAAAGATGAGATAGAGGATGTTCTTAATGAACAAATTGTAGCTACAAAAGCTGATAGTAGGGTTTCTTATCAAGTGGAAAAGAAGATCAATTTCTGATAGCACTTGGATTTTAGAAGTTGAATCCAAATTTATATGAGCATTATTTGTCACAATCCATGTCAGGGATATTTCAGAAAAGCCGAAGACAATTAATGCAAAAAAGCTTAGAAACTCAATAAAAGAGAAACCACAACTTTAATTTAGAGATATGAATCCTATCCTAACAAGGGCAACTTACTTCACGCTAAGTTTTTCTTATTAGATAGGGAGACATATTGTCTTAGTTTGTTTAGGACTTTTTAAGAATAAAAAATCCTTATTAGGATATGATTCAATTTTGGAAATTTTAGAACCTTTTCTTACTAGAATAAGGATTCTAAGAATTATAAAAATGTGTTTACTTAACCTTTCAAGAACAAGTTATGCTGAATTTTTTCTTCAAATTCGAGTTATCAATTAGAATGTGTGATGCTTTCCTCTAAGAGTGATTCCTAGTTTCCTAACTTCTATTGTTTGTATTCTTCACTATATTTCAACAATTCTAAGTTAAAGTTTCAGCGACTAAAAACCAAATTCCAGTCATCTCAAACCTAAATTTCAGCCATATCTAACCTGGAAATTCAAACTTAAATTTTTAGCAATTAAACCCTAGAAACCCAGCTATACAAATATGAACTTTCAACATTCTAAACTGAAATTCAGACCTGAAACTTGATATTCCAACATTCTAATATCAGCCATATTTTCCAAATTTTGTGAGTTTAGCTATTAGTTAATATTTCTTCTATTTGTCCTACATCACTTATACTATGTATGCTAAGGGAACAATGGATCTCTTTGCTCTTAATTTATCCATCGTTCTTATCTCTTTAATTAGTAATAAATTATTGTGATGGCTACAAAATTACCTCCTAACAAGGTGGAAATCAACAATACATAAAGCGACTTCATGAACCAAATGATTTTCAACAATACTATTGTAGAAACTTCCACCAAGCTAAGATTCCCAGGATAAAAATCAAAGTTGGTCCAATAAATAGAACTACTTATGAGAATCCAAAACGTTACATTCACTAGGTATTGAACTTTGAATTACTGTTGAATTGATAATAGCATGAATGTAGAACTTACTTTCAAAACGACACCTGACCAACAGACTATACTTGTTCTGGATACTAATGATCTTTGGTAGGCCTTCAACTTTGGCTGCATGAACAAACTCCATTACTCCGTATGATGTCTCACTTGAAACACCGATATAGCGTACCTAAATAAGATCAAAATACATTTCTCATCAGTTAATATGATATATCAAATGTCTCACCCGTAACTCCTCTCTGCCAAGTTCTCTACATCCTTTCATCTTCATAAAGGAAAAAGGAAAAGAAAGACGGCAAAAAAGAAAACGATTGGATATTATCTTAATGGTATGTAGACTTTTTCCTCTATATTCCGTAGAAAATTTCACCATGACTAATCACCTTAGTTCTTTTACGATATAGAAGTCAATGCTATTGCAGAGAAAAGCCGATTAAGCTTCATTTGGATAGAAACAAGGACAAATTCAAGAAAGGAAAGCAAGAGGGGAGATTACGACGATCATTTTCCCGTGCATTTTTTCTATGTGAAGAATGAGTTTGATTGACTTGACAAAATTAAGATCATTTCATGACTAAAAAGGAGATTAATAATTCATAATTTTCTCCTAACATTCTTTCTCGTTTGAAGGCTTTGACAATGATGGTCCCAAATGGAGGGGGAAGACGATGTCTTTTTCCTTCCTTAGTAACTTATCTTGAAACAATGGATCAGGTAATTCCATACCTGAGTTTTTTATCCACATTATATTGAAGATTACAATGTAAGTATACTAGACTTTGATAAGTTTTCTTTATATGTGAAAATCACCATGTAAAGCATATTGAGATGATCGGACATTTCATAAAAGAAAAGTAGAATAGTGGGTTGAAAAACACAAATCATGTCTCTTCTAATGGGTAATTCGCTAAAATGTTCACCAAAGAATTTCTTGTAGGAAGGTTTGAAGAACTCAAATGCAAATCGGGAATGAAGGATATCCGCTTGATTGCTTGAGGAAGTGTTGAAGATTTTGATACTATGTGTGATCCAGATTTCAATGTTATGAATATTCTAGATTGTGATACTGTTGTTATATGTGAAAATTCTAGTGTAATTAGCCTTTTCCATATAGGAATATGAAAAATATTAGTAGAGAAGAAATAGTTTCATTCTCGTTAATCCATAGGTTACAGCTATAGTAAATATATATACAATTGTATATACTAAATATAGTAACAAATTCCCTAAGATACATGAAAATCCGTATCTTATTCTAATCTCTAGAAATCAGGGTTTTATATGATTTCTATAGCTGTACAATCTTCTAGATAATGCTACATGATTCTAAATAATCCGACAGAATGTCATCTCCCCTACCCACCTATTAGTAAGGCTGAAAATCTGAATAAAGTCAAAATAATCCCTGCTTTCTACAAGTTACAATGTACGGTACCCATATTTACCTTTCCTTCATTAATAAGTTCTTGAAAAGCCTTCAGCTGCTCCACAAATGGGACACTTGATCTCCACTTTGAATAATCATAAGAAAATTCACCAAATAATGGTACATAACGATCTGGCCTGCATTCAAAGTAAATATAACAGGTTATTGGACATTTTTCATTCCCCCCGACGCTGCCAATCATATTTATATCCTTTTGTTACTCTTTCGAAGAAATGAACTAAGAAAAAGAATGTGTTGTCCTTTACACAAAGATAACTGAAGAGTTATAAAAGGGAATTTGCTTAATTACATAATCAGATTTTAGTTGAACAAGAAAAATCTCAGTGAAGAAAAGTTTGCCTTAACTATCTGCGAAGGGTCTTAAACAAATTGTACGTTTTTACCAATGTATTTGCAGTAGATCAATGTAGTCAGTGCCCAAACGTTTGAGGCTTTTCTCTACACTCTCTTTAATATTAGCAGCATCAACTCGCAAAACCTTAGCATTGTCACGAATATAACTTGACTGCTCTGAATAGCCACATACTTTTGTAGCCACAATAACCTGTTCATAATATGAGACAACCATAGATGCCACTCATATGAACTTCAAAGACTAATTCCAAATGTAACAAAAAGATTAGGACATCAAACAATGTGATATATAGAGGTAAATTGTGAAAATAAATGCATATTTGTAGTTGTGAACAATCCAACAGCGACATACTGGAGAAAAAATTCGTGGATCCACAATCAAAACTAAGTAGAGTTCAAAAGGACACTATCACATAGTAGAGACTAGTCATGTTATTAAACAATCATCTCCAGGATAAATTTTGCAAATCATGTAAACCAAGAAGTGAATTTAAACAAGTCTCTTGATCTACTCAAGCAGTTTATGAAACTGAAGAGACTGAAGCTTAAAGAAATTAAGAATATTGATTAATAAAGCCAGTAGACAATTGGTACCTTATCTCGAGGCTGAGACTTCAACCAGCTACCAATGTAGAGATCTGTTCTTCCTTGGGTCTCCTTCTTCATTGGTGTAGGGTGCTACAACATTGAATGTGTAGTGTTAATGCAACCAACATGTAGTATCAGAGAGAAAAATTAAAAATCAAACAATAGAAAAAGAAACTACTCACTGACATTATCAGACATATCCAAAATTATAAAATACCATAATGACATTGAGGTATTAGATATACAGAGTCGATATAACTGAGGACTTTAGTCAATTGCAGCTTGCAGACAGAACTCAAATATTACACAAATGGCACCATAAGCAAGAAGTAAGCAGTGATTTTCTAATACTCATGAGAAGATCAATGAAACTAAAATAAAGGGATTAGTAGCAAATATAACAGAGATTGGAGAAATAATACAAAATTTGAAACCACTTCTTTAGAAAGAATAGAAGGATATCAAAAAATGAGGGAATGAAACAATAAAGCATGCAAGCCAAGCTGGCAAAGTATCTATCAAGATGAAAACTTAACTTTTGCAAAGAGATTAATTCAACATAGAGAATATAGATATGTGATGCTCAGTTCAACAATCAAAATGTGAAGGAAAAACAAAAACAGATTATAGGCTAGTCGTAAGATATAGACCATCATAAAATCACATCACAGTAAGTGACCTAAGTAAGCGAATAAGCTTCAAGCACCAAAAGCTTAATTGCGTGTTATGGAGTTATTAAGTGCATAGATCATTTAATGGATTTCATTCAACAATACCATAGTGAAATCATGATGAAGCCTCCAAGTTGTCCCATTTCTCTCATTGTGAACTATTTTTAATCTCAAAGCAATACCTATTAGTTATAATATAGTAGATGTTAAAATCTTCTATGTCAACAGCAAATCATTTTCAGAATTATAAGGCACATGCAAAGTATTGTCTAGAACTTTGGCAATGCCCTTAAATGCATGCATAGAAACATCTGCTTCGTGCAAACCTCATCTTCATCAAGCATTTAGAGCTTAGAGTTATTTTATTCCACACTAGAAAGAGGAATCCAAGAAACTCTTCAACATTATCTTCCCCAAATTTTATCAAACAAGTCAATTAAACATCTAAATAACATAAGAGTGTCAGCATCTCTGAAAAACATTAATTAAAAGTATGTATACAAGTCTAGAAGAGACAAGACTTACAGATTCAGCAGTATCAAGAATATTAATTCCATGATCAAATGCATAGCCAAGGATTTCATGAGCTTCTTTTTCAGTGTTTTGCTGTCCAAATGTCGTCTGCAACATCAAAATATGACAATGCAATTGGTGTAGAATGCTCAGGAGCTTGTTATAAAAGTACCAGATGAAGGAGAAAGTCAGTATCTATTCAGATACATTCGATTGTGGGATGGCATGGAACCTCAGAAGCTATTTTACGTATATACAATTATACAAGCACAAACAGAGAAGACACAAACTTGGACCATTGAATAGAAGAAGGAACTTAATTGACTGAATTTAGAATTCTAGAGGTCAATCTTTTTAGCAGGTAAGTTTCTGGGTCAGACTCGAGATATCTCCCCCCTAATTTGCTTGAAAAAAATCATCCCTTGAAAACCTGGAATCCAATTTTAGTTCATATCTTGTAGTAGAAATCGCATAAGAAAGGCACAAATTTCAAACTGATGGAGTTGGAACGCATAGCATGGTTTGCAAAATTGTTCAATAACGAGGGCAAGGAATCCCAATCAATGTAGTTTCATATGTATAAAAGCAATGAAGCCTTTCCTACTTGAAATTTCTAAGCACGATTTTGCTGGCAATGCCTGGATGATGCTCATTAAACAGTTTAAACATTTAACATTAGCAGAAAATTGACTTGCTAATTAGCTAGTTCTATGCATTAAACTACATCACTTAATCTAACCTAACAGCACGTCGAAAGAGACATAGAGAGTAGTAATTCCCACATGATAAGGAAGGGAAACAAGCAAACACAATTTCATATGCCTGCTAAAAAGAGAAGGGAAGAAATCTTACAGTGCCTAGAGTAATTTCACTAATTTGAAGGTCAGAGTCTCCAAGTGTTCTGTACTGCAAGGAGGTTTTCTCTGCGAGCTTGGCAGCGATGGGTCCGAGCCTGGTTCGTGCACTTGGTGAATGAGGCTCGGCACGAAGAAAGGACCCTCGAGTGTAGAGAAATGCAGGATTCGCAGAAAGGGTAGCCCAGGATACCATTGTTGCTCTCAGGATAAAGCTATCGCTCCTTAGGCCCTCCTTAACGATAGGCGTAAAAGCGCCGGCGTGACACTTTTCTCCCCTCTCTCTCTTTCTAATTTCCTTCTCTTATGCCACTATTATCCATACTCTTATGGACGTTTTAGCAGCCAGAACTTCACAATCAGTGGTTCAAGATTCCTCGACTCATTCAGTCAAACGTTTAATTTCAACCATGAGATTGAGTATGATCTCTACACAGCCGCTCTACAAGATTGAATTCTGGTCAAACTTCTCAAGTTCAATCGAGTTTTGTGTGGAATTCGGGCTTTAAAAGATATTTTCAAGTTAATCTTCGACATTGCCATTCCTAGCCTTCGTTTGTGCCGCGTCAATCGTTTTTCTTCCACCTCAGTGAATGTATCCATCCCATCATCCTTCTTCTCTTCTTTGGTTCTTTGCTTCTCTTCACTAGTACACTTTTCTCTTCACTTCTGTTTTGTACTGTTGCTTCTTTCCTGTCAATAATGTTGTTATATTATTATTGTGCCATTGCTGTGATGTGAGGTGGTGGGCTTGAGCCATTCAAATATTAGGTCGAATTACCTCAAGACCAATCGGATTGAGTAACAAGTAATTTTCTAGTCGCAAAAATAATTTTAAAGAAAAATAAATATTTCATTGTAAAATAAAAAAGAATTAAAAAAAAAAGACATAACTTTTTTTACAATTAAAATATAACTTTTAATAAACTCAAATTTGAAACTTCTCAAAAAATATTTTTCGGTTGATTTTTCAGATCAATTAATGAAACTTTTATTTTGTTTTATGTTTTACATATAATTTTCAAAATACCGCAAGCTCATCTTTTCATTTATTATGTATTTAATTATTTACTCAACTTGAATATTTATTTTGAGATTTATATAATATTATTTAACTTTTATATGTTTTAATAGTTATTTTCGATATTTGTTTACTTATATTATAATCTACATAAAAGATGTAGTTAGATATATTTTATTTATTTTTATATGGTATAAAATTATATAATAATTAATATATTGTGCTTTGCATATTGTTTAATATACTTAAAATATTATTTATATGCGTAAATAATTTTATTAAAAATAAAATATAGTTAAAATTAATAAAATGCTTTTTATTTTTACGTTGTCAAACAGTCTACTGTATTAAATTCTTTCAAAATAACTATTTTTTAATTGACAGCTAAACAGTCAACTGACTTCTTAGAAAAGCTCTACTGACAAAAGCTCTATTGATATAAACTCATCCAAACAGGTACTTAGATGAGTTTGAGTTTTAAGTGGACTTCGAGCTACCCAAAATTCCTCAAGTTTAAACTGGACATTGTGAGCTAAATCCGATTAAACTTTAGGTGTAACTTAAGTCGTGCCTTAAGTGTTAGACATTTTTGTCCTTGGGGATAATTTTATCTTTTTCCTATTAAGTGGACAACAATTAATTGTAATTTTAGCTTTTAATAAATTATCGGTTAAATTACGTAATTTGATCTAATCAAAAGGAAGTTGCATAATAAATGATCTAGATTAATGAGTCGAAGTCTGGGTAAAAAATGGTTCCCTTTTAGTGTAGACCTGGTCCATATCGATCTTGTGATGGGGAAGTATGATATATAAACTCTATAAAGGTTAAAGTCTCCTGCAGTTGCTCATATAAATCACAAGCATATAATTCTTTGACTCGTTAAGAGAGCTTATGTATTGAGAGAATTGTAGAAAGGCCTAGATCGAGCGTCAGTGAACAACTTCCTCAACAGTCCCAGCTCGTTTAGGCGAGCGCTCCCATTATCATCAAACCGAAGGCGCGTGCAACACATTCGACGCGACATGTGGACTACTGGATCTGAGACACGTGTCGAAGCATGCAACAAACTCGTCATACAGTGATAGCGCATGTGCACACGCATGCGCCAAACGTATGTCGCGTGTAGCACCCCACTCTCACAAGACACGTACCCGACATCTATGGTGATATCCGAGTACGTACCCCGCAAGGGTGGCATGCTAGAACGATCATTCAGTCAAAAATTCATTTCAAAACTTTTGTTTCTTTAAAACAAAATACATGCAAGCGGAAATTACTGATCAAATTAGGCCCGTGTCATTTGAAAACATTTCCATTTCCAAGCCACAATCTTTACAAACATCAATATTCAACCTTAAATTTGGGCCCATTTCAGATATAAAACATTTGAAGCCATAAAGTCATTTCATTACCAAATCGTTTACATACACTTTGTACAATTCTTGCGGAACATAATTCAAAAATAAAAATTAATGAAGACATATGCAGGTGCAAACTGATCCCGACCCCTAATCCATATCAGACCTCAGTGGATATACTCCATGTAGCCTAGCTGAAATAATTCCTCAGAACCTGAAAAGCTACATTGCAATTTTTGATGAGTTTTGCAACTCAATGAGTGAACCATCATTGATGATTTCACCGGATTACATACAAACATCACATATATCACAGATATTCATTCAGAACATATAACTATTTCTGATATTCACATAACATGGCATCTCATGTCATCATACAATTCACATAGCCAAGTATAGCAACGATTTATATCAATGTATCACTCACTTCAACTTTGCAAATCATTCAAGGTGTTTCAGTCTTATATGAATGGTATATGCATGAGACTCATATTCGTTCTTATTGTTGTGACTGAGTGCCTATCACATACTTATACAAATATTGGCCCATAGGGCTCAGTCAGAATAGAATCAAGGAGCATAGCTTTACGTGCACACACATATATCACGGAGCAAAGCTCTACGTGGAAGCGCTTCATACTGGCAACTCAAGTCACAACGCCTTTATCTGGGCATGCATTTATGAAATGCATCAAATACTAATTATGTCATATCAGACAATCACATATAATATTCATTCAGAAACTCATAATCATCGGACTTAAGTCCGGCATTCAAAATACGTTGAGAATTCATATATCATAAAGGGGTTTCACATCAATTTGGAACACTTCCAATGCATCAAAACTGAATATGGCATATATGGCAATCACATAGGATGCTCAAACAAAACTCATAATCATCGGACCTAAGTCCGGCATTCAACTTTCGTTGAGGATTCACATAACATTCATAATAACGTTCAGAATTCCATAACAAACAAAGTCACAATCAAAGCACTTCTAATGCATTCCCGAATATTGATCTCCTCGAACAATTAAAGTTCGAAATTCATAATTAAATCGCAAGCAATATAACAATATTGGAAGCTTAAACAAATCAAATTAAATCAATTCTAGGAAACCATCTAGGTTGACTCACAGTACGATCCAATAAGCTATTGCCTGGATAGTCCGGCAATGTCTGATAGGCGCCCGATATGCTCCTCTAAAATAGGCAAAACACATTCACAAATATCACACTTTGCACAATTGCACAAATGTTCTTTCATAAAAATATCAATGTATAGGATGTATGCACAATGCATGTTCAATGATAATTCCGGGGTGCAATAATGTGATCCTTATCAAAAATCATTTAGGAATCAAAGCCCTCATTAATACCATGTATTCTTACAATTGAATTGGACCAAACAATGTCATATAATTTCATAGCTTCATTGACCACTTCAGATTTTTCCTATAGAACATATTCGGGTCAACTTTCCAAACTAAATTAGATCAGGTAAATGACCAATTGATACAAAACTTCCTTCTGTAAAGTTGTTCTTCCATTTCTTATCTTTCTAAGGACACCAAAATCATTTAATTTGGATCAGTATACCAAGAGATATCCTCAAAATATTCCAGACGGTTTATAAGTTCCAGCAAAATTTATACCTCAACTTCCAACCAAAATTTGAAACTCTTATAGACAGAATTAAAACTCTATTTCTTCATAAAAGTTGTAGCCCTATGTCTCTAGTTTACAGGAAATCAAGAATCACCTAAATTGGATCAGTATAGAGAAAGTTATGGTCAAAATACGAAAGCGTGTTCGAGCAGTCAAAGGATGGGTGCTCGTCGAGACGAGGGGAAAATATGAGGTCGCGACGAACAGCCCAAAAAATCGATTTTCTCGGGATTTTTACAACGTTCGCCGCGACGAGTTCAAGGGGGGAAATCACCTACGTCGCGGCGAGGAAGAAAATGAACGTCGCGGCGAGGAAGAAGATGAACGTCGCGACGAATAAACAAAAACACGTTGTGACGAATAAATAAAAACACGTCGTGACGTCTGGTTCTGCAACTCGTCTTCCCCGATTTCTTTTTCCAGATTTTTCACTTCTATACCCAAAATAATATCTAAAACTTCACTCCTAATCCAGCTCGAAATATTTACATAAGATCAAACTCAAGATTCACTTAAAACATCAAAATCTGATCCTCACACATGCAACTTCACTTCTAACAAAATGCATGCACAGCTTCGGTATCAATCACCCAAGCATCATCAGACTTATCTCATTCATTTCTATGAACACTCAAATATCCATGCATGTACCGTGGGAAACAGACCATAGTCACTGAATCGCATGAAAAACAACACTTACTTGGTTCAGTTCCGATTCCAGCAATATGAACAACTCGTAGACAACCACCGAGAGCAACTCTATGATCGGTGATGAACAAAATCAAGTAGAACATGCATGCTTCCGATGAACAAAGTTCAGTAACTCGTCCTAATATATTTTCATTGCAACCTTAAAATACGTGGGTTCTTTGCATCATATACACGTGTCTCCCATCAATTGCCGCTATTATATATTGCCATGTGACATACATATACATATACTATAGGTACACATGTCTCACATAATTTTATCCACTTGTCACTCTATAATTGGCCCGAAAATTAAGATTTTTCACAAAATTCGCTAAAAATTTTAAAATATCCTAAATAATACCAAAATTGCCAAATCACAACTTAATCATATTTAACAACTCAATTGTACCCGGAAATGTCAAAGAATGCATGTACAATTATATGAATGAGCAAAAATGTGCATGTCAACATTAGCATAAACATGAATCGAACTTTCTAAATTCTCAATAATTCTCATAATTCACAATTATATCCCTCACATGGGTAACGGGATGTTACATCGCGCGTGTCGGTGCATGTTGTGAACACATATGGCATATGTCGACCGGCTGACGTCAATCGTATGGCTATGGCCTTTGCTATAGTGTTTTCAAAAAAAAGAAAAAATTTAGAATTCCTATAAAGTTGCCCTGGGTCCTTTTAGATCAATTTCTAGGTTCGGGAAATTTTTAAAACACTTTTTCAATTTTTCTGGACTTATTACATTAGTAATTGGATTCTAGAAAAGTTTTTAAACCTTTTTAAAGCTAATTTTGAGTGCATTTTCATACTCCAAACAGCACATAAGGGATACACTTAAAGTTTTATGTCTCGTACGGTAGGTTAGGTATTCGAGAAAGTATGATAGACACTCTTATTGAGAATTTTTATTTATAAAATTCTCAAATAAAGTTTAAAGACAATGTTTTTAGTGTTAGTATGTGATTATTTAATTGTGAATATAGTTTTTTATTTATAATTGATTTTCACATACATTATGCCCATATAGAATGTGGGATGACATATAGATATATCCCTTGTGTTTGTAGTCTTTTTGGGTACTGGTAAGATTGAAGTCACCATAGTGGCCCTTCAAGCTAGTATTTGGATTGTACTGCACACATATTGGGGGATATCTATGATCTCATATTCGGTTATTATATGCATAGGTGTTTACCTTATATGAGGTTTTGAGATGTACATAAAAGCATTAGATGGAGGAAAGTCGTCGCTTAAATGGTTTATTCACCCACAAGTGGTAGTGTCATGAGAGTTGATGACTTGTACTCTGTTCGCTTTTATGTGGAGGTCTAATTGCATATATTATGTATTCGACCCACAGGTGTTTCATAATATGTGTGATCGAGTTCTCTATTTAGATGATGTTATCGTCGTTGTCATGCATTTATACTAATTTTATATAGTCTTTTTTATTTTTCAATCATTTCTCAGCCAACAATGATGTTGTCACCATTGAAACCTTGAATGGCTTCAATTTCAAGAAGTGGAAGAAGGATGTGGAGTTCGCATTGGAGATGGTAGACATCAGCATGGCCATGCACATAGAGAGGCCTCCCCCACTTACAAATGTCAGCTCAAAAGCTGACAGAGTAGCAACGGCAACCTAGGAAAGGTCAAATAGGATGTGCCATTTGACCATTAAGAGGTCGATACTTAATCATCTGCTGAGTGGATCGCCGAAAACAATAGTAGCACGGGAGTTCATGGACAACATATCTCAGAAGTACAAGGTCTTTTCTCATGCTGAGCAGAGCGCTTTAATCAAGGAACTATTCTCTACGAGGTACACTAGAGAAGGAGGTGTTTAGGAGTATATCATTCGGATGGTGTATCTTCAGCGTAGGCTGAATGCACTAGATATACCAATTACTGACTTGCTTATAATGCATCAGGCACTAAACACTCTTCCTCAGGAGTTTGAGATGTTGGCCACCTCCTACATTTTACAGGATGAGACTTGGGACATCAATGCTTTGATTTCTCGATGTACGGTAGCAGAGGAGAAGATCAAGAGCTCTCCTCATATAGCTATGTATGCAGCTGCGAGGGAAAGAGGAAGGCTAAACCCCAACAACCTAAAAGTAAGGGTAAGAAACCCAAAACCTCTCCTTAGATTCATAGTGGGCAGTCTAGTTGTTAGACCCTGAATTTTTTTATATGATATTATTCAGCATAAATTATGATTTTGCCTTAGTTTGATTAAATTGAGAAATTGTGATAATTAGGTGGTTTTGCTTTAATTGGAGTTGTTTGGGAATACTATGGATAAGTATAGGTTAATTGTGGTTTAAATGAACATTAGAGGTTTTAAAGTGTGTAAGGGCTTTTGAAGAAATGGAATTAAGTTGTTTTGGGCTTGGGCTTAGTAGGAAAGGCCCATGCCCTTAGGGTTTAAAAAGGAGAATTAGAATAGAAATAGAAAGAGAAAGGAAAGAAGGAAGAAAGGAGAAGGAAAGAAAGAAGAGTGCCGTCGGTGAGAAGAGGAGAAGAGAGAGAGATTTTTATGGTTTTGAGTTTTCAAGCTGGTTTGAGCGATTTATCGTAAGTTTGCTTCCTTTAAACTTGTTAGGGTTAGATTTGAACTTAGATTTGTTGGTTATATCGTAGAATCGATGGTTTAGGGTTTTGGGTGGAAAATATGGATAAATCTTTGGGTTGATTCGTTTGTGCTTGATTTTGAGTTGTGGATGGGTTAGAAATGTAGAATAAGTCTTGATCTAAGGCTTGTGTATGTTGCATTTGAGTTTGGGTAAGGATCGATGTCGGAAAATGCAGAAAAAGGGTTTGAGTCGCAGCTCAGACACGCCGCGACGCGACGTCTTGAAGAACACGCCATGGCGTCGGAGAGAAAATTTGCACGCCAAGTGCACCAGGTGCGTCGCGGCGCGCACGCCCACGCATACCTTGCCATGGCAAGATAGGTGTGCGCGCGCATGGCGTCGGCGAGAGATTTCGCGACGCCGACGCGACGCTTTGGTGCACGCCACGGCGAGCGTTTCGCCGCGTCTATCGCCGCGACGAGTTGGAGTTGGTCGCCACGCGCAAGCGTCCCTTCGCCGCGGTGATCCCCTTTTTTCGAAAATGAGAATTGTTCATTTTTGAGGATATCTTTTAGTATAGATGTCCGATCGAGGTGATTTCAGATTCGTTATGAACTAAAAATAAAAGACTACAAGTTATGCGAAGAAGGAACTTCGAAATTGTTTCAAGGGTTCGAATTTTAGGAGGAGGTCGAATGGAGATTTTAATGCTTTATTTTGACTCTTCAAACTTTGATTATTTTATATGGATATTGATTGGATGAGAACTTGGTTGTTTTAGAAACCAAGCAAGAAGAAGGACATCGATGAATCGGTTCTCGGCGATCTTAGGTGGGTAATATACTTATAGTTATTGTGTGATTAGGCAAATGCTTGCCTATGTATGAATATATGTTATATGTTACGATTGTGTAAGCATGATAATCTGAATGATTTTTATTTCATATACTTGAAAGAATCATGGAATTGATAAAGTTGAATTTTATTCTCGAAAGCATGCTATGTCTCGACTTGGTCATAGCATTTTGAATAAATGAGAAATGCATATCATTGATAAAATGATTTTGAGCACGAATATATGCTTTTGTTTGGCGAGAGTGGAACCATTTCGCTCAATCACGCACGTAGACAAGAGCCTTCTCCCTGCCCGCCAGGGCCTATGAGCTCGAATGGACTCATTTCGTTCGAGGTTAAACTTCTGTTTCTCCTTTTGTTTCCATGGAACCCTCGAGCCATTGTGATGTGCATTACATATGTGAATTGTTTATTGTGACATTTTATGAATTGAGCTAATTGTATTGAATGCATAAATTGTTGAATAGCATGTGAATGCCGGAATTGTTTGTCAGTATAGATATATATATATATACATTCATATGCCGATTTGTGCTAATTGCCGATGGCTATATTTATATTAGCCATCGAAATGTAGCTCAACCCATTACTTTCCTCCTCAAAAGTGCGGATCAGACGACTGCTAACCTTGCATGGCATCGAACTTCAAGTCACTTAGAAACTTTTGTATTACGTTAGTATTTTGATTGGCCCTCCAAGCATACTATCATGGAGCATAATTCATATTTTTTGGAATTCGAGATTATTTGTATTATGTATGACTGAATTACTTGCTGAAATTCCTTTAATTTGCAATGGCATGAAATCCCTATGGTTATAGGGTCCTTAATGCATAGTTATGAACGTTATGGTAATGTACGTATTAATTGATCGATTGTGCCCAAATGTTGGGATCGGGTCCGCAGTTTGGGGCGTTCGACGCGGGCGCGACCCGAGGGGTCGCCCTCGGGATTCGGGCATCCGGGGCCCAGGTCCAACATGTTTGGTATCAGAGCGCCTAGGTTTAGGTGTCCTCGGCTTAGAATGCATATAGGATTGTGTGATATGTGATTTCTTGTTGCATTGATTAAGTGACATGCATATCATGCATACATATAGATTGTCGTATAGCTAATCCTTAGTGTTTCCTTTGAAGGAGTACGATGCCACCTCGTAGGAGGACACGAGGAGCTGTGCAAGGGTCTGCTGCACTTGACTCTCCGTCGAGAGAGGAGAGGACCAATGAGTCTGTAGCCCCAATGCATGTTGAGGCTTCTGTAGGGCTAGAGAGTGAGCCCATGCGTCACGACTCGAGCATCGCCGATTCCGCCAGGGCAAGTGCCCCAGTTTGATCCGAGGATGTTTCAAGCGTTTACTCAGCGCTTGTTCAAAGCATGGGCGATGATGCCACCTTATCCGCCCCACCCTCGCTTAAGAGGGGAAAACAATTGACAAGTCGAGAAAGTATGGAGCGAAGGACTTCTTTGGGACAACATCCCGAGGAAGCCGAGACATGGTCATGGAGGACGAACGGGTGATGGATCGGATGGATTGTGAGGAGGATGAGAGAGTTGTATATGTTGCCACTTGTTGCGGGGAGATGCTCAGCCTTTGGTGGGAGACCGTCTTGGGCGGTCGATGAGGCCGATGGGGTTGGCATGGCGAGATTTTGTGGTCTGCGCTCAAGAAGAAATATCATCGAGGTTTATGTCCAGCAGAAGCGAGGGAGTTTTGAGTCTCACTCGAGAGGATATGACGATTCTTTGAGTATGGCGCCGGCTCACGCAATTGTCCCAGATGCTTCAGATTTGATGTTGGCGAGGCCGCCAGATGTCGTCGATTTGAGTCGGGACTACATTTGGCCATCGAGAGAAGGTGATTGTGGCAGAATTTCAAAGTGACTTCCAAAGAAGCTAGTTGAGGCACTCTTGGTGGAGAACATAGAGAATATCAAGAGGTCTTGTGAATAAGAAGAGGAAGGGCGAGAGCGATTCAGAGAGGAGGTAGCACTAGTACTCTATGCCAGACAGAGTGCTAGGAGCTTCCCACCGATCGAGGAGAGGAGCAGCGATGGTGCCCGGTCGGTAGGCCGATGAGGACTTCTACTATTTCTCACCAAGCTTCTACGGTGGGCGGCAGAGGAGGGGAGATGGGGACAGTCATCGCCCTCCTAAGTGTGAGCACTTGTGGTCGATTTCATGGTGGAGAGTGTTACCGATTGACGGGTGCATGCTTCAACTATGGACGAAAGGACACAGGGGCTGTAGAGTGTCCTCAACCGTCCAGAGAGAGGATCTCGAATCACGAGCTCCTAGGAGGACAGAGACCATGGGTCGAGGATCGTGATGAGGTAGGCGCTAAATCTCGCCAAGAGGCGAGTCTTCCGGAAGACCGAGAGGCGTGCACCACCGTGGTGTGTTGCTTTGCCGATGTCGTGACCGGTATGGCTCACTTATTTGCCGATGATGTGCTTGTGTTGATTGATCCGTGTTCTACTCACTCGCTTGTGTCGCCGAGTAGACACATGTGTGATATGGTTCTTGAGTCCGCTGGATACTCGTGATGGTGAGTACTCAGATTGGTCAAGACATTATGATTAGTCGTGTTTAGAGGATGTGAGCTTAGTATTGGTGGAGCACTTCTAGTGGTAGATCTGATGCCGCTGAAGATGCGCGGATTGGATGTGATATTGGGTATGGATACTTTGGAGAGGTACAATGCCCGATTGGATTGTAAACAGAAGACAGTGGAGTTTGAATTGGATGATGGCAGAAGAGTAGTGTTTACTGGGGACAGGAAAGCGAGTCCGCCCAGGATTGTTTCAGCATTGACAGCAGAGAGGATGATGAGTAAGGGTTGTGAGGCGTTTCTGGCTTATGTGATAGACTCCAGAGCTGATAGAGGGAAGCTGGAGGATATTTCAGTAGTCAGGGATTTCTCGGATGTCTTTCCCGATGAATTGCCAGGACTACCGCCAGCTCGGGAGATTGAGTTTTCCATTGAGCTTTTGTCAGGTACAAGACCGATTTCAATTCCGCCTTATCGGATGGCTCCGGCGGAATTGAAAGAGCTTAAGGAGCAGTTAGAGGAGTTATTGGAGAAGGGGTATATTCGCCCGAGTTCCTCGTCTTGGGGAGCTCCGGTTCTTTTTGTGAAGAAGAAGGATGGATCCTTAAGGATGTGTGTAGACTATAGGAAGTTGAATCAGGTCACGGTGAAGAACAAGTATCCGCTTCCTCGCATTAATGACCTGTTTGATCAGTTGCAAGGAGCGAAAGTCTTTTCAAAGATTGATTTGAGATCGGGATATCATCAGTTGAGGATTAAGGAGTCGGATGTATCGAAGTCTGCTTTGAAGGTATGGGCACTTTGAGTTCTTGGTGATGCCCTTCGGATTGACGAATGCTCCTGCAGCGTTTATGGATTTGATGAATCGGGTATTCAAGCCATTCTTGGACCAATTTATCATTGTCTTTATTAATGATATTTTGGTGTATTCCAAGAGTGATCGGGAGCATGAGGAGCATTTGAGGATTTCTTTGGAGATTTTGAGGAGCGATGAGTCAGATGCCAAATTCAAAATGCTAATTTTGGCCGAGAGAGGTGTCATTTCTTGGACACGTGATCTCAGAGCAAGGAGTTCATGTGGATCCAAAGAAGATAGAAGCAGCCAGAATTGGGGGCGTCGAAGAATGTGGAAGAAGTGAGGAGCTTTTTAGGTTTAGCGGTATTACGGAGATTCGTGGAGGATTCTCCATGATAGCCGCTCAATGACGGTTGCCGAGGAAGAATCGAAGTTTGATTGGAGTGAGGATTGTCGGAGGAGCTTCGAGGAGCTCAGCTCGATTGACGAGTGCTCGATTTTGGTTTTGCCATCGGGTGATGACGGTTATTCGGTATCTGATGATGCTTCGAGGAAGGGTCTCGGATGTGTTTTGATCGCAGGAGATCGGGTAATTGCATATGCTTCGAGGCGCTTGAAGCCTTATGAGTCAATTATTCGACGACGATTTGGAGTTAGCAATGTGATATTTGCCTTGAAGATTTGGAGGCATTATTTGTATGGAGTTCGCACTCGGATCTTTACTGATCATAAGAGTCTGAAGTATTTGCTGAGTCAAAAGGAATTGAATTTGAGGCAGCGGAGGTGGTTGGAGCTACTAAAGGATTATGATTTGCTGATTGAGTATCATCCGGGTAAGGCCAATGTTGTGGCGGATGCCTTGAGCAGGAAGTCGTCGATTGCTCATGTTCGATCGGTTTATCTTCCTTTATTGGAAGAGATGGCTAAGCTTAGGATAAGCTTGACGCAGGAAGAGCCGGATTGTCTTCGCTAATTTTCGAGTCGACCGATTTCAAGGAAAAGGTTAGGGATTTGCGAGCTCGGGATGCGGACTTGAGCAAGCTTCGGATGAGATTCGAATGGTAAGATTTACGATATAGAGGTGAGGGACGATAGATCGATGACAGCTGGAAGTAGGTTGTGTATTAGGATGTGCGGAGATCAAGGATGAGATTATGGATGAGGCACACAACGCGCTTATGCCATGCATCCAGTAGCACCGGGATGTATCGGATTTGAGATAGCACTTTTGGTGGAAAGGTATGAAGAGGATATCGCAGAGTTCGTCAAGAAGTGTCTAGTGTGTCGCGAAATCAAAGTGAACACCGTGCACCTTCCTAAGAAGTCGAGGCCGCTGCTATTCCGAGTGGAAGTGGCGGCGAGTGACTATGGACTTTTGATGGGATTGCTAGACCACGGGAGGCATGATGCCATTTGGGTGATTGTTGATCGGTTGACCAAGTCATCCCACTTTTTGGCGATCCGACAGATTGATTCTTTGCATGTGTTGGCAAAGAAGTATGTTGATGAGATAGTGAGACTGCATGGGATTCTGGATTCTATCGTATCGGATCGAGATCCTCGGTTTACTTCGAGGTTTTGGGGCAGTTTGCAGGAAGCTTTGGGGACCAAGTTGAATTTCAAGATCTGCCTTTCACCTCGAGACGGATGGTCGATCGGAGATGACTATTCGGACACTCGAGGGATGCTTGAGCTTGGTGATGGATTTTCGAGGAGCATGGGATGAGCATTTGCCTTTGGTCGAATTTGCTTATAATAATTCGTACCATTCGAGCATTCAGATGGCTCCGTATGAGGCTTTGTATGGGCGGAGGTGTAGGACTCCGATCTGTTGGGACGAAGAAGGAGAGAGGCAATTAGAGGGACCAGATTTGATTCAGATGACAGTTGAAAAAGTCAATCTGATTAAGCGTGACTTAAAGCGGCGGCAGATAGGATGAAGAGTTATGTTGATGCTCACCAAAGGAGATGGAGTATGAGGTCGGTGAGAAAGTATTTCTTAAGACATCTCCTTGGAAAGGAGTATTGAGATTCGGCAGGAAAGGTAAGTTGAGTCCGAGGTATGTGGGTCCTTATGAGATCCTAGAGAGGATTGGACCACTACCACTGAGTTGGCGTTACCTCCGGAGTTATCGCAAATTCATGATGTGTTCCATGTGTCTATGTTGAGGAGGTATAGGTCTGATCCTTCTCATGTTATTCAGACTAGTGAGGTTCGATTCTTGAGATGATTTGAGCTATGAGGAGCTTCAAAGTCAGAATTTGGATACCAAGGATAAGGTTCTCAGGAACAAGACGGTTCAGTTGGTCAAAGTCCTTTAGAGGAACCATTCGGTAGAGGAGGCTACTTGGGAGCCATTGGAAGCTATGCGGGAGAAGTATCCGCATCTCTTTAATGATTCAGGTAAATTTCGAGGACGAAATTTCTTTTAAGAGGGGGAGAAATGTTAGACCTTGAATTTTTTTTTATGATATTATTCAGCATGAATTGTGATTTTGCCTTAGTTTGATTAAATTGAGAAATTGTGATAATTAGGTGGTTTTGCTTTAATTGGAGTTGTTTGGGAATACTATGGATAAGTATAGATTAATTGTGGTTTAAATGAACATTAGAGGTTTTAAAGTGTGTAAGGGCTTTTGAAGAAATTGAATTAAGTTGTTTTGGGCTTGGGCTTAGTAGGAAAGGCCCATGCCCTTAGGGTTTAAAAAGGAGAATTAGAATAGAAATAGAAAAGAGAAAGGAAAGAAGGAAGAAAGGAGAAGGAAAGAAAGAAGAGTGCCGTCGGTGAGAAGAGGAGAAGAGAAGAGAGATTTTTGCGGGTTTTGAGTTTTCAACTGGTTTGAAGCGATTTCTGGTAAGTTTGCTTCCTTTAAACTTGTTAGGGTTAGATTTGAACTTAGATTTGTTGGTTATATCAGAGAATCGATGGTTTAGGGTTTTGGGTGGAAAATATGGATAAATCTTTGGGTTGATTCGTTTGTGCTTGATTTTGAGTTGTGGATGGGTTAGAAATGTAGAATAAGTCTTGATCTAAGGCTTGTGTATGTTGCATTTGAGTTTGGGTAAGGATCGATGTCGAAAAATGCAGGAAAAAGAGTTTGGTCGCAGCTCAGACCGCACGTCATGACGTCTTGCAAGAACACGCCGCGGCGTGCGGAGAAAAATTTGCACGCCGCGTGCACGTGGAGGCGTGCACGCCGCGGCGCACAGGTGTGCACGTCGCGGCGTGCGAGAGATTTCGCACGCCGCGACGCACGCTTTGGTGCACGCCACGGCGAGCGTTTCGCCGCGGCGAGTTGGGTCGTTCGCCGCGGCAAGCGTCCCTTCGCCGCGGTGAGCCCCTTTTTCCGAAAACGAGAATTGTTCATTTTTGAGGATATCTTTTGGTATAGATATCCGATTGAGGTGATTCCAGATTCGTTATGAACTAAAAATAAAAGACTACAAGTTGTACGAAGAAGGGAACTTCAGAAATTGTTTCAAAGGGTTCGGCATTTTAGGAGGAGGTCGAATGGAGATTTTTAATGCTTTATTTTGACTCTTCAAACTTTGATTATTTTATATGGATATTGATTGGATGGGAACTTGGTTGTTTTAGGAAACCAAGCAAGAAGAAGGACATCAGTGAATCGGATTCTCGAGCGATCTTAGATGGGTAATATACTTATAGTTATTGTGTGATTAGGCAAATGCTTGCCTATGTATGAATATATGTTATATGTTCTGATTGTGTAAGCATGATAATCTGAATGATTTTTATTTCATATACTTGAAAGAATCATGGAATTGATAAAGTTGAATTTTATTATCTTGAGCATGCTATGTCTCGACTTGATCATGGCATTTTGAATAAATGAAAATGCATATCATTGATAAAATGATTTTGAGCACGAATATATGCTTTTGTTTGGGCGAGAGTGGAACCATTTCGTTAAATCACGTGCACGTAGACAAGAGCCTTCTCCCTTGCTGCTTGTGGCCTATGAGTCGAATGGACTCATTTCGTTCAGGGTTAAACTTCGGTTTCTCCCTTTTGTTTCCATGGAACCCTCGAGCCATTGTGATGTGCATTACATATGTGAATTGTTTATTGTGACATTGTTATGAATTGAGCTAATTGTATTGAATGCATAAATTGTTGAATAGCATGTGAATGCTGGAATTGCTGTCTGTATAGATATATATATATATATACATTCATATGCTGGGATTTGTGCTAATTGCCGATGGCTATATTTATATTAGCCACTGAGCTGTGTAGCTCAACCCATTACTTTCCCTCCTCAGGTGCAGATCAGGACGACCGTTAACCTTGCGCGGCATCAGGAACTTCAAGTCACTTAGAAACTTTTGTATTACGTTAGTATTTTGATTGGCCCTCCAAGCATACTATCATGGAGCATAATTCATATTTTTTGGAATTTGACATTATTTGTATTATGTATGACTGAATTACTTGCTGAAATTCCTTTAATTTGCAATGGCATGAAATCCCTATGGTTATAGGGTCCTTAATGCATAGTTATGAACGTTATGGTAATGTACGTATTAATTAATCGATTGTGCCCAAATGTTGGGATCGGGTCCGCGGTTTGGGGCGCTCGGCGCGGGCGCGACCCGAGGGGTCGCCCTCGGGATTCGGGCATTCGGGGCCCGGGCCCAACACTAGTATTACGAAGGGCTCACATGACCTTAAGAGTATGAGACGCTTCTTCTGTAATAAGAAGGGACACAGGAAGTTTGAGTGCTAGAAGTACAAGTTATGAAAGGTCAAATAGGAACTGTCAGGTAACTCCTCGGCCTTTATGATTCATGAATCCAATGTAGATATAACCACATCAAGTTTTTGGTGGTTAGATAGTGGAGCTTCTAATCATGTTGCTTCCACAATGCAGTGATTCAGATCCAGGAGAAGGCTAAATAAGGGAGAGGAGAAGCTGATGGTCGGCAATAATGAAGAGTTGGATGTTTTGTATGTAGGAGATGTATGATTAAACCTTGATACAAGGTTTGTGCTTGTTTTACGAGACACATTTTGTATATTATCTTTTATACGGAATTTGATCTCTATATCTGTTTTAGATAAAGAAGGTTTTCATTTTGTATTTGATAATGCAGTTGTAAATATTTCTATCAATACAAGACATATCAGCACTGCCTTCTTATCTCACGGATTGTATAGAATGTGTCTTGCTCCTAATGAAATGTATGCCTCTTCATATGTTGCTGAACCTGTTACTCGAAAGAGAACCTTCATAAAGGACACATCATACATATTGTGGTATAAACGTCTTAGCCACATTTCCAAAAAGAGGGTTGAGAGATTGATAAAGGATAACATTCTCCCAATTATAGACTTTAATGATCTAGAGATGTGTCAATTGTTGTAGGGGTAAGTTGACCAAGATAAAAAGGGGTGAACTCGTACTTCTAGTTTATTGGACCTCATACATACAAACCTTAGTGGTCCTTATACCGTCACGTTATGCAATTCCGGATACTTCCTGACATTTATAGATGATTATTCTCGTTACAGTTATGTTTTCTTGCTTAAGGAGAAGTCTGAAGTTCTTGACAAGTTCAAGATCTTTAAGACTGAAGTTGATAACTAGTTGGAAAAATCAATAAAGATTGTCATATCTGATAGAGGAGGGGAATACTATGGCAGACATGGGGTTGTAAGACAAGAAAAAGGTCAGTTTGCCAGGTATTTAAAATTAGTTGGAATAGTGGCTCAGTTATAGCAGGTAGTCCTGAACAAAATGATGTAACCGAAAGGCGTAATCACAACCTAAAGGACATTATGAGGTCAATGCAAAGCAGGACTAACCTATTCGAATACCTTTAGAGTGAAGCCATCAAGATGACATTGCATATTTTGGACAGAGTCCCAAGCAAGTCAGTACCGAAGACGCCTTTTGAACTCTTGAAGGACTAGTAGCCAAGCCTTGCACTCATTCGTGTGTGGGGCTGCCCTACTGAAGTGAGGTTGTATAATTCTCATGAGAGTAAATTGCAATCTCATTCAACTCGTTGCTATTTAGTGGGTTATCCTGACCACTCTAAGGGCTACATATTTTATTATAGAGAGGGAGGAGCCAGAATAGTGGAATCACAAATGGCGAAGTTTCTGGAATACGACGTCTATGATGAGGGAGGATCCTGACATCCTCCAGAAGATAGTGGGACGGATACTACAATTATTATATATCCACCTCTTATACAGTCAGTTTCGTTGGATGAAGGCCCATGTATCGTGCCTATATTGGCATAGGAACCTACCCTTAGTTAGGAAGAGGTTTCTGAGATACAAGAGCCAATGCAGTTGCGCAGATCCACTAGAGAGAGGCGACTGACTATCTCATCAGATTATATAGTCCATTTAGGTGAACAAGACTATGACATCGAATATGTTGTGGATCCAGTGACTTTTACAAAAATCGTTTTTGGACCTTATGCGGATATGTGGTGGGAAGCAATGAAGGATGAGATGCAATTTATGATGTATAATAAGGTGTGAAAACTTGTTGATTTACCTCAACATTGCAGGCCTGTCAGTTGCAAGTGGCTATTTAAAACCAAGAAGGACACAGAGGGTAAATTTGAGCAGTTTAAGGAGTGTTTAATTGCTAGGGGATTCACTTAGAGAGAAGGAATTGATTTCAATGTTACCTTCTCTCCTATATCCTCGAAGGATGCATTTAGAGTGATTATAGCAATAGTAGCTCATTATGACATGAAGCTACATCAGATGGATGTTAAGACCACTTTCCTAAATGGTGACCTTTATGAGGAGCTCCATATGGAGCAACCTGAAGGTTTTCAGGATCAAGATGCAGCTGACAAATTCTATAAGTTGAATAAATCAATATATGGTTTGAAGCAAGCTTCTAAACAGTGGTACTTAAAGTTTGATGAGGTTTTGACCTCGTTTGGATTTGTGGAGAACAAAATCGAAATATGCTTATACTATAAGGTCAAGGGGAGCAAAGTCATCTTCATACTATTGTATGTCGATGATATCTTGCTCGCGTCAAATGATTTGACCATATTGCATGAAGTAAAGTAACTTTTGTCCAAACATTTTGACATGAAAGATTTAGGTGAAGCATCTTTTGTCCTCGACAAGAAGATTTGTCAGGACAGATCTCAACACTCCTTGAGCTTCTTACAAAGAGCATACATTGAGCGAGTGCTACAAAGGTTATTGTAAACTTTTTGTAGCACCTATCTCTCATGGTGAGAGATTATCTCTAGCACATTGTCCAAAGAATAAAGTTGAGAGAGAGGCTATGAGGAATGTCCCGTACTCTAATACAGTAGGTAGCCTGATGTATGCTTAGGTATGCACTGGACCGAACATTGCATTTGTTGTCAAACTATTAGGTCGATATTTGACCAACCCAAGTATGGACCATTAGAATGCACTTAAACGAGTGTTGAGATACTTAAAGGGTATAGAGGATTATATGTTGACATACAAGAAAGTCAATAACTTAAACCTCACAGGGTATACAGACTCCAAATTTGCTATGTGTTTGGATGATTGCAAATCCACATTGGGGTACATTTTTCTGATAACAGATGGTGCAGTATCATGGAAGAGTGTCAATCAGACATTGGTAACTTCGTCAACCATGCATGCAGAGTTTGTTACATGTTATGGAGCTGCTACACGGGCAGTTGGCTCCGAAACATGATTTCTGAGTTGTTTGTGGGGGATTCGATAGCTAGACCTATTCAGTTGTACTGTGATAATCTTGCTGCAGTATTGTTCAGTAACAACAACAAGAATATTACAGGGTCTAAGCATTTAGGTGTCAAATACTTGACTATAAAGGAGTTGATTCAGAAGGGTGATGTTGAAGTGGAGCACATCAGGATTGAGGAGATGTTAGCTGATCCTTTAACTAAAGGACTTCGCCTATTAATGTTTGTCAACATGTATATAGTATGGGTGTGTTGAAGTCCTTAGACAATAGTAGTTAAGGATCACTATATTTGCTCCTTAAAATTTTGTACATTTTGATGTATTATGACATTATGGTTATTTATTAATAAAGATGATCATTTTCTTTTATCCTCAGTAATAACTATTTTTTTGAATATAGTCATAATACATATCGAAGTCTTAAGATTTGTGTTGATCTTAAGCATTTTAAAGGTCATTGGGCATTTATAAAGATTGACCTTGAGTCTATGTCATTAAAAACATGAAGTTTATATGGATATCCTTAAAGTTTTATAGGATATAGAGGGATATAAGGTTTTAATCTCATAAAGGTTCTCTAATGCAATTTACATTTAGTTGGAGAACATAAAGATTTTCCCTAATATTGTTTAGCATTCGGTGAGAGAAAACAGGATTTCTCTACTACAGTTTAGCATATGCAATTTAGCATAAAGTTGGAGAAATCGAGACCTACAGACGAAGATGATATATTTTAGATCATACAGGTATCATCTTAGTTTGCCACGCTCCATTTTTCCGTTCATATTAATAAGGTATTAGATATTTATGATTATATTGGACCTGTATCACACATGACACATGTGCTTGATATTTTCGGTATTGAAAGCCTTACAGGACAGAATGTAGGAATTTCATTACCTTTGGATCAAATGTTTTTGAAATTTGGTACCAATACAATAGCATAACTTAACCTGATTTTTAAACTGTTTTGAACTTGACAAAAACCTACAATTAATAATTGTCTAAGGGGGAGATTGTTAGAGATTTTTGTCCTTAAGCAAAATTTTGTCTTCTTCCCATTAAGTGGACAATTATTAATTGTGATTTTGGCTTTTAATAAATTATCGATTAAGTTACGTAATTTGATTCAATTAAAGATAATAAAGTGACTCAATAAATGATTTAGAATAATGGGTCGAAGTCTGGGTAAAAAATGATTATCTTTTAATGTAGACCTGGTTCATATTGGCCTTGTGATGGGAAAGCTTAATATGGAAGCTATATAAAAGGTCTCTTGCAGTTGCTCATATCAATCGCAAACATATAGTTCTCTGTCTCGTTAAGAGAGCTTGCATATTGAGAAAACTGTAGAAAGGCCTAGACCTAGCATCAGTGAACAACTTCCTCAACTGTACTGGGAGGATCAGAGCTCGTTTAAGCATTGGAAACTACTACAAAACTCATAATGGACCTAAAATTAGGCATTTCGCATTTACTTTGTTTTTACCTTTTCATGTATGATCCTGGATATGTAATAGAGTTTGTAATATGTATTATATTGAGAAGATCATATTAACCTATCCGACTCATTGTCACTCCTACGCAATGTTACAAATGCCATACCGGATTGGATTCTGGTACAGTATTGTATCGTTAATATTTTTTAAATTATTTATTTTAAAAATAAAATATTTTATTAATACTTTATTAATAAATATTATTTAAAATATTTAATTAAAATAATTTATTTTTAAGTTTTATTTAATTTATAATTATTATTAGTAATAAAAATATTTTTATTTTAAAAACAAAAATAAAAATTCACTATAATTATTAAAATTGAAGTAAATAAAATAACTAATTAAAATAACTTTGAAAAAATGGGGAACACTATAAGAAAATTGTCATTTAGTGACGGATATTACCGACGAACATTTTATGTAACCGCTTGTGAATATACCAAAGAAGTTGGCTATGACCACAAGAAATTTACCTCTGAGACTTTTTGTCAGAATATTTGTCAACGATATTAGTTATTCCGTCGGCAACATTACCGACGGTTATGAATGATCGTCGATGAGTATACCGACAGTTAACAAATTCTAACGATAAAGTTGGTGACGACTGTCAATATTTTCGACAGCTACTCTTTGTTTTGTCGGTAAATATCTTACATTTTACCGACAGTTTGTAGTGTTCCATCGGTAAATATACTAGATTTTACAGACGTATTTATATTTTATGCCGTAAATAATTTTTAATTTTTTTAATTTTACATTAAATTTATTTTATGATCTTATGATTAATGCATAATTCAACAATTATGAATTATCTGTGCATACTATTTTGATTTGTTTATATATATAATTTATTTAAACAGAAATTGATTGATGATATAAAGTTAAAATTATCTTAATTGATAATAAAAACATTAAATTGTACATAATAAGTCTTTGTAATTCAAATCAAATGGCTGCCACAATCTTATTATCCTGGTGACTGTGGACGATCTGAGGTGCTACCCCTGCCCTTCAACTCATCCACCTCATATCTCAGCTGAGTGATGTACTCCATTAATGTCTGCACTGTGATTCAAATCTTATTGACTTCATTGGTTGTCGACTGTCTACTAGATATTATTGTGTTAGACGTGGAAGATTGCGAATAACATGTATTCATAAATAAATTTAACTGGAAGATCCTTCCACAACGGTCCCTACCACCCACTGCATCAAGATATGTCTGACTCTCATCAACAACTTGTTTGTGCTAAGACTGTCGCTAAATGATTTCTTGTATTTGGTCCTATTAGGAGGTAATGTTTAAATTAGTAAGTGATAACTATTAATAATTAATATTAAAGCAAAAATTTCATATACACTAAGTTCTCTACATCGGGTGTGCTTTTTAGTATAAGTATGCAAAAAGAATTGACGGGATATAGGCCTCATGCCCATAGACTTTTCTTGCATAAGAAGAAAATGTTATAAGTGAACTAGAATTTATAAAAATTTCAACAGAGTTTCCTCTATTTTTATGACATTTACCCCCTGTTGAACAAATAAAATAACTCAACACAACCATATATGACACCAAACATTTATATCATTATCATTATCTATAATATACATATTTTTATTCCAAAATTCACATATCAATTTAAATTGAAATATAGCAAAGTAAAAAAATTAGAATATAAGTGTAAAGTTTAGATGCTTATAAGTCTCTCTGCATGCTTGTGGTGGGTAATAGATCCTCCCGTATGTACGGGAAGACTCTCTCCCCTGGTCCTCTACGTTTGTTGGTAGAGTTATGCTCTGAAATAGACATTACCTCATGTGATGTCCAATACTGTTGCCAACGACTCCATATTTGCTTATAAATATAAGGTGGTTTTACACTAGCCATGTGTATCGCACCAATAAAGTCACAATAATGTGTACGTGCTCATCTCTTCCATACTTTATGTATGATTCTGTCAAATTCAGAATCCCAAACAAATTCTTTCTAAAATAAAAGGAAAAATTCAATAAATACTTATAATGTAATAATATTTACCTAATTAATGTATACAAATCAATTAAAAAAGATAATAATTTTTGTTA
The DNA here is from genome assembly GCA_029891385.1 of Erythroxylum novogranatense. Classification (NCBI taxonomy): domain Eukaryota; kingdom Viridiplantae; phylum Streptophyta; class Magnoliopsida; order Malpighiales; family Erythroxylaceae; genus Erythroxylum; species Erythroxylum novogranatense. The sequence continues at coordinate 129,170,049 of CM057228.1, forward strand.
TTGTACCTTATACTCCTGAAAGGAAAATTCCTTTGTGGCCAGAGATATATTCTTCCATACATAACTTTTAAGATCAATCTTCTCCTTAAATTTAGATGTCATGTTTCTAAAGCACAATTCAAACGGAATCAACCTAATATAAAAACAAATAATTTTAGACCATTTGCAAAAATTTAAACATATAACTTAATTATAAAGATATAGTGTTTTATGTAATTTCACTCACAAATTATTGACAATTGTTACATAAGTTCTTCTATCAAGTCTCTCAGCTCCAGGTTGACGACCGTCTCCTTCATCCACTATAAGGGTAGTAGATGATCTAGGAATGGTGAATGGTGTAGCAGCAGGAGCATCATGTTATGCGTCATCTACAACTGTAGTAGCTAGAGGGGGAGGAGGTGATTTAGTTGCAGCTGCAGAGTGTGATGGTTCACCTTGACAGTAAATACCTCCAAATCGTTATCTGAACCTGGGTCTCATTATATCACGTTGTCTGTTTGGTGGCATATTTCTACCTAACAGGGGTTTTTTAATAAATTATCTAGAAATATAAGAATTTGAATTCAATATTTTACACATTATATTGAAAAGGAAATAAGGTGATTTGTTGAATATAATATTCAACTACAAACTTTGAATTAGAAAGTTATAAGGATTTTGGCATGTTCGAATGCACCAATTGAAACGTTGATAGTTCTTCCCTCAGGTGTAGAGTTTTTAACACCTTCTTGCAATAACATTTCCACTATAGCTAAACTTGTAGAGGATACAGTGAATGAGCTGTCAGATTTAGTATGAAAGAAAAACTCTTCAGATGAACTGCCAGTACGAAACGGTTTACCTAAAACACAATCAATATAGAACTTAGATATTGTAAGATTAGTAAACCGTTAAACGAACTAAATTTGGAGTGACATGCATACGTGAATGTCTAGATGAAGTTTATGGAGTTGGCTAATTTTTGAAGACACATGATTTCCCTAATCCTTTACGGACCATTGTGACATCGCTCCTACCTCCATGGGCATACATGTCATCTTCAAGATTCAAAGAAGCTTAAAACAACATGTAGTATATACCATCAAATGTGAATATATATAATAGCTTCATAAAAAGAAATGAGTTGTACATAATAAGGAAAGTGACATTGTTAAGGTAATACTAAACACCTTGAAGCAAAAGATTGACCATGAAAGGCAAACAATCATGAGTGTATGAAGTGGATATTTTTTCTGCATTGTTTATTGCTTCAATAGGGACAATTTTGCCACATTCTTCCTAATGGAATGAATTAGTACTATCCAAAACTAGTTGCTATGTCGGCATTCCTTAATTAATAATGTTAAAAGGTGTATTCTGCAAATGTCGATTTAGAATAAAATGATGATATGTTCAACTCCAGGCTCGATGATAAGTGAAAGTAGTCCAGTTTAACACTTGTACATCTTCAGTGTGCCTAATGATATGAATTAATCTATCCACTCTAAACATCACTTAGTAATATTTGATTGAATTTTCTATAAATATAAGAATTTGAATTCAATATTTTACACAATATACTAAAAAGGAAATGATTTGTTGAATACAATATTCAATTACAAACACAAATTAATTGTTATCATCACTTAATTGTAAATTACAATCATCTTCTTTTTTTGAAGAATAATAATCAAACTCAAGCTCCTCTTCAGATCTCTGGTCCTCGTCATCTTCTCCAGATAAAATTTCAACATATTCATTAGATGGATCGTTCAAAAGTTCATTATCGTCATATGTGACAGATGCATTTATTTTATTAACATGTTTCTAAAATGCTTCAGTTTCAAGTCTCTGCTCTTCTTTTCCATGTGATTCAAAAACACCTCTAAGTTTAACTTTGCAAACGGCTAACCAATCTGACTTATCTCATCGTAAGCTGGGAAAAGGGATATAATACACCTGAATCGCTTGCATTGCCAACACAAAAGATTCAAATTGTCTCAATCTTCTTCAGTTATTGATTTCAACTAGATTATATTAGCTACGCACTTTTATGCCAATGTTTAGAGTTAGATTAAACCAGTCACACTTAAATATAATACTTCACTTTATTAGAAATGTAGGGAACTCAATTTTAGGTATCTCAATAATTTTACTATAGTAATCCATCAATTCTCCTTGTACGCAAACTCTACTATTTATTGTTGTCATGCTATAACCATGATATTCTGTATGATATTTGTATCCATTAACGAAATACACCGGATACAATTTAACAGTTCGTAGAAGTCCCTTTGCAAGATCACATATAAACTTGTCGTCTATTGGATTTTCTAAGGCCTATATAAAAGAAATTATCATATCAAAGAGTATAATGTCATTTTAACACTTAAATCTTATAATTCAATCATTTCAATATTTGTAAGTGAAAACTTACATATTTTTCAAACCATCGAGGAAAGTGTCTTATAACTTCTTTATTGATACCATCCTATGTTTTGTCTAACATTAGCTCATGTAGCAATTCCTTGTATAATCTAAAAACATTATTATGTATTTCAGTTATGAACAACACTAAATTTCAAAACTCAAATAATCAATTTCAACTTATTGCAAGAAAGGTTGAACCTCTTGACAGTTCAATAAAATATAACCATAGGTAGTCTCAATTTCTTCCTCTATTAACATTCTTCTCGTTGAACATCTATATTTTCATCTAAGATATGTGAAAATGGAAAAGTTACCATCAGCATTACTCATTCCTCCCTTGTCATCATTACGAGGAACTTTTCTTTCTCTTATGTGAACATGCGACTCAAAATAATGTGAACAAAATGTACTAGCTTCCTCTACTAAACAAGCATTACATATTGAACCTTCAATCTAGCCTTATTTTTGATATTTTTCTTCAAGTGATGCAAATACCTATATTAGCGGATAGGGTTATTATAATTTAGTTGTCAAAATATGTTATTACTTCAATTACAATCATTTTTGTTGCATTATCTCTCAAACGGATACATCCATCAATATTGAACTGGACCAACTAGTTTTGCCTCGTGTGTTAAATGCACAGGTAGATGCTCCATACAGTCAAAGAAGTTTGGAGAAAAAATTCCTTCTAACTTGCACAAAATTACTGGAATTTCCCTTTTTAGTTTTTCCATTTCAACCAACTTGATTTCAGATGATGTTAAACTTTTTTTTAAAAAAACTTAATTCTGTTATTACTCCCCAAACCTTATTTGGTAGCAAATCCCGAAATGCAATTGGAATTAGCCTTTGCATAAACACATGACGATCATGACTTTTTATCCTCATGTCCACATACCTTGCCAAGTTTGAAATATAATTATCGGAAAACTTTAGACTTTTCAACCGTTCACACAAAATTTTCTTTAGTTTTTTTGTCCAAAGTGTAACATGCTTTCGGATATTTATCAGTGCAAAGATTTTTATGTAACTCATTGTAACAGCCCAAACTACCCGCTTATAGATATTGTCTGCTTTGGGCCTAGGCCGCACGGTTTTGTTTTTTCACAGGACTTCCCAGGAGATCACCCATCCTGGTACTACTCTTGCTCAAGCACGTTTAACCCCAGAATTATAAGGGAATTCGGTGCATTAGGCCATGAAAAACGCGTCTACAAGGAAAATGTATCTACATCCTTATAAGGGATGCTTCGTTCTCCTTCCCAACCAATGTTCGAGAGTTACAATCCGCCTCCTTCCCCCTAGGAGGCCCAGCGTCCCCGCTGGCACACTAGTCTAGGTACTGGATTTGATACTAAATTGTAACAGCCCAAACCACCCGCTTGCAGATATTGTCCATTTTGGGCCTAGCTAGCACGGTTTTGTTTTTTCACAGGACTTCCCAGGAGGTCACCCATCCTGGTACTACTCTTGCTCAAGCACGTTTAACTCTAGAGTTTTGAGGGAATCCGGTGCATTAGGCCATGGAAAACGCGTCTGCAAGGGGAAGGTATCCACACCCTTATAAGGGGTGCTTCGTTCTCCTTCCCAACCAATGTGGGAGAGTTACAATCCGCCTCCTTCCCTAAATATAACGCCCCTTTACCTAGGGATACGCACCGAGCACTCAGAAGTCATCTCGATATATACCCTAGGATAAGGACACGCTACGTTCGATCACTACGTTCGCTTCACATGGCATGGTATCATAATTCACTTACTAAGTATCATAAAAAATCACAATATTTTGAAACCAACTTTTTCCTCAATTCATTTCATAAAAACTAGATTGTCTATATTGTGACTTTCAACAATCTCCATATGTACATCATCAAAACCTAATACAATAATACTACATGAATGAGGAAAATAAGTACAATCTAACTAATCTGGCCAAAAATCTCAGCTGATCGACCTTTGAGCCATGACTTCTCTTGCCAATCACAATCTACACAACACTAGAGCCTCTCAAAAGTTAGAGTCGTCCCTCGATCATGAAAAGACAACGTTGCAATTTTGATGAGTTTTGCGAACTCAATGAGGTAACCATCATCAATTGTTCACTCAATTCATGCAACACATCAATTCATATCACAATTATTTCATAATTATGCACTTCGCGTAAGTAACACATTTTCACTTAAGCATAAGCAATTTGTGCATTTCGCTCTATCCAACATAATTAACAAGATGCGTATGAAATGCTCATGAGACACTTTCCAATTGTTACGTTGTTGTGACCGAGTGCCTGAACTGTCCCGTATCATTTTGGATACCGGACTCATTACACATTGAGCCTGAGGCCCTGAAACACTTTTGAGCTCAAGGCTCAATTTCACTCGTTGAGCTTTAAGCTCTGATCGTTGGCTACTCTAGTCACAACTTCCATTATCTGATTATGCATTCATGAATAGAGTGCATGTAACACAATCAATCACTTGATAAAACACATAGGTCTCACATTCCCATTCATTCATTATTCAAAACATAATTATAAGCAAATAACAATTGAGATAAACCGTCTAGGTTACTCATAAGTTACTCTCGAAGATAATACCTGGAAGTGCCGGCAACGTTTGTAGGTTGACATTTTAATTGCTTCTCTATAACAAATAACATACACATATATCACAATTTACACAATCAAGAGTGTTCAAAAAAATGTATGAAATGAGTTATGTACAATGCATGTTCATGATAATCCCTAGTATCTCGTCATAAATTTTTTTATAAAACTATCCCCATATCAAAACTCATCTAAGTATAATTTATACTTAGGCTTATGCCTCACTAATACCATTGAATTCACAATTCATTTCTCATTGAATCACTTCAAAATTTTCCAAGACATCCTTTCCAGGTCAACTGTTCATGTACAATCAGAATATGAAAATGAAGTAATTAGGACAAACTCTCTTCTAGAAAAGTATTCCTCTATGTCTTATCTTTTCAATGACATCAAAATCATTCAATTTGGTTCAACAATGTGAAAGTTATACTCCAAATATTTTCGGACTGCTTTTATTTTGAGACAGTACTTTACACTCGACTTCCATTCAAAAATTGAAACTATTGGAGTCTGATTCAAAATTTTATTTTTTCATAATTTGTAGCCCTATGTCTCTAGTTTACTCCAAATAAAAAATAATCTCATTTGAAACTCTATAGATCAAGATGTCATCAAAATACTGAAATGTGTTTAGTATAATAACATCAGTTCATACTATTTAAAGGTACACTCACTGCACCCGTTCCACTTTTTCACTTGATCATATGTAGAAAAATGTCTTATGAATCTAATGGTTCAAGAATCAAGTCATTTAAATGTCTAGAGAGGAAGTTATGACCAAAAGAAGCAACTATGTTCATGACCTCAATCGTCTTAGAATGAACAGTAACTAAGACGATAACTTCGTCTTAGTTTTGGATGAACAGTAACTAAGAAGATAACTTCATCTTAGAATGAACAATAACTAAGACGATAACTTCGTTTTAGAATGAAGAGTAACTAAAACGATAACTTCGTCTTAGTTTAGGATGAACAGTAACTAAGACGATAACTTTGTCTTAGATTCGGATGAACAATAACTAAGACGATAACTTCATCTTAGTTTCGGATGAACAGTACTTCATCTTAGTTTTGATGAACAATAAATAAGACGATGTGTACAACAACTAAGACGATGCAACATTACAACTTGTAATGCTCGTAACTCTCAACTCCGATATCCAAAATTTACAAACTTTATATCGTTGGAAAGCTAGAAAGACATCTACAACTTTCAAGAAGACAATTTTGCCGAAATCAATCTAAATAAATCTAGATTTTCTCCCAAAGTCAGAACACAAATTTTACATTCATCTTCCTATGTACTGCACTCAGTTCTCACTTCATGACAAATTTTGAGATTCTTATAGACAAAATTGAATTTCGATGCCTTCATACAAAATATAGCCATATATCTCTAGGTTAGTCAAAATTAAGGATCATCTCATTTAGAGATCTAGAGAAGACGTTATGGCTAAAATACTGAAGCATATTCAGTGAACATTTTCCAAATTTTCAAACCTTCAACATTTCACATCTAACTCATCTTCTACCTAAATTATCTCTTCCATTACATCTCTATAACACATTATACATCATTAATGATCATTCACAATGATACGGCTTGACATTTACAAAGATATTTCATCATTTGAGTCTCATTTTAACAATACCCATAACATTTAAAGCATAACTTACTTGATTTCACTTCAATTTCTTCAAAACAACACTAGCTCTAACTCCCAAGCACCACTTGTTCATCAACTTGAAGGGGGTAAGGAAGGTTTTCTCTTAGGGTGGAAGACACAAATAGCGAAATGGCTTGGTGTAGGAAGGAAAACAAAGAAATCTCTTAGAAGGGGTTAGAACTCGATGTATGGGAAGGAAACTTAAAGAAGATGACCATAAGAAATGAATCTAGACATATAACTTAACTTTTCAACTATCACAAACAGTAACCTACATCTTAGCGAAGTACCAAGCCTAAGTGACACATGTCACTTTCCTCATATCTAAGCTCTAACTTAGTTTCCTTTGATATTAATGCCCTTAACTTTCATCTTTACAATTCGACTATCTCCAAAACTCCATTCGATGCCTTTTTCCTATTTTTCCAAAATTTCCCAAAAATTTATTCCTAAATTCACCAAAATTTTCAAAATTCTTCAAAAATTCCACATCAACAATTACACTCTCCAAATCAATATTTTTCAACGTAAGCAATCACAATTTTCAATAGAACCCACATTTACAAACAATTTTACTGGGAAGTGTCAATGAATGCATGTATAATTATTTTCATATGTCATGACCTCACTATTTTCATGTATGACACATTATGCATGAGCATGGAATTACATTTCTAAGCTTTCATTAATCACTCACATTTACCATTCTAACTTTCCCACAGATAATAGGATGTTACACTCATTCCTTCTACAAAAAAGTTGTAAATCAGCTCATGATTTTGCATTGTCTTTTGTCATTCTTTCAATGTTTATTATGGTATTAAACAAATGATGAAAAATATTTTTTCAATATGCATCACATCTAAAATATGAAGTACCAAATTAGTTTTCCAATATGGCAAATCCCAAAAAATGCTTCGTTTTTTCCATCCAAATTTTTTACTAATGTTTGTATTTACTTCATTAGCTTCAAATTATGTACCTTTCAGTAAGTGTAATTCCTTAACCTCTTGCAAAATCTCTTCACCAACTTTGTGAGTGGGAGGAGGTATTTTTACCATCCTATTCTTAATGAACTTTTGTTTATTCCGTCTAAATGGATGGTCTGGAGGAAAAAAAAATTGTGATTGTCAAACCAACATGTTTTGCCCTCATTTGGAAGATAAAAAACATCACAATTATTGTCTCAATAAGAACAAGCTAATTTTCTTGCTGTGCTCCATCTAGACAAGATGACATATGTTGGAAAATCACTAATGGTCCACATCAAAGTTGCTCTCATCACAAAATTATATTTCAGAGACACATCATATGTCTGAATACCATACTCCCAAAGATGTTACAATTCAGATATCAATGGTTGTAAGAATACATCAATTTTGTACTTTGGATTTTTAGGCCATGACACAATCACTGTCAAGAACATATATGTGTCTTTCGTACACATCCATGGAGGAAAATTATAAGGAGTAATTATGATTGTTCATGACTAATATTACTGGCTGGATTGACCAAAAGATTGGAATCCATCAATTGACAATCCCAACATAACATTTCGACTTTTAGCTACAAATTCAAAATGGATGTCATCGAAATGTTTCCATGCAGTGTATCTGATAGATGACTCATTATTCCATCTTCCTGTTCGTGTTCATTATGTTATACATCAGAAACATATAGTCTTTGAAGTTTTGAAGTTAGCAGGAAATAATACATCCACTTCTAGGCTATTAATTTCTGTTTCATAAAATGCTTTCTATGCTTCAACCTAAATTGACCACAAAATTTGCAATATTGTAATTACACATCATTTCTCCAATACAACATACATCCTAATTTGCAATAATCAATCTTTTCAATAGGCAAACCAAAACCCGTAATAAGGTTCTTGATATTATAAAAACTATCAACTATTGTATGATCAGGAGATAATGATTCATTATACCATTCAAGAATTTTATCAAAACTACGGTTCGAAATATGCCCTTCAGACTTTATGTTCAATATTCGAGCAATTAAAGACAATTGAGTCATTGTTTCACAATTTGGTCATAATTCTTGGTCAACTGGTTGTAGTAAGTCAAAAAATTGTTTTGCATGTGGGTTTGATTCTTTTTCAAGATTTTCTATATTTTCCTAAAAGGTAGAACCAGCTACATTATAAAACATTTGCATGTAAGGATTTTTATTTCCATCCATATTATTTGTTCTAAATCTAATCCCCTTCAAACTCATTTAAGTTCACAGACGATTGTATCGATTACCCCTTGAGGTGCTACAAATCAATGGTTTCCCATGTCGTATCCACTTAAAATAATTGGGGACAAAACATTTTCTTATCAAATGCCCATTAACTTCATCAATAGGAAAAAAAAAAACGAATGTGCTTGCACTTTTTACATAGACATTTGATCTTTGGGTCATCCATATATGCAGGTTGAGAACATGTATAATGAATAAAAGCTTCAACTCCCTCAACAAACTCAGGATTAATGAAACCATCAGGCAATGTTATGAATACCGTATCGGACTTGATACCGGATTGAGTTCTAATGCAGATCTTGTCATCGATACCGATTAATATCGGTGCAGCTTTCAAGTAATTTTTTAAATTTATAAAATAGTCCCAAAATTTTTTAAAAATTACAAAATAGTTCATTGTCATATTGTATAGTTGTAGTTTATTTAATTTAGCTTTTTATATCTTATCCATTTTAGTTTATATATATATCTTTATTATATTCTAATTATTTCTATATATAATAATTATCTATATATAATGTATATCTATATATAATAATTTATTGTAAAATAATGAAAAAATCAAAATTTTGTATTTTATCAAAATTTTGAATTATTTTTTTAAAATTGTTATTTTTTCACATTCCATTTCATTTTATATTTAATTATACATAATCACAATTTTAATTTAATAATAATCAATAAATATAATTATTAAAAAATTTGCAAAAAAATCTCCTAAATTTTTAAAATTTTTGGTGTCGGTCGATATTTGGCCGGTGTTTTGTATATCGGCCAATATAGTCGAAATCGACCGGTATCGACTGGTATTCAAATCCGGTACTAAAATTTAAAATATCGTATCGATTTTAGACTGATACGGTATGTATTGGCCGATACCGACCGGTACGGTACGGAATTCGAAACAATGCCATCTGGTTTTAATCGTCTATACATCCAAGATCTATCAACATTATTCATTTATGCAAAACTGTTAATTTAAAATAGTGATTCTATAGTTAGTATCATTTATATTCACCAAAGTTTACAAAACATCAAAACTTTACTTAACATCCCTATTCAAGTGGCTCAATTGGTTTCAACTCCTCACTTAAGGCTCTCTTTTTTCATAAAAAAAATATCCCTTAAGTATTAACCAATTGAATTAATCACCAATATTACACTTGTGAATCAAGAAAATAAGTTCTCATTATGACTCCTAGGCTCATGGTATTTGTCACCGATAAGCCTCACGGGAGCTACATCACGGGTTATGGGTTAAGGTTTATGGGTTAAGATCAAAATTATTTATTAACTGAAGATATATTTTTTTGTTTGTAATCATATATGTTAGAAGAGAATTAATGTTAAAAGTTTGATATTTAACCTAAATTAAATATGTACTAGTGCTAAATATAATAAGTATTCATAAAATATGAATACTTATTTTAATAAATTATTGTAACATATACAAATTATCTAATATGTTTAGAAGAAAATTAGTATTATATTAAAAAATATGCATGTAAAGATTTGCACATAAAAAGTAAAAAGAACTTAATCATTTCAGAGAGTATCAATGAAATAACGGATTGACATAATTAAGATATTTGCAACTATAAGTTAAACCTATCCTATATTAATTCATTAATAAATCGAAGTTTATACCACAAACAAGTTTCAGTTGGTGCAGGCCATTTACATTAAAAAAGTAGGATGTTCAAATGAAAAGTTCAAACCATAAACAAATACCCAAATTAAACCAAGTACACAAAAACCTAGTAAATAACAAAATCACTTATCTCAACCGACACACGGAAGGATTTTCTTGAAGTATGTGAAGGAAGATGATGACGGAGCTAGAATGAGCTGAGTGCCAAATAAGGTAACCAAAACAAAGCAAAGAAGACAATGAATTTCAAAGCAATATGCAAATTAATATAAATTCATGCTCATAAGTCTTAGTTATAGCATTTGATTGTCACCATATCATGCAAGAAAATCTAGTCATTTGCCTTTTAAAACGTAAAAAGGAAGATAAAAGTTCTATTTTCAATGAAGTAAAAAGATGTAAAATGACTACGCTGCAAAATATAAAAACAGATACAAATTTGATTAAAATGTGTGGAAAATCATTATTGACCTTGTCAAAAGTAAAAGAAAACGAATTTCAATTAAATTAGTGCTACAGATTCTCTTCAATCTCCTTGAAAATAGAAATACTGTCAACAAATGAGTTCCTACAACTAAGCAATAATCAATAAGAACTTAGTCAGTAAGATTACAAATCTATCCCATACAAGACCCAACTTTTATTCCATGCTATAAGTTGTAATGTGAAAAACATAATTGCCACATTTTGAAATTCAAACTATAATTATAAAATTGAGCAAAGTTTAATTTTTTTTTTGTAATTTACACTTTGTTTTTTTAATTCCTTTTGTTCCCTTTCTTGCTGTCTCTCTACATGCGGAAGTAGAAAATGATAGATCCAACATGGCCAGCATGCAGCTTGACTTTTTCATTCCACCGTACTCCTGAAATCTTTCTTTTGCTGCAAAAACATATGCAGGGTTAGAAACATATTTGCTAAATATTAACGGTAGACACTTAAGCTGAAAAATGAAGAATGTAAAGAATCCTTGTCCTGTTTGGTTGGATGTTAATTAATAGAATGAAATGTAATAGAATGGAAGGGAATGGAATGATTTATAATAGAATGGAATGTAATATAGTAAAAAGCTGTTTGGGAAGGATGAAAGGGTTCATATTGTAATGTAATGAAATATTGTTTGGAAGATGAATGGAATGGAATGTAATGTATAATAAATGACTTTTATACCCTTTATATTAAAATGGTTGTTGTAAGAGGTTTATTATTTTATTATTAATTATATAAAATATTAGTATTAATTATTTAATATATTTTATTTTATTTTATTTTATGTGATTTATATTAAAATAATTTATTTATATAAAATATATAAAACAATTAAAGAATATTTTTACATATTTTCTATTTCCATTAATAAATTTTTTATTAAATTTATTATTAATTGTATACAATTTATTATTAATTATATAAAATATTATTATTAATTATTTAATATATTTTATTCTATTCTATTCTATTCTAGGTGATTTATATATAAAAATAATTTATTTTATTTTCATTTATATAGAAATATATACAAACAATTAAAGAATAATTTTAAATATATTTTCTATTTTATTAATAAAATTTTATTTATTTTTAATTATATACAATTTATTATTAATTATATAAAATTATTATTATTAATTATTTAATAAATTTTATTGTATTAAATTTTTATATAAAAATAATTTATTTATTTATTTTATTTATTTAGAAATACATACAAATAAGAATAATTTTAATATATTTTTATTAATGAAAATAGAAAATATATAAAATTATTATTTAATTGTTTTATATATTTCTATATAAATAAAATAAATAAATAAATTTTAAATATAAAATTTTATATTTTATTATTAAATATATATAATTTATTATTAATAATATAAAAATATTATTATGAATTATTTAATAAAATTTATTATATTAAATATTAATATATACAAAAAGAATAATTTTAATATATTTGTTATTAATGAGAATAAAAATATATAAAAATATTATTTAATTGTTTTTATATATTTCTATATAAATAAAATAAAGAAAAAATTTTAAATAAAAATTTTATATTTTATTATTAAATATAAATAATTTATTATTACCAATATGAAAATATTATTATTAATTATTTAATAAAATTTATTATATTAAATATTATTATATTCTATTTGATATATTAATATTATGATTTGGTCAGAGTTGAAATGAAGAAGAATTATTGAGGGTATATTAAGTAGTATGTATTTATTAGGTTACGTTCCATCCTAAACCTTCCAAATCGAATGTTTCTTATTTTCACTGTTTATGATGGAATGGAACGTAACATGAAACCCACCGCTTCCATCTCATTCCATCTCATTCCATTCCATTGTGAAACCTTCAAACAAACGATGGAAATGTGTTACGTTTCATTTCATTCCATTATTAACCCTCGAGCCAAACAGGGCCTAAAGAAAAAGCTTGACAATGAAAAGGTTTCCTGTCCTAATAATTTTCACCACCTATGCTAGTATCTCCATATTCTTTTGCCTTTAATCTTTTTGTAGATGAAGTACTCCAATTCATGCATTAACAGGATTATATCATTAACCAATAAACAAAAATAGAAGGAAAAAATAGGACCTGTTCAATCTCTGGCCAACAGGATCTGCCATTCCATTGGGAAACTTATAGGAAGAAAAGAAAAAGAGAGAAAATGATCAGCAACTGTACACAACAGTACCAAATGATGTGGTGGGATTGACTTTGATGCTCCAGTCTTCTATTTCAGAAATGCATATGTTGTTGCTTTCTTTTATTTTTCCCGCTTATCAACCATTTACTTAATTCTCTCTGTTTTGTTCCTTTGTTCCCTTTTCAATTAATAACATCAATACACAAGCACATGTTGCTTTCTTCTAATTCTCTGTTAAGTCTCAGACATATGATCATAAACCAAAAAGATTCAATCTATTGAACATCAGGGTCTCTCTTTTAAGGTCTTTCCATATATTAGATGCACCATGTACAGTAAAAGGACATGTATTGAGTAAAAAGTTGGTTCAGTTCCAGGTTTTACATAGAAAAAAGGGTATGCTCATTTATATATAAGCTATGTCTCACAGAATCGCAGGATCTTTGTATCTTTTGAAAATAGTCTCAATGTCTGCCATTACTTCTGAGGGCAAAGGTCGCTCAGTTGACGTGAAAGCATCAATGTCTTCTTTTAGCTGTTCAACTGAGGTTGCACCAATGATTGAACTAGTCACAAATGGCCGATCTCGTGCAAATCCAAGAGCCAGCTGAACTGGAGTCAGACCATACTTCCTGGCCAGTTCAACATATTTTACTGTAGCTTCCTACAATGCAGCTCAAAGAAATATTAATGACAAAATCAAACTTACTATGATTAATTGCGTATAATAGATCACGTGCGCAGAATGCATAAAACCAGTCACTTTCAATACAAGTAAAATGGCTTCCAAAGTACTTAGACTACAATAATCAGCTAATATAATCATTAGAACTGCTTGATTTCAGTAAGATTGGGGCTATTTGTGCAAATCACTTGCATTTATCTAACCCTAGGACGAGATGCATGAACTTAACTCACTTCTGAGTTGTCCATTTAACTGCACATATCTTCAATGACAAGGGCTTTTCAAATCATGGAATTATCAACAACACTGGTCTATTAAATTGCCAAATATAGTTTCCTACGAGAACGACATACAGAAATACAAAAACACATAATCTCAATTACGTTGTACTTGTAACGTAACATCAATTTAGCCAGTAGATACTGGTACTGGGACTCAATTTGCATTTAGATTAGAAGTGTCAAAATCAAGCCCCTTAGCCTGAACTATAATCATTCTAATAATCTCCCCTAGCGACAGCCTCAGGATTCAAACTGTCAACCTTACTTCGATAACAACTATTAGGATCACACCCTTTAGCAATCAATTAAAAGCTGTCACTGCAGGTTAACGTGAATTATAAATCTTTTATAGTGGCAAAGCCTCAAAGCTATAAGGATGACCGCCGAATTAACAATCCACCATGATAGTGGAATTTTTAGAATCTTAGTCAACTTACTCGGGCAAGTGAATCCTTGTATCTTTCCATGTAGCCAGGGAAGAGGTTTAGTCTTCCTTTTTTAGCAGCTTCAGAATCAAGATCCAAATATTTTCCACTTAGTGATCCTCCACCCAAGGGAGAGTAAGAAAGTAAGCCAATGTTGCAATTGTTTGGGTGGCATACTTCAGCAAGATCAACTGCAAAGAATCAAGAGAAACATAATGATTATTCAAAAGGCAACACAAACATGTACGTATCCCATGGGCAATTAGCCGAATTACTTCCATTTCTACGGACTGAACTCTAGCGTTATACTGCCCTGTTTGAACAAACATTAGCAAACGGACACATCGTAATTCAGTAACAAAAATATTAAAAACTAATGCCAACAAGTTGCAAGAAGGCCACAAATCTATCCCGACCAATGTCTTGGACCTGGTAAAGACCGATTTGTCAATAAGGAAAAGAATGTTCAGATATGAATGCCAACATAGAAGTCAAAGCCCTACAGTTTGGAAACAATTCAGGTGAGACATCTTTGTGCTACAGAAATTTTATTCACTCAATGTAAAAGGGCTTAGAGTTTATACACTCAATTAAAGAGAAACCACAACTTTAATTTAGTGAGATGAATCCTATCCTAACAAGGGCAACTTACTTCACGCTAAGTTTGTCTTATTAGATAGGGAATAATAATAAGTTAGATATATTGTTCTAGTTTGTTTAGGACTTTTTAAGAATAAAAAATCATTATTAGGATATGATTCAATTTTGGAAATTTTAGAACCCTTTCCTACTAGAATAAGGATTCTAAGAATTATATATATGTGTTTACTTAACCTTTCAATAACAAGTTATCCTGAATTTTTCCTTCAAATTTGAGTTATCAATTAGAATGTGTGATGCTTTCTTCTAAGAGTGATTCTTAGACTTTAGGAGTGATTCCTAGTTTCCTAACTTCTATTGTTTGTATTCTTCACTACATTTCAGCAATTCTAAGATAAAGTTTCAGCAACTAAAAAACCAAATTCCAGTCATATCAAACCTAAATTTCAGCCATATCTAACCTGGAAATTCTAACTTAAATTTTTGGCAATTAAACACTGGAAACCCAGCTATACTAAATATGAATTTTCCACATTCTAAACTGAAATTCAGACCTGAAACTTGATATTCCAACAGTCTAATATGCCATATTTTCCAAATTTTGTGAGTTTAGCTATTAGTTAATATTTCTTCTATTTGTCCTACATCAATTATATTGTGTATGCTAAGGGAACAATAGGTTTCTTTGCTTTTAATTTATCCATCGTTCTTATCTCTTTAACTAGTTATACATTATTGTGATGGCTACCAAATTACCTTCTAAAAAGGTGGAAATCAACAATACATAAAGCGACTTTATGAACCAAATGATTTTCAACAATACTATTGTATAAACTTCCACCAAGCTAAGATTTCCAGGACAAAAATCAAAGTTGGTCCAATGAATAGAACTACTTATGAGAATCCACAATGTTACATTCACTAGGTATTGAACTTTGAAGTTCTATTGAATTGATAATAGCATGAATGTAGAACTTACTTTCAAAACGACACCTGACCAACAGACTATAATTGTTCTGGATACTAATGATCTTCGGTAGTCCTTCAACTTTGGCTGCATGAACAAACTCCATTACTCCATATGATGTCTCATTTGAAACACCGATATAGCGTACCTAAATGAGATCAAAATACATTTCTCATCAGCTGATATGATATACCAAATATCTCACTTGTAACTCCTTTCTTCCAAGTTATCTATGCCCTTTCATCTTCATAAAGGAAAAAGGAAAACAAAGACGGCAAAAAAGAAAATGATTGGATGTTATCTTAATGGTACGTAGACTTTTTCCCCTATATTCCTTAGAAAGTTTCACCATAACTGATCACCGTAGTTCTTTTATGATATAGAAGTCAATGCTATTCTAGAGAAAAGCCAATTAAGCTTCTTTTGGATGGAAACAAGGACAAATTCAAAGAAAGGAAAGAAAGAGGGGAGATTACGACAACCACTTTCTCGTGCATTTTTCTATCTGAAGAATGGGTTTGATTGACTTGACAAATTTGAGAAGATCATTTCATGACTAAAAAGGAGATTAATAATTCATAATTTTCTCCTAACATTCTTTCTCGTTTGAAGGCTTTGAAAATGATGGTCCCAAATGGAGGGGAAAGATGATGTCTTTTTCCTTTCTTAGTAACCTTATCTTGAAACAATGGATCTGATAATTCCATACCTGAGTTTTTTATCCACATTATATTGAAGATTACAATGTAAGGATACTAGAATTTGATAAGTTTTCTTTATATGTGAAAATCACCATGTAAAGCATATTGAGTTCATCGGACATTTCATAAAAGAAAAGTAGAATAGTGGGTTGAAAAACACACATCATGTCTCTTCTAATGGATAATTAGCTAAAATGTTCACCAAAGGATTTCTTGTAGGAAGGTTTGAAGAACTCACATGCAAATCGGGAATGAAAGATATCTGCTCGATTGCTCGAGGAAGTGTTGAAGATTTTGATAGTATGCGTGATCCAGATTTCAATGTTATGAATATTCTAGATTGTCATACTGTCCTTATATGTGAAAATTCTAGTGTAATTAGCCTTTTCTATATAGGAATATCATCGTCCCCTACCCACCTATTAGTAAGGATGAAAAACTGAAGAAAGTCAAAATAATCCCTTCTTTCTAAAAGTTACAATGTACGGTACCCATAGTTACCTTTCCTTCATTAATAAGTTCTTGAAAAGCCTTCAGCTGCTCCACAAATGGGACACTTGATCTCCACTTTGAATAATCATAAGAAAATTCACCAAATAATGGTACATAGCGATCTGGCCTGCATTCAAAGTACATATAAAAGGTTATTGGACATTTTTCATTCCGCCCAATGCTGCCAATCTTATTTATATCCTTCCGTTACTCTTTCGAAGAAATGAAAGAAAAAGAATGTGTTGTCCTTTACACAAAGATAACTGAAGAATTATAAAAGGGAATTTGTTCAATTACATAATCAGATATTAGTTGAACGGGAAAAATCTCAGTGAAGAAAAGTTTGCCTCAACTAGCTGCGAAGGGTCTTAAAAAATTGTACGTTTTTACCAATGTATTTGCAGCAGATCAATGTAGTCAATGCCCAAACGTTTGAGGCTTTTCTCTACACTCTCTTTAATATTAGCAGCATCAACTCGCAAAACCTTAGCATTGTCGCGAAGATAACTTGACCGCTCTGAATAGCCACATACTTTTGTAGCCACAATAACCTGTTCATAATATGAGACAACCATAGATGCCACTAATATGAACTTAAAAGACTAATGCCAAATGAACAAAAAGATTAGGACATCAAACAATGTGATATATAGAGGTAAATTGTGAAAATAAATGCATATTTCTAGTTGTGAACAATCCAAGAGGAACATACTGGAGAAAAAAATCATGGATCCAGAATCAAAACTAACTAGAGTCCAGAAGGACACTGTCACTTGGTAGAGACTAGTCATGTTATTAAACAATCAACTCCAGGATATATTTTGCAAATCATGTAAACCACAGAGTGAATCTAAACAAGTCTCTTGATCTACTCAAGCACTTTATGAAACTGAAGAGACCGAAGCTTAAAGAAATTAAGAACATTGATTAATAAAGCCAGTAGACAATTGGTACCTTATCTCGAGGCTGAGACTTCAACCAGCTACCAATGTAGAGATCTGTTCTTCCTTGGGTCTCCTTCGCCATTGGTATAGGGTACTACAACATTGAATGTGTAGTGTTAATGCAACCAACATGTCTATCAGAGAGAAAAATTAAAAATCAAACAATAGAAAAAGAAACTACTCACTGACATTATCAGACATATCCAAAATTATAAAATACCATAATGACATTGAGGTATTAGATATACAGAGACGATATAACTGAGGACTTTAGTCAACTGCAGCTTGCAGACAGAACTCAAATAGTACACAAATGGCACCATAAGCAAGAAGTAAGCAGTGATTTTCTAATACTCATAAGAAGATCAATGAAACTAAAAATAAAAGGATTAGTAGCAAATATAACAGAGATTGGAGAAATAATACAAAATTAGAAACCACTTCCTTAGAAAGAATATTCAGCAGTTCCAGCTGAAGGATATCAGAAAATGAGGGAAAGAAACGATAAAGCATGCAAGCCAAGATGGCAAAGTATCTATCAAGATGAAAACTCAACTTTTGTGAAGAGATTTATTCAACATAGAGAATATACATATGTGATACACTTTTGTAATCCAGTTTAATAATAAGAATGTGAAGGAAACTCAAAAACAGATTATAGGCTAGTCATAAGATATAGACGATGATAAAATCACATCACAGTAAGTGATCTAAGTAAGAGAATAAGCTTCAAGTACCAAAAGCTTAATTGCATGTTACGGAGTTATTAAGTGCATAGACCATTTAATGAATTTCATTCAACAATACCATAGTGAAATCATGACGAAGCCTCCAAGTTGACCCATTTCTCTCATTGTGAACTATTTTGTAATCTCAAAGCAATACCTACTAGTAGATGTTAAAATCTTCTATGTCAACAGCAAATCATTTTCAGAATTAGAAGGCAGATGCAAATTATTGTCTAGAGCTATGGCAGTGCCCTTAAATGCATGCATAGAAACATCTACTTCGAGCAAACCTCATCTTCATCAAGCATTCAGAGCTTAGAGTTATTTTATTCCGCACTAGAAAGAGGAATCCAAGAAACTCTTCTACATTATCTTCCCCAAATTTTATCAAACAAGTCAATTAAACATCTAAATATCATAAGTGTGTCAGCATTTCTGAAAAACATTAATTAAAAGTATGTATACAAGTCTAGAAGAGAAAAGACTTACAGATTCAGCAGTATCAAGAATATTAATTCCATGATCAAATGCATAGCCAAGGATTTCATGAGCTTCTTTTTCAGTGTTCTGCTGTCCAAATGTCATCTGCAACATCAAAATATGCCAATGAGATTGGTGTAGAATGCTCAAGAGCTTGTTATAAAAGTACCAGATGAAGGAGAAAGTCAACATCTATTCAGAGACAGTCGATTGTGGGATGGCATGGAACCTCAGAAGCTATTTTATGTATATACAATTATACAAGCACAAACAGAGAAGGCACAAACTTGGACCACTGAATAGAAGAAGGAACTTAATTGACTGAATTTAGAATTCTAGAGGTCAATCTTTTTGGCAGGTAAGTTTCTGGGTCACACTCGAGATATCTCCCCCCTAATTTGCTTGAAAAAATCATCCTTGAAAACCTGGAATCTAATTTTAGATCATATCTTGTAGTGGAAACCGCATAAGAAAGGCACAAATTTCAAACCAATGGAGTTAGAGCTCGTAGCATGGTTTGCAAAATTGTTCAATAACGAAGGCAAGGAATCCCAATCAATGTAGTTTCATATGTATAACAGTAATGAAGCCTTTCCCACTTGAAATTTCGAAGCACGATTTTGTTGGCAATGCCTGGATGATGCTCATTAGAACAGTTTAAACATTTCACATTAGCAGAAAATTGACTTTCTAGTTAGCTAGTTCAATGCATTAAACTACATCACTTAATCGAACAGCAAGTCGAAAGAGATATAGAGAGTAGTAATTCCCACATAATATGGGAGGGAAACAAACAAGCAAACACAATTTCATATATGCCTGCTAAAAAGAGAAGGGAAGAAATCTTACAGTGCCTAGAGTAATTTCGCTAATTTGAAGGTCAGAGTCTCCAAGTGTTCTGTACTGCAAGGAGGTCTTCTCTGCGAGCTTGGCAGATATGGGTCTGAGCCTGGTTCGTGCACTTGGTGAATGAGGCTCGGCACGAAAAAAGGACCCTCGAGTGTAGAGAAATGCAGGATTCGCAGAAAGGGTAGCCCACGATACCATTGTTGCTCTCAGGATAAAGCTATAGCTCCTTAGGGCCCTCCTTAACGATAGGCGTAAAAGCGCTGGCGTGACAGGTCAGTTAATCGTGGCCGGAGACGTATATATAAGGCAAAAGATACGAGTCCAGATCTCCTGTCCAATATTATGGTGTCTTATTGTGTCTAATGAATTTCAGTCATTTATTTATACGGTCCCATGTAGGCCCCAAAAATTCCCGTCCGTAAAATAAATAAATGAGATTTCATAGATGTAATAAAACAGTAATATTGACAAAAGATTCTTTCCAAAAGATATGGACTTGTGTTGTGATTTACAAAAATATTTAAAAATTGTAATCTTTAAATTTTGATTTATAATTTTTAAAATTTTAAAATATATTCTTTTAAATTTTAAAAACTAACAGGAAAATATAAATAACTTAAATATCACACATTAATTAATTAAATATTTTTATACAAGATCCAACCTAACTTTTAAATTTGAACATAACTAATTAAGTTTAATTTAAACTAATAATTTATTTAATTATATTATTAATTTAAAGGCTTTAAGAACTTAGCTAAATTACTATTTTAATGAGATATGATTAGGATATTTATATCACATTTATTTTTATTATTTTAATTGAAATATAAAACTAATTTTTATAAAAATTTAAAATATATTTTTATAATTTTAAAGAGAATACAAACAAAATATGTAAATAAATAAATATAACATAATAAGGAATTTAAAGATATATATAAAATATTAAAAGGATCAAATTAAATTTTAATATTTTTATTTAAAATTAATTTGAACTTAATGTTTCAACATATTTAAAAATAACCCTTACATTTTATAAATGTTCAATTTGATGTTTAACTTCGTTTTTCTGTAAGTATTTTATTATAAAGTATTTAGTTAAAATTTTATTATATATACGCGGCCGCTTTTCAAGATTGAATTCGGGTCAAATTTCTCAAGTTCAATCGAAGTTTTGTGGAATTCGGGCTTTAAAAGATACTTTCAAGTTAAGCTTCGACATTGCCATTCCAAGGACAGGATTCTCTGTCCAATTTTGTAGTATCTTATTCTATACAGGACTCAAATGACTAAGATTTATGGGACACAATAAGGCATCATAAAATTGAACAGAAGATCTGGACTCGCCATTCCTAGCCTTCGTTTGTCACGTGTCATTCATTTTTCTTCCATCTCATTGAATGTATCTATCCCATCATCCTCCTTCTCTTCTCTGGTTCTTTATTGCTTCTCTTTACTAGTACACTTTTCTCTTCACTTCTGTTTTGCGTTGTTGCTTCTTTCCTGTCAATAATGTTGTTATATTATTATTTCATGCTGTTAGTTATCTCATACTGAAAAGAAGAGAGGGAGGGGGGTGGTTCATCATGTATAAATATACCCCTCCCCCTCCCATTTAAATCATCCAAAACAAAAACAAAAATATTTACTCTTAGTAAAAGTAGTAAATTTTTGTGAGTAATTTTTTGGTGTGTATTGGGGTAAGGGTTTGAGAGTGTGTGAAAATACTAGTGAGTTGAGTGTTTAGTGTAAACACTTGTAAGTGTTATTTTTCTCCCTAATAAAAAGGGTGTGTAGTAGCCCCGGAGACGTAGGCACAGTTTGGCTGAACTCCGTTATCAAATTTTGTGTTGTTCTACTGGCGTTTTAGTTGCGTGGAAATAGTTTAATTTCCTAACAATTGGTATCAGAGCCTTAGAGAAGTGAGTATGCTCTGTAGTCCTCACAGTAGTGGATCTTCTACATCAGAAAACTTTCCTTAAGTGTGTTGAAGCTTGGAGTTAGTATGCTCTGCAGTTGCCACAGGAGTGGATCCTCTGCATCAGAAAACTTGCCTCAGGTTGTGATAAATACACCGTGCACGTAACTTCTGTCTAGGAGGTCGGGTTTTAAGTGGAACCGTTTGTGACCCCTCCGTCCTTTCCTAGGATTTTACGTGGAATGATAATACTGTCTTAGGAGTCTGGTCTTTCCTGGGTATTACCGAATCGGTTCACTTCACTAGCTGTTTACCTTAGAGGAAACTAGAAGCCAGTGGGAGTGATGGCACCAGATGATATGCTCAACAAAATCGATAAATTCGATGGCACAGATTTTGAAAATGGCGGAAGGCACCTCTGTAGATCATCATATCAATGAACTCAACAAAGTCTTGAATCAATTGAGTACAATGAATATTGATTTTCATGATGAAATACAGGCTTTAATACTTTTATCATCCCTCCCAGAGAGTTGAAGTGCTACAGTCACATCAGTGAGTAACTTAATGGGAACCAATAAGTTGAAGTTCAAGGATGTTAGTGGCCTGATTATTAACGAGGAAACCCGAAGAAAAGAAGTAGGTGAAACCTCATCCTCCTCCGCCCTTGTCACATAATCAAAAGGAAGAAGTAGAGGATGTGGAAAAACTAGATATCGTGATAGATCAAAGGACAGGAGGTCCAAGTCACGGAATCCTGCTACTTCCCAAAACTAAAAAATTATTGAGTGTTGGAATTGTGGAAAGATTGGGCACTATAAAAATCAATGCAAGAATGGTTCGAAGAAGCAGGAGTCAAACAATCAGGAGGCAAATATAGCTTCCACCTCAGGTGATTATGATGCCTTGATATGTGCCTTAGAAAACAAGCAAGAGGCATGGATATTGGACTTCGGAGTATCGTTCCATGCAACTTTTGAGAAAGATCTTCTTGAGAAGTATGTGCCTGGAAATCTCGACAGTGTGTATCTTGGTAATGATCAACCCTGCAAGATTGTCGGTAAAGGTGTAGTTAAGCTCAAGTTGAAAGGAGCCATATGGGAGCTGAAGGATGTCAGACATATCCCTGATCTGAGAAAGAACTTAATCTCAATGGGACAATTAGCAAATGAAGGCTACATCACAACTTTCCGTAATGATGAATGGAAGGTATCAAAGGGAGCAATGATTGTAGCACAAGGAAAGAAGAATGGTACTCTCTACCTAACAGCTGGAGCATGTTGTTCAATTGCAGTTGCACAAGGGAGTAGAGATTCCAACTTGTGGCACTAGAGACTTGGCCACATGAGTGAAAAAGGAATGAAGTTAATGCATTCCTATGGAAAACTATCAGGTCTACAGTCAGTAGAACTTGATACGTGTGAAGATTGCATTCTTGGAAAGCAGAAGAGAGTCAGCTTTCAATCAGGTGGTAGAACGCCAAAGAAGGATAAACTTGAGCTCATGCATTCTGATGTTTAAGGACCAACAACTACTCCATCCATTGGTAGAAATCACTACTTTGTGACATTTATTAATGATCACTCCCGTAAGGTGTGGGTTTACTTTCTGAGACACAAGTCAAAAGTATTTAATGCTTCCAAAAGATGGAAGGCTATGGTTGAAAATGAGACGGGTCTCAAGATAAAGAAGCTCAGAACTGACAATGGTGGAGAATATGAGGACATTAAATTCAAAAAGTTCTACTATGAACATGGAATCAGAATGGAGAGAACCGTGCCAGGAACGCCATAACATAATGGTATAGCGGAGCGTATGAATCGAACCTTAACTGAAAGGAATAGAAGTATGCGGATGCAATCAGGTTTACCAAAGCAATTCTGGGCAGAAGCAGCCAACACAGCAGCTTATCTCATCAACCGAGGTCCATCAGTTCCATTGGAGTACAAGATACCAAAAGAGGTTTGGAGTGGAAAAGATGTGAATCTTTCACACCTCAAGGTATTTGGTTGTACAACATATGTGCATATCAGTGATCAAGTGTAGCGCCCCCTTACCGTAGGGTACACACCGGGACGCCCGTGGGTCATTTCCGACGGATATCCCACAGCAAGGAAGTACTACTAATGAAAACAATCACTAAACACTCGCATGACATTGATATAATTAAACCGCATATGCAAACCACTAAAATTTAAAACCACAACAAACTGTCATTTCATAGCATCAATCCAAAATATAGCCAAGTCTATCAGTCCCCTATAGGCTAAATACAATAATCCAAAAAGGGAAACTGATACAAACGTCTATACTAAGATCATCCCAAAAGTCGCCCCAGCTGACCGACCTGTGTGCCATCGCTTCACTTGATCACGCACTCGCACAGGAGGAAAATCTATCACGGGAGCTAGAATTCTACTGACGCTGTCCTGAAAAATATATTGCAATGTTGGGTGAGTTTGCGAACTCAATGAGAAACTATCATCGATGGTTCACCCAACTCATGCATATACACATAATATATCACATAGTACACTTTAACGCATTTTAGAACACTGTATACAATTTACACATTTATACGATAACATAGCTCAAACATGTCACTTCACAATTGTCACATATCACACGCATTCTCAATTTCACTACACAGTCAGATGCACAATGTATGCAAATTCTCATTTTATGTCATTGTTGTGGTGGCGTTAACACCGTCCCGATTCGGCACTTTTCACAATAATCACATTTTCGCAAGTAGGAGAGCCCTCGGGGTATGCCTACCGCCTACCACATTAGAGATAGGAGAGCCCTCCGGTATGCACTATTCCTTTTGGCCTTAGGCCCATTCACTGATAATCGAGCTTAAAGCTCTGCTCACTAAATGCTTCAGTCACAACTGTTTAGTTACCACTTATAATCATGCCTAGTATGCACTAACACTTGCACAATCACTAGCACATATATATATATATATCACTTCACTCGCTTGTCACAATCAGAACACTTACTTATAATTCTGTACACTGATTCACATTTGTATCACTCAAGTTGGCAATTAATTCACACATTCACAGCACATATTAATACACAAAGATCGAGGAACCAACTAGGTTACTCACCTGCAACTTCCGAGCTATCGCCTGGAAGTCCCAGCGATATCCGTGGACTGTCGATCCAACGGTGCCTCTATAACAATTCAAACGAATTATCATCACTAGATGCTCAATCAATTGAATTCACTAATGCACATGTCTTAATTTGAAATTATATAATGCATAATCATGATTTTCCAGCACTCTAATCCAATCCGCTTTCTCTCGCTTCACAACTAAAATTCATTATTCACTAAGTCAATAACATCCATTGATTTCTCAAATCCCTCATTTAAACTCTAATTATACTCCCATTAGTCAAAACATAACTCTTTGGTTGCACTAGAAACTGAAATTGACTCTCTTTCGATAATTGTTATCTCACCAATTAAAATTTCGAACTCTCAATCTTTATCACAATTGTAGACCTCTTGCTCTAGTTCATAACGAATCCAGAATTATCTCAATTGGAGGTCTACACCAAAAGTTATGCCC
Organism: Erythroxylum novogranatense; assembly: GCA_029891385.1. NCBI lineage: Eukaryota > Viridiplantae > Streptophyta > Magnoliopsida > Malpighiales > Erythroxylaceae > Erythroxylum > Erythroxylum novogranatense. Next base: position 129,195,971 of record CM057228.1, read on the forward strand.
TAAAAATCCAAATTAACCCATCTCAAAATCATCCCTCGTTGCGACCTCATTTCATGTACCGTGGCGCCTGAAGGGACGCCATGGCGGTGTGGAACCGTTACGCATGTGAACACCTCTCTTCTCCTCGCCGCGACGCCTACCACTTGCCTCGCCGCGGCGTCTAAATCCATTTGCTCGCCGCGGCGAGCACGCCTTTTCTCGCCACGATGTGGCCCTTTTTCAGACGTCGCGACGTGCGGCCCAACTTCTTCTTCTCCGATTCGTTTTTCCGCCATTTTCAACCATTCTCTCTCTATACTAGCATTAAACACATTCATCTACTCACATCTAACTCATTAAACACCATAAATGTCATGAACAACCATAAATACAACATTAAACACAATAAACTTACCAAATCACAGAATCGAACGGAACCCTAAAAATCTTTTGAAATTTCTCAATCCTCTAACACCAACGATGAGCCTCCAACTCTAAGCTAGACATCAACAACTCAAATGATCCAGCAGATCTTTAGCCACAATAGAAGGGAAACCAACGAAAATCTCCAAGGGGGAAAGGGGAAGATCGACGAAGGTGAGCAAAAGGGGAAGAAGAAGAAAATTACTTAACTCCCAAAATTCAAAACCTTATAACTATATATATATATATAAGGGGTCAATTTAACCTATAAATCATAGTCCTCAATTTCATTTAATCTCACTCTCTAAATTTCACATGGCTCATCACAAAAATTCTCAAACTCACAGATCTAAATTTCCAAGCCATTTGCCAATCACTTTCGGAACCGGAATCTAAAATCATCAGTCTCTAAGTCATTTTTCCGGTCCGGACACACAACTCTAAAAATTTCGGAAAAATTCATATAATTCCTCAAAAATATAAAACACTCGATCCCAAACTCAAATCTAAATTTCCAATTCCACAAATTCAATTCTCACTCTAACTCAACTATTCCACTCAAATTATCCCTAATTTTACTTTAAATCAAATCTAACTCAACTATCTCAAAATTCACAATTCAACTCATAATCACAATCACAATTTAAATGCTGGAACCATCATAAATGCATGCCGCTATATGCGCATGTGTAATTTACTCAATTATCACTGATGCAGAGGTAAAAATGCACGTGCAATTCAATTATGAATGCACCCCACTAACCCATCCAAATTTCCGATATGACCTTCACATCGGTAACGGGATGTTACATCAAGGCAGTAATAAACTTGATCCAAAATCTAAGAAATGCACATTTATTGTCTATGGTGAGGATGAGTTTGGATATCACATTTGGGATGATGAAAACAAGAAGATCATTCGGAGTAGAGATGTTGTCTTTAATGAAAATCTTATGTATAAAGATCGACATGCATCAGAGAACACCCCTCAGAGAGACCCTGTATTTGTTGATATCAGCAATATCCCAAATTTTCTAGTGAGAAATGGAAGTAAATCCTCAATCAGAGGAAACTATTGAAGAAGAAGTTCAGCTTGAATCACCACAGCCCACCTCTCCTGTTCCTGAGTTAAGAAGGTCTTCTCGACCTCATGTGCCAAACAGGAGATTCTCAGACTATCTATTGTTAATTGATGGAGGCGAGCCTGAGTCTTACAAAGAGGCATGCCAAACAGAAGATGCCAACAAGTAGGAGCTTGTAATGAAAGATGAGATGAGATCTTTAATCTCCAATCAGACTTGGGAACTAACAAAGTTACCAAATGGAAAGAAGGCTCTCCACAACAAATGGGTATATCGGATCAAAGAGGAGTTTGATGGTTCCAAAAGATACAAAGCTCGATTAGTAGTCAAAGGGTTCCAGCAGAAGAAAGGAATAGACTGTACTGATGTTTTCTCCCTGGTGGTGAAGCTTAATACCATTAGAACGGTGTTAAGTATTGTTGCAAGTCAAGATCTCCATCTTGAGCATCTTGAGCAGCTTGATGTGAAGACAACATTTCTTCATGGAGACTTGGACGAGGAGATATTTATGCACCAGCCAGAGGGTTTCCTGGAGAAAGGAAAAGAGCATTTAGTGTGTAAGTTGAAGAAAAGCTTGTACGGTTTAAAACAAGCCCCAAGGCAGTGGTACAAAAAGTTTGATAACTTTATGCATAGGGAAGACTTCTAGAAGTGCAATGCCGACCACTGTTGTTATATCAAGAGATATCAGTCCAGTTATATCATTTTGCTACTTTATGTCGATGACTTGTTAGTAGTGGGTTCCAATATGGATGATATCAAAAATTTGAAGAAACAATTGTCAAAAGAATTTGACATGAAAGATCTGGGTCCAGCTAAGAAGATTCTTGGGATGCAGATCGCCAGAAATAGGCAGAGAAGGGAATTACAGTTATCTCAAGCAGAATACATTAATCGTGTTTTGCAACGGTTTAACATGGTGAATGCACTCCCCTTGCCAGTCATTTTTGCCTATCCCAAAATCAGCCACCTCAGACAAATGAAGAGCGAGACTTGATGGCAAAAATTCCTTATGCCTCTGCTATTGGAAGCTTGATGTATGCCATGGTATGCACAAGGCCAGACATAGATCATGCAAGGAAGCGCAAGCGATTTATGGCAAATCGAGAAAAGTCCATGGAAGCGATGGCTGGATTTTAAGATATCTTCGAGGCACTACCAAGAAATGCCTGTACTTTAGCGAAGGAGAAATAAAAGTACAAGGTTATGTTGACTCCAATTATGCAGGTGAAGTTAATAGAAAAAGGAGCACCACCGGTTACATTTTCACTGTAGGTACAACAACTGTGAGTTGGATATCGCAGATTTAGAAGATTGTTGCATTATCTACTACAGAAGTTGAGTACATAGCCATAACCGAAGCTAGAAAAGAGATAATTTGGCTTCAGAATTTGTTGTCAGAGTTGGGTTTCATGCAAGAGAAAAATGTGCTATACATTGACAGTCAGAGTGCAATTCATCTAGCCAAGAATCCAGCATTCCACTCTAAAACTAAGCATATCGGTGTTTGTTATCATTTCATCAGGTCCTTGCTAGAAGATGAAGTGTTAACACTTGAGAAGATTCTTGGAAGCAAGAACCCTGTAGACATGTTAACCAAGGTGGTGACAATCGATAAACTGAAGTTGTGGGCAACTTCAGTTGGTCTGCAAGAGTGACAAGATTTAGACGAGCTACTGCATCAACCAGGTATGAAGACATATTGAAATCAGTCTTCAAGTGGGAGATTGTTAGTTATCCCATATTGAAAAGAAGAGAGGGAGGGGGTGGTTCATCATGTATAAATATACCCCTCCCCCTCCCATTTAAATCATACAAAACCAAAATAAAAATATTTACTCTTAGTAAGAATAGTAAATTTTTGTGAGTAATTTTTTGGGATGTATTGTGGTAAGGGTTTGAGAGTGTGTGAAAACACTAGTGAGTTGAGTGTTTAGTGTAAACATTTGTAAGTGTTATTTTTCTCCCTAATAAAAAGGGTGTGCAGTAGCCCCGGAGACGTAGGAACAATTTGGTCGAACTCTATTATCAAATTTTGTGTTGTTCTACTGACGTTTTAGTTACGTGGAAATAGTTTAATTTCCTAACACATGCGCCATTGTTGCGACTATTTGTTAGTGTTGTTAGTCAAATGTTTGATTGAAGAGGAGGAAGATGTGAGGTGGTGGGCCTGAGGTATTAAAATATTAGGTCGAATTACCTCAAGACGAATCGGATTGAGTAAGAGTTAGATGAGTTTGAGTTTTAAGTGGACTTCGGGCTACCCAAAATTCCTTAAGTTTAAACTCAGACATTATGAGCTAAATCCGATTAAACTTTAGGCGTAACTTAAGTCGTGCCTTGGGAAGATCGGATTAACTTGTCAGACTCATTGCCACTCCCACGCAAGCAGTACAACATTTTCACATATTTATATATATGCTTTCACCAAGCAATGCACACTTTTGTGTTTTAACAAATGTACAACCACATCAAAACACCATAGCCGCCACCGTCACCGCCACCGCCACCTATCTATGGTGTTTTGATGTGGTTGTACTATATATGTTCGAGACAAGTGATAGACTGCGTTAAAATTTCAGTTTATTAGTATGCATGCAGATGCAGACAGAATATTGAATAAGCTAAAATAATAGGGGAACCTATGCTAGTGGTGAACAAATTGACGTGAGATTCTCGATCCTTTTTTTTTTCCGTAAAATGATCGAGGTTTGTCTAAACTTACACTTGAAGTGATGAAATCTGGTATAGTAAATTGTATTCCGATGTGTCGATCACCAACAGCTACCCTACCAGAACACATAGATATGTGTAAGCAACTAGGGAGTGTTGTATGGCTGCAACACTTGAAGACAAATACTCATGCAGAAAGCTTCCCGACAACTCATCAACCTAACTCGCCACGTCCCAAATGCATGCTCTCGCCAACTCCTCCATTTTCACTATTAATACCTAACCCCAATCACCAACTCCAAGCTATTTCCACTGCACTCAATCTATGGAATCAACGTCTAGGTCATCCATGCTCTGCCATACTCTCCAGATTATCTCTCCCATTGAAATTGTCCTCAAATGTCCCCAATAATTGTACTTCTTGATTATTAGGAAAAAGCACTCGTCTTCCTTTTCAATTATCATCTCGTGTTTCTAATATGCTTTTACAACTTATTCATTGTGATATTTGGGGTCCCTCTCCATCTCTCTCAATTTCTGGTTACCGCTATTTCATTCTTTTCATTGATGATTTTAGTCGCTACACCTGGATTTTTCCTTTAACTCACAAAAGTCAAGCACTTCCTAAATTCCAAATTTTCAAAACTACAACTGAAAACTTTTTTTTATCCACTATTAAATCTTTCCAATTCGATGGAGCTCCTAAACTCATCAAAGGTCCCTTTGCCACCTTTTTAACCACACATGGCATCTCTTACCGCATTTCATGTCCTCATACTCCACAACAAAATGGCCTTGCTGAACGTAAAATTTGTCACATAACTGAAACTGGCCTTACTATTCTTCTTCATGCCTCTTTACCCCAGTCATTCTGGTTCGATGCTTTTTCTACAACCACCTATCTCATCAATCTTTTTCCCACACCTATCCTTAATTAAAAGTCCCCACATGAAGCTCTTTTCCTCACCCCACCTGCTCTCTCTCACCTTCGTGTGTTTGGGTGTGCTTGTTTCCCTTTCCTTGGGGCTCAACGTATGGATAAACTATCTCCCAAGTCCTCGCAGTGTGTTTTTATTGGGTATTCTTTCCAATACAAAGGCTATCATTGCTTTGACCCTATCACCTCCAAAACTCACATCTCACGCCATGTCCATTTTCTTGAAACTATTTTCCCCTTTGCTACTTCCTCCACACTCTCTTCCTCCATATCTTCTCCCTCTGTTATTTCTCTTCCACTACCTGTACCACTCTCTTCTCCACTAGTCCTGATAAGTGCATAATTGTTAGATATTTATGTTTTAATTATCCTTTTTATTCCTCTTGTTGATTCAATTATTTGGACTTAACTTGATTTTATGTTTCCTTGTAGGAAATAAATTAAGAGGAGAAATCAGCAACAAAACACAAGGGAATTTCAATTTAATGGACACAATCACGCACGTAAGCCAAGGCAAGCAACAGGTGGACTAATCTGGAAAAAGGCAAGACACAACAAGCCAAGGTAGAAAACGACAAGGCTGAGGTGGAATAAAAGAAAAACAATGAACAAAAGTAAAAAATGAGGAGAGCAGTGTCACTTTTAGAGAAGGCTGGAGCGGCAAAGGGCCCACGTTGCTCACTAAAAGAGGCCATGAAGGAGGGCCCACGAGGAAAAAAGAGGGAACAAAAAGAAAAAGAAGGGGATTTCACGCGGACCTAGGGGTGACGCACGCACAAGGAGAATAGGGAGACTGTCGGCTGTGCATAGAACAAGGCTCTCTTCTTTTGGAACTTTCGGATGGCAACAATGACGATACCAAGGGACGCAGGACGCTGGGCAGTATAGAGGACATAATTTCTAGATTTCGTTTTATTAGTTTTTCTTCTCTTCTTTATCTTTAGATTATGTTAATTAAGAACTTTGTTAGATTTAATTTCCGTATGAGTAGCTAATCTGTTTTAGTCGGAGAATTCCAATTATTATACTTTGACTCGTGAGACTATTGTTCCTAATATTTGGTTTATAATATTCATACTGTTTCTGATTTACTGTCATTGTTTATTAATTGATTCTGCGATTGAGGCCTGATTGTAGAGTTAGTTAATTTGCATATCGCCAACTGATTTACTTGGTGGAGTCTAACTGGGTGATCGGTGTTTGTGGCAATTGGCACTAGGGCATAGTACTTGTCTGATTTTGTGTGGAGAAACTTGCGATCTAACTAGATGAAGCATGAGTCTGTGCGTAGTCAGTTAGGGTTAGTGTTTCTTTAGAGTTTATTGCTGTTAACTAATTGAATCTCGGAGAGAGTCTCGAAGGGGTTATTAATTAATTAGGGAATAGTTCAAAGGAGTTTCTGCGACTATTCTAAAATTAAGAAGAAACGAGGGAGCCAGAGGTAGTTGGTAACCATAGCTAACCTATTATTAAACCAAAGAAAATATTTGAGTCGATGATCGCGGTCTAAGCATAACTAGGAATTTCCTGGCTAAGTTGTCGTTTATTGAGTTTATCAATTTTATTTGCGTTCTTTGTTGGTTGCATCATAGTTATCATTTTATTAATTGAGTTTATAAATTTTCAGTTGTTATTTCAATTAGTAGTTTTAGTCGAAAACTTCAAAACCCCTTTTTATTTAATTTCATTCGTTCTTTGGCATTTAAATAGAATCAATTATTCCATTCTCTGTGGATCGACCCCATTTACCACTGTGCGTAATTTATTTTCGTTTGGTGTTTGGGATTTATTTTTTGTGGATTCGACACCCATCAAATTTTGGCGCCGTTGCCAGGGATTGGTAACTAATTGATTTTGTTTTGTTTTATGCCTAGGAACATTCGTACGGGAGATTCCATCTTGTACGACCCGGAGATCGAAAAGACTGCTAAGAGGCTAAGGAAATTGAGCAAGCTAAGGAAGAAGCAAGGAAAAGCTAGTGGATTACAGACCCCGGTTGAGTCGGATACCGAAACGGAGTACGAAGAGGAGATTGAAGTTGAACAGCAGCCTGACGGGAAGCTTAATCGTGACCACACGCAGGATATGGCTCTTAACAGAACCCTCCAGGACTTGGGTAGACCCACTGAAGCGCAGCATCCGCTGTGCATAGACTTTCCAGAACTTCAAGAAGGGTTCGAATTGAAGTCCGGACTCATCCACTTGCTGCCCACCTTCCGTGGATTGGAGAACGAGGATCCGAATAAGCATCTGAAGGAATTTCACCTCGTTTGTACTTCCATGAAGCCCCGCAATGTCACGGATGACCAAATCAAACTGAGAGCTTTTCCATTCTCGCTGCAGGATGCAGCTAAGGATTGGCTCTACTACCTACCTCCAGGGACAATCAACACTTGGGAAGGGATGTCTCGACAGTTTCTAGAAAAATATTTCCCAGCATCCCGAGCCGCCAACATCAGGCGAGAGATCTGTGGCATTAAGCAGAAGGATTCAAAGAACCTCTACGAGTACTGGGAGAGGTACAAAAGAATTTTAGCAAGCTGCCCACAGCATGGCATATCTGAACAATTGATCATCCAGTATTTCTACGAGGGTCTGATTCCAATGAAGCGCAGAATGATGGATGCCGCAAGTGGCGGGGCCATCGTCAGCAAAACCCCAGTTGAAGCCCGGGAGTTAATATCGACCATAGCAGCAAACTCCCAGCAATTCGGTGCTCGACCAGATATACCGCGAAGAGTGAACGAGGTAAATGTTACTTCCCTCAATGATGTCAAATCTTTGCTAACAACTTTGGTCGAGAAATTGAATGTAGGTACTCCTCCACCTGCGAGGGCGTGTGGCATCTGCACCAGCCTAGCTCACCCAACCGATGCATGCCCAACACTCCACGACGAAACACCGGAGAATGTGAATTCTATCGGATTTCAACAGAGGAAGTTTGATCCCTATTCAAACACCTACAACCCCGGTTGGAGAAGCCACCCAAATTTCAGTTATGCTAACAACCCACCGAACCAACAACACTTCTATCACGGACTACCACCACCACCGCAACAGCCTTCGGGCTCAGGTAAGCCTCTTGAAGAAATTGTCCATATGTTAGCTACTAATACTGCAAAATTTCAACAGGACACTGCAACCAGATTTCAAAAGATAGAAGAGAGCATGAAGACCCTAGAGACTCAAATGAGTCAGATAGCATCCTCTGTTAGCAGAATGGAGACTCAAGGCAAGTTGCCGTCTCAGACACTCGACCCGAGGCATAATGTGAGTGCGATTTTCTTAAGAAGTGGTAAGGAATTGCAATCCCCAGTCGACAGGAACCCTAAACGTGACCACGTCCAGGGTTCCCACGCAGAGACAGAACAGGAGGCTGAAAGGGAACTTAAACGTGACCACATACAGGATTCAGTTCCAGCTGGAAATCCTCAGAAACCCAAACCTCTAGTGGTTCCACCACCATTCCCCCAGAGACTGGCTCAGAGCAAGAAAGAAAAGGAAGATAAAAGCATCATGGAGTTGTTCCAAAAAGTTGAAGTAAACATCCCACTCCTCGAGGCCATTAAGCAGGTTCCGCGCTACGCCAAATTCCTTAAGGAATTATGCACGAACAAGCGTAAGTTAACAGGTAATGAAAGGGTGAGTGTGGGGGAGAATGTTTCAGCTGTATTACAGAGGAAATTACCTCCTAAGTGTCGCGACCAAGGTATGTTTTCCATTCCTTGCAAAATTGGGAACATTGGCATAAGTAAGGCTATGTGTGACTTAGGAGCCTCTATTAATGTGATGCCTTTATCATTTTATACTTCCACGGTCTTGGTCCGTTAACTAATCTTTGAGTTATAATTCAATTGGCAGATCGATCGATTGTCTATCCTGAAGGTGTTTTAGAGGATGTGCTAGTTCAAGTTAATGGATTAATTTTTCCTGCTGATTTCTTTGTTCTGGACATGGAAAATGATAGTTCATCTAATTCTTCTGATATCTTGTTGGGTAGGCCTTTCCTTAAATGCGGCTAAGGCAAAGATAGATGTGCATAGTGGTTCATTAACTTTAGAGTTTGATGGTGAAGTGGTGAAATTTGATGTTTATGATGCCATGAAACGTGCTGAAGATGTGTCTTATGTTTATAATGTTGATATCATTGAAGATTTGACTCATGAGGTTTTTGCTTTAAATTATGATGATGAGTTGAATTATGCTTCGTGTCATAGGATGTCTATTGATGGAGTTAAGAGATTTCTTGATTGGTGCGAAGTTTACGATGATATACTTGATGAGGCCCCAAAGCTGGAGCTCAAAACACTTCCCGAGCACTTGAAATACACATACTTAGGAGACGGTGAGACCCTACCCGTGATCATATCCAGCATGCTCGACGACCTGGAAGAGGAGAAACTAATTAGAGTGCTTCGAGAGTACAGGGAGGCAATTGGTGGAACCATTGTTGATTTCCAACATCGAGACGAGGGTTAACATCGAAACGAGGATCGTCGAGCCTAGGACGTTAAACAAGGGCGCTAATGGGAGGCAGCCCATATTTTATTTTTATTTTATTTTATTTTATTTTTCTTTCATTTCTTTTGCTTTATTTTGTGTTCTTTTTGTCTCGTTTGTTTCCTTCTTTCTTTGTTTTGATTTTTCCCCTCATTCCCTGTGTCTTTCAGGAGGTTCGGCATTGGATCAATTCAGAGTTATTGGATTACCGCTGTCGGGAGTCCTTTATATGATCATATGTTGGCTCTCGTCCCTCACTGTACTAGCTATACCCTACTGGCGGGATGCCTAAACGAGCTCACGTATAAGCCCTCATCTTCTCTCCAGATTCAGGGAAGTCCTCAGTTTACCTTTTCATTTACTTTTACGTTGAGGACAACGCATGCTTTAAGTGTGGGGAGGTGATTTATGCTTTTGAGATGCATGCTGTTTTTGTTTGATGCATTACTTTGGGTTGTGCCCTCCGTTGCCTTTTGGGTATATTTTGACTTCTTTTGCTCCATTTTGTTTGATAAATTGTTGTGCCTTAGGTAATGATGGATTGTTTTAAAGGAGTCGAGAGTATGATTGAGTCCCTTGTTGCTTAATGTTAATTAAATGTTAATGATTTTGTCCTATATGTTGAAGTTGCGAGCTGAGTTAATTGGTTAGAATTTTAAAAATTGTGTGATTAATCGTGCCTTTCTTGTCTAGAGTCATGTTAAGCTTAGAAGTTGAGTTGGTATATGTGTTGAACTTGGATTGATGTGGGAAATCATGATGGAGAAAGGAAATGAAGAATAAATGTAAAAAAAAGGTGTTAGATTCGTTCCGCCAATCGCCAAAAGTGATTGTGAGCGAAGCCAAAATCACAAAAGGTTGGGCGAGATTGAGTAACAGGCGACATTCATCACAAATGTTTGCGTTAAGCGTAAAAGGTCTCGGACAACTAACGTGTGAGGCAATTAACTACTCCTCGATTACTCGAAAATGAAAGAAAAGAAAAAAATTTGTGAAGAATCGGTAATCATGAGTAAGGCTAAAGCCACTTGGCGTTGTGATTGGTGAGTAACCGGCGACATTCATCACAAATGTTTGCGTTAAGCGTAAAAGGCCAATGACAATTCGAGTAATTTATAGCTAAAGCACTAATCAATTAATCAAGATTAACTTTGATCTTCCCATGACTACCACATAGATTCGGAGTTCTTCGTATATACTAACCACGATAAGTGAAGTGTGTTTTCTAAGCTTGATTGGTTTTAATTAAAATTGATAATTCATGCGTGCGCTTCAATTTGTGTTCAGGCTTGTATCTTCTCATGTGGGAAATTTTTTGCATTTATTTGACATTTCATTGACATCGGGACAAGATTGCGCTCTCTTTTCTAGTTTACATTACCTTTGTGCGTGTTTCATTTTGGGGAGTGGTTTTTCATTGTGTCTGGGTCCTCTTTTATGCTTGAGGACAAGCATCGTTTAAGTGTGGGGAGATTTGATAAGTGCATAATTGTTAGATATTTATGTTTTAATTATCCTTTTTATTCCTCTTGTTGATTCAATTATTTGGACTTAACTTGATTTTATGTTTCCTTGTAGGAAATAAATTAAGAGGAGAAATCAGCAACAAAACACAAGGGAATTTCAATTTAATGGACACAATCACGCACGTAAGCCAAGGCAAGCAACAGGTGGACTAATCTGGAAAAAGGCAAGACACAACAAGCTAAGGTAGAAAACGACAAGGCTGAGGTGGAATAAAAGAAAAACAATGAACAAGAGTAAAAAATGAGGAGAGTAGCGTCACTTTTGGAGAAGGCTGGAGCGGCAAAGGGCCCACGTTGCTCACTAAAAGAGGCCATGAAGGAGGGCCCACGAAGAAAAAAGAGGGAACAAAAAGAAAAAGAAGGGGATTTCACGCGGACCTGGGGTGGCCTTGCGCCTGAGGAGAATAGGGAGACTGTCGGTTATGCATAGAACAAGGCTCTCTTCTTTTGGAACTTTCGGATGGCAACAGTGACGATACCAAGGGATGCAGGACGCTGGGCAGTATAGAGGACAGAATTTCTAGATTTCGTTTTATTAGTTTTTCTTCTCTTCTTTATCTTTAGATTATGTTAATTAAGAACCTTGTTAGATTTAATTTCCGTATGAGTAGCTAATCTGTTTTAGTCGGGGAATTCCAATTATTATGCTTTGACTCGTGAGACTGTTATTCCTAATATTTGGTTTATAATATTCATCTGCTTCGATTCTTGTCATTGTTTATTAATTGATTACGTGATTGAGGCCCGATTGTAGAGTTAGTTAATTTGCATATCGCCAACCGATTTACTTGGTGGAGTCTAAGCGGGTGATCGGTGTTTGTGGCAATTGGCCTAGGGCATAGTACTTGTCGATTTTGTGTGGAGAAACTTGCGATCTAACTAGATGAAGCATGAGTCATGCGTAGTCGATTAGGGTTAGTGTTTCTTTAGAGTTTATTGCTGTTAACTAATTGAATATCGGAGAGAGTCTCGAAGGGTTATTAATTAATTAGGGAATAGTTCAAAGGAGTTTCTGCGACTATTCTAAAATTAAGAAGAAACAAGGGAGCGGAGGTAGTTGGTAACCATAGCTAACCTATTATTAAACCAAAGAAAATATTTGAGTCGATGATCGCGGTCTAAGCATAACTAGGAATTTCCTGGCTAAGTTGTCGTTTATTGAGTTTATCAATTTTATTTGCGTTCTTTGTTGGTTGCATCATAGTTATCATTTTATTAATTGAGTTTATAAATTTTCAGTTGTTATTTCAATTAGTAGTTTTAGTCGAAAACTTCAAAACCCCTTTTTATTTAATTTCATTCGTTCTTTGGCATTTAAATAGAATCAATTATTCCATTCTCTGTGGATCGACCCCATTTACCACTGTGCGCAATTTATTTTCGTTTGGTGCTTGGGATTTATTTTTGGTGGATTCGACACCCATCAAGTCCCAACCATACGTTCTCCACCACCCCCAAATATATCATCTCCACCACCTCAACACCACATGACCACCCGCACATGTGACAACACTCGTGTTCCTCGGATCCTTTCTGACTAAGTTACCTATTCCACCTTTACTCAACCCTCAAATGAACCAGATCCCACTTCCTTCACTTAAGCAAATAAATTTCCACATTGGCACCAAGCCATGCTTGATGAGTTCAATGCTCTCCATCGCAATCATACCTGGACCCTTGTTTCTCCACCTCCAAATTCCAACATTGTTGGATGTAAACGGGTTTTTCGAACCAAACGTAATTCTGATGGTTCCCTCGATCGATACAAAGCTCGTCTTGTTGCCAAAGGATATTATCAAACTCCTGGTCTTGACTACACTGATACCTTTAGTCCTGTTATCAAACCCATGACCATTCGCCTCATCCTTACTATTGCCCTATCCAAAAATTGGCCCATTCGTCAACTTGATGTTCATAACGCCTTTCTTAATGGGAATCTTGCAAAATTAGTCTTCATGACCCAACCCCCTGGCTTTATTGATCCTCATCAACCTTCTCATGTATGCCATCTTCACAAAGCCCTTTATGGTCTAAAACAAGCTCCACGAGCATGGTTTCATCGCTTAAGTCAAAAATTATTTGAACTCAATTTCACTTCCACCAAATCTGATACATCATTATTTTTTCACTCCACCTCCTCCCATACTACATTCCTCTTAGTTTATGTTGATGAAATCTTAATCACTAACTCCTCCCCATCTTTTCTCACACATCTCATTACTGAACTAAATTATGCCTTTTCTATCAAAAACCTTGGTCCTCTTCATTATTATCTTGGCATCAAAGCTACAACCACATCTACAGGCCATCTCCTTACCCAAACTAAGTATACCAAAGATCTTCTTCTCCGCACCAGCCTTGCTCAGTCCAAACCCGCCATCACACCCATTACTCCTACTCTTCCTCTATCCAAAAATCATTGTACACCCCTTTCTGATCCTTCTGAATACAGAAGCACTATTGGTGCCCTCCAATACCTTTGTCTTACTCGCCCTAACATTCAATTTGCAGTTAATAAAGTCTCCCAATTTCTCCATTGTCCTACCGATATTCATTGGACTGCTGTTAAACGGATACTTCGTTACCTTCATTCCACATCCTCTTCTGGTCTCCACTTAACTCGCACAATCTCTCTCTCTATAAATGCATATTGTGATGCTGATTGGGCAGGGTGTCCTAATGATCGTCGGTTTACATCTGGTTATTGTATCTTCTTGGGTCCAAATCTCATCTCCTGGAGTGCCAAGAAACAACATACAGTTGCTATATCTAGCACCGAAGCCGAGTATCGAAGTTTTGCTCTTGTTGTTGCTGAAGTTTGTTAGCTTAAATCTCTTCTTGGCAAAATTGGTTTCTCTCACCTACCACCGACTCTTTGGTGTGACAATCTTGGCGCCACATTTCTTGTTGCCAATCCAATCACTAATCCTCGTACAAAGCACATTGAAATTGATATTCACTTTGTCCGAGATCTGGTCACCAGCAAAGCCTTATCAATTCAACATCTTCCTTCAAGTCATCAAATTGCCGACATTATGACCAAGGCTCTACCCTCATCTGCTTTTCAACATTTTTGTGGCAAGCTCACTGTGACTACCTACCGTGATCTTGAGGGGGGCTGATAAACATATGCAAATACATGCATATCCTCATGCAATCCCAACAACAATTATCTGATTTCCTTTCAAATGTATTTGATTTTATTGTATCTGATTTTATTTGATTTTATCTTGTGATCTTCATTATCTTTGTAGATATCATATACATGTATAAATACAGTGTAAAGTCACTCATGATGTAGCAAGCAATACAATACAATTACATTTTCAATTACTTTCCTTTTTATGTTTTATCATTATATTACACTCGTGATGGTGCATTTATCTGTTTCTGAACATTATCGGTTAATATTGCAGGTAGGGGTATTCAGGGGGCTGCAATCCTGTGGTGTCTGAGACATTCCAAATCCTCATCGAATCGAGTCACGAGTAAGGCAATGGAGAGACCGGCATCGAAGATCGAACGGATCGAGAGAAGGTGGCGTATTCGCTTTACTGCGAGTGTCATTGTTGGGTTTACAATAATGGCCAGTCAGATCTTGTCCTCGTACTCATTATTGACACTAGCAATGCTGCCAACCTATTGGTTTATGCCCTTGCAGCCATTTTTGGTTGTATTTTTAATTGTATAAAATTTGTTTTATTCAATAAAAGGCATTCTTTATCTTTGTGCATTTTAATTATTTAATTATTAATCATAAAGATAAAATTCCTGGAATAATTGTTATGCAATTAGAAATTGTAATGTGATTATAATTATGAGATTCAAATTGTATTTTGTATTATTCCTAAAATGTTCCTAGTCATAGTTTCATCAAGATGGGGTATTGATGAAATGATTAGACTAGCACATATTTGTTTCTTTCTTATGAAGAAAGTAATCGATCTCATAGATTAAAGTATGAAGATACTTAAACAAGCTTGTGGGTGCTTATTAGAGAATAAGTTCACTGAATAGACCTAATTATGAGAATCCCAAATGGAACATTACTTGTGTGTCTGTGGATTATCTCATTATGATGGTTGTATAATTGATCCTTAGACTTGAGATTACCAAAGTTATCTCATGTAGGAATTACCATGTTTTGATGCTACTTATGTTCTATTCTTGGAATAGTTCAATTCGGTAGTTATTGGATATAGTATGAACTATATGGGGATAGTTGAGTAAATCAATAAAGGATTCGTTGTCCTAAAGTAATTAGGAAGAATGTTCTGCTGTTCTTGATTAGTCATGATTTTGGGAATCTTTGGCCAGAGTGGATTGAAATTTGGAAAAGTTGTTTTAAAATATCAATTATAAATCATTTACTAATTAACAAGAACAAATATGATTGTATTATTTAGAGTAGACACGAATTCCATACTCTAATTCCAATTGGAACATTAGAAGACGAAAGGATTAATTTATACAAGATAACCATGCATAGACAGGTTAAGTCAAACCACTTTGACATTCCTAATATTTGGGTGGTCATGACATGTTGCTAGACGTCAATCATGATCTATGATTATAAATTGTTTAATTAGGGAATTAAAGATAAATTAAAAGGAGTTTTAATTTATCTGATTCTAATTATGAATTAGAATTATAATTTGTGATCATTGCCAACATATTAGGAACCTAATGGGTTACACATAAAAGGTCTATTAAGGAGAAAATGAAATTAGAATTAAATTAGACTTAATTGAGAAGTTTTAGAAACTTTAAGGGCCAATATGTGATATTTGATCTTATTAGGATTTATTAATAATTATAATTAAAGTTTGACTTTAATTGTAATTTTAATAAAATCCAAGGATATGAAAAATAAGATTTTTCATATAAAAAGGAAAAATTAGAACAAATTGGAGCTAGCACTTCTAAAGATTTTTCCTCTCAAATTTGATTTGAGTTTTTTCTCTGAAAGGATCTGTGGATACCGTTAGAGGTCGGACGATTGAACGGCTCGTGGATTTGACTATTTCGGAGAAGAAAGATATTGTATCGGGAATCAGAAAAAGGTTAGTTTAACTTTATCAATTTCTTATTTTATGTTTCGAATCTAATTCTGTTAAAGTTGATCCTGTGAAATTTTTTAAATTCATTCCGTTGCGCTTAAATTTGATCTTGCGTATATTTTTCAACAGTGGTATCAGAGCCACCTTTAACAGTTTTATTTTTTATTCATAAAATTGAATATGTTTTGATTTGATTTTAATATGCAATAGTTTCATATTGATTCGTAAAATCTGGAAAAATGTTTTTTTTGGTTGCTCTTAACTATTGTGTATGTTTTCGCTGTTCCATTTTTCCTGGAAATTTTGTTTTGTCTGCCGGAAGAGTTTCGGGGAACAAAAGGTTCAATATGATGATATGCGTTTCTGAAAAGCAGAAAATGTTTCATGTGTTTATGGTTATATGGACTGCGTTCACAGTGTTTGGAAACGATGTAAAATGTTTGCATGTGTTTGATAAGCTTCTGGACATTTTCCAGTTTTTCTGAAAATTTGGGAAAGTTGCATGCGGTTATGGAAATTTGAAAATAGTTTCAAGTGTTTCTGGAAATGTTTTATTTTGATCTTTGTTTCAATTTTTTCTCCACTTGTTTGAAGTTTCTGGAACAAACGAAAAGTTGCGTGCGTTACTTTACAGATGAAGAGTTGCATGCTTGTGTAATAACTGATCGTTGAAACCGATAGTTGGTTCTCTGTTTTCTTTTGCATAACATATGCTTAAGTCTTTCTCTAATAACTGTAAATGATTGCATTTATGATAATGCATTATGTTCAATTACTCTAGCATATTCGTTCATTTATTCAAGCATTAGCTTTTAAGGTGACTTTTATGTCTGTTTTATGGTTTATTCTCGTAACAGATGCTGAAGTTATGCATGCTTCATTGTTATTGATTGTTTGATTAATGTTGATTATTATTATGCTTCATGTTGATGATCCGTTGGACTATCGGAGGCAGTAGGAGCCACTGGTAGTTAGAGAAGGTGGTGGTGGTTTCTCTCTCTAGATTTTATCTCTCTAGAGATTATGTTTTTATAAGGTTGTTATAATTATACTGATAGGGTAGAGTGCCTTGAGATTATCTGAAGGTAGACCTAGCAGAATAAATGTTATTATGTGTTAATAATAATAATAAAAAACAGAGCCTGCTGGAGAAGACGGGGTGCGTGCCATTTGCGGAGACGCATCTCCTGGATAGCCAGGAGATGTGTCGCACGTCTCCTGGCCAGACCAGGAGACGTGGCCAGGAGATACATCTCCTGGCTTGCAGGAGACGTGTGTCTCCTGGCAATAATTAGGTCTTTGGGCCTGATGGCCAGGAGACACTTCTCCTGGCCAACCTGTCTCTTGGCCTGTGGGCTTTGTATTTTTTTTTTAAATTTAATTTTTCAAGTGTTGATTAATTAAATTTTATTAAAAATCTCAATTTATTTTTTATAATTAGATTATGTCAAATAAATTAATATATTGAGATTATATTATTTTGAATGAGATTTTTTTAATATTTATTTTAAATCCCTCATTAAAATATTAAGTACATGTTTAGAACATGAATAATGCCTTCCATTATTATACGATTAAACAAGAGTTTTGTTTATTGTAGGCTTGTTGAGTAAATTCAAGGCCGCTTTAACCCGAACATATTTAGTTTTATAATAATGGGTTTTACTTAATTAAATTTATATGATTTAGATGAGTAAACTTATGATCATATTAATTTAAAGGCAAGGTTAGGAAAATATTATTAGATATTTTATGACAAAGAGTTGTCTCCTAACGGATCAAGGAATCACATAGGATGTGATTGATAAAATGTTATCTACCTAATTTTAATTTAATTGGTTTGTTGAGCAAACTCAAGATCAATTAAATTAAAATGGGGTCCTAGCCCACTAGGAAATTATGTGATAATTTCTCGAATTAATAGTGATGGCTATTAATTTGTTGAAAATAGTGGGACTAACCAAAATTTAAAAGTCCTTATTTATTTAGTTTTACGGAATATACTAATTTATTTTATTTTTGACGAATCAGCTTTTGAAAATGAGTACGAACTTGTCCTCGAGGAGCATCATGGATCTGACAAACCGACCGGGCCAAATTTTTCTCGGTTGTCGTAAACTTAAAATTGTTTTAAGGCAAGAGAAAAATTATGCGTTCTTGACAATGAGCTTCCACTGAACTCGCCAAGATGCTACCAATGAAGATTGGGAACATTATCAAAGTCATATAGATGACAATGAGCAAGTGACATGTGTGATGTTAGCGACATGTCTCCCGAGCTTGAGACAACATGAAAATATGAATGCAAGGAAATGTTCTTGCACCTTGAAGAGTTGTTTGGTGCATGAAGTCGGGTGGAGAGGTTTGAGGCTGCGAGCTTTGTTTCAATGTCGGATGGCTCTGGAACATCTGTAGAAATTCATGTTCTCTGAGATGATTGGCTACATTGAAAAATTAGGCCAATTAGGGTATGACCTGAACCTTGAGTTGAGCATTGATTAGTGCTCCAGTCTCTTACCTCTAGTTTTTCACAATTTATTATGAACTTCCATATGAACAAAAAGGAAATGTCATTGGCTGAATTACTCAACATGCTCAAGACCGCTGAGGGATGCCTTAAGAAGGAATCCAGTTCTGTTCTTGTTGTTGGCTCTTCTTCTTCTAAGAATAAGGGTAAGACCTTTAGGAAGAAGAATAAGAACAAGAATCAGAAGGCTTATGCTAAAGTAGCAAAGCCAACAGGCGGTGTCAAGAAGAAGAGTGACAAGGGCACCTGTTTTCATTGTGGCATAGCTGGACACTGGAAGAGGAACTGCAAAGCTTATCTTGCTAGCTTGAAGGAAAAGAAGTTAGGTGAAACTTCAACTTCAGGTTTGTTTATGATTGAAATCAATCTTTCTACTTCTATATCACAATATTGGGTATTAGATACCGGATGTGGTTCTCACATTTGTAGCAATGTGCAGGTACTAACAGACAGTAGAGCGTTGAGAAAAGGCGAAGTGGACTTACGAGTCGGTAATGGAGTAAAAGTTGCTGCATTAGCTATTGGAACTTGTAGTTTAGCTTTGCCTTCTGGTCTTGTACTTGAACTAAATAATTGTTATTATGTTCCTGTCATCACAAGAAACATTATTTCTATTCCATGTTTGGACATGAATGGATTTGTTTTCAATATTAAGAATAATAGTTGTTCTTTTTATAAAGATGACATTTATTATGGATCTGGTATGCTTACAAATGGTTTGTATGAATTAGATCTTAAAAGACCAATTCTTCAAATAAATAGCAAGAAAAGAAGATTAAGTGACCAAAGTCCTTCTTATTTAGGGCATTGTAGGTTAGGTCATATTAATGAAACAAGAATCACAAAGTTACATAAAGAAGGATATTTAGATACTTTCGATTATGAATTATATGAAACTTGTGAATCTTGTTTAAAGGGTAAAATGACCAAACTTCCCTTTAGTGGAAAGGGACAACGTACTAATGAGTTGTTAGAGCTCATACATTCAGATGTATGTGGCCCTATGTCTACTCAAGCTAGAGGAGGATTTTCATATTTCATAACATTCACAGATGACCATTCAAGATATGGTAATGTCTATTTAATGAAATACAAATATGAAGCATTTGAAAAGTTCAAAACATTCAGACTTGAAGTAGAGAAACAAACTGGTAAAAGTATTAAGACACTTAGATCTGATCGAGGTGGCGAATACTTAGACCATGAATTTCTTGGTTACTTAAAAGAGAATGGAATTCTCCCACAGTGGACTCCGCCCGGAACTCCACAACATAATGGGGTTTCTGAAAGGAGAAATCGTACTTTATTAGATATGGTACGTTCCATGATAAACTATGCAATTCTTTCAGTTTCATTTGGGGATATGCTCTTATCTCGCTACTTACCTATTGAACAGAGTTCCATCCAGAACCGTTGACAAGACTCCATATGAAATATGGACTGGTAAAAGACCAAAGTTGTCACGCTTAAAAAGTTGGGGATGTGATGCTTACGTGAAGCATGCAATGTCTGATAAGTTTGAAGCTAAATCAGATAAATGCATGTTTATGGGATATCCAAAAGAAAGTTTTGGATATCAATTTTATCATCCTCTTGAGCAAAAGGTGTTTGTCTCAAGACATGCTATATTATTAGAAAGAGAATTTATTATCAAAGAAAGTAGTGGGAGTGATGTGGAACTTAGAGAAGTTCTAGAACTACAAACACACATTGAAATGGAACAAGAACCACAAGTTGATACATTAAATGTTCAACCAATGGTTCAAGGAACACATAGTCCGTGACGGTCTGGAAGGGTACGTCATCCTCCTGTTAGATTAGATCTACATGTTGAGAAAGGAAGTGATGATACTTCAATTTTGAATGACGAACCTACTGATTTTAAGGAAGCAATGTCAGACATTGATTCTTTAAAATGGCAAGAAGCCATGAAATCTGAAATTGAATCCATGTACACTAACCAAGTATGGTCTTTAGTGGATGCACTTGAAGGTATAGTACCTATTGGGTGCAAATGGATTTTTAAGAGAAAAACTGACATGGATGGAAATGTTCATACATACAAAGCAAGGTTAGTGGCGAAAGGTTACAGACAAAAACAAGGAGTTGATTTTGATGAAACTTTTTCGCCAGTGGCAATGCTTAAGTTCATAAGGATTTTATTGGCTATAGCGGCATATCATGATTATGAAGTTTGGCAGATGGATGTCAAAACATCATTTCTCAATGGGAATTTGCAAGAGGATGTGTATATGACACAACCTGAGGGTTTTGAATCCAAAGAATTTCTTGATCAAGTATGCAAGTTGCAAAGGTCTATATATGGACTGAAGCAAGCGTCGTGGAGTTGGAACATCCGTTTTGATGAAACAATCAAAGAGTTTGGTTTTATAAAAAATGTAGATGAACCTTGTGTTTACAAGAAGGTAAGTGGGAGTGGAGTCGTTTTCTTAGTGCTTTATGTGGATGACATATTGCTCATTGGAAATGATATTTCAATGCTCCAGTCTGTTAAGATATGGTCATCTAAGAATTTTTCTATGAAGGATATGGGAGAATCAACTTATATACTAGGTATAAAGATCTACAGAGATAGATAAAAAAGGTTGCTTGGTTTGTCCCAATCCTCATACATAGACAAAGTGTTAAAACGGTTTAGCATAGAAAATTTCAAAAGGGGATTTTTACCTACATCGCATGGGATTTCTCTTTCAAAGAACATGTGTCCAAAGTCACAAGAGGAAAGAGATAGGATGAATGATGTTCCATATGCTTCGGCTATTGGATCCATCATGTATGCGATGCTATGTACAAGACCAGATGTTGCTTATGCTTTGAGCATAACAAGCAGATATCAAGCTAATCCCGATGAGGGTCATTGGACAACTGTGAAAAATATCTTAAAATACTTAAGAAGGACTAAAGATATTTTTCTGGTCTATGGAGGAGCTGAGCTGAGAGTTCAGGGTTATTCAGATGCTAGTTTCGATCGATCAAGATGATAGTAGATCATAGTCGGGGTATATTTTACTCTTTGTGGTGGAGCGGTTAGTTGGAAGAGTTCCAAAACCAACCATTGCGATTCAACAACCTGAAGTCGAGTATGTTGCGCTTTAAGCAAAGAAAGGAAGGTTTGGATCGAAGTTCATTCTTGAACTTGGGTGGTTCCTAGCATTGTTGATTCGATAGTAGTGTCTTTGCGACAACAATGGTGCTATTGCATGTGAAGGAACCGAGATCTCATCAGCGATCTAAACATGTACTCAGGAAGTTTCATCTAATCCGGGAGATGGTGGAACGGAAGGACATCCAGATAGAACGAGTTCCCACTGAGGAGAATCTATCTGATCCTCTCACTAAGCCGTTATCTCAAAAGAAACATGATAGACATATGGATGACTATGGTATTAGATACATTGGTAATTGGCTTTAGTGCAAGTGGGAGATTGTTGGTTTATGCAATTGCAGCCATTTTTGGTTGTATTTTTAATTGTATAAAATTTGTTTTATTCAATAAAAGGCATTCTTTATCTTTGTGCATTTTAATTATTTAATTATTAATCATAAAGATAAAATTCCTGGAATAATTGTTATGCAATTAGAAATTGTAATGTGATTATAATTATGAGATTCAAATTGCATTTTGTATTATTCCTAAAATGTTCCTAGTTATAGTTTCATTAAGTCGGGGTATTGATGAAATGGTTAGACTAGCACATATTTGTTTCTTTCTTATGAAGAAAGTAATCGATCTCATAGATTAAAGTGTGGAGATACTTAAACAAGCTTGTGGGTGCTTATTAGAGAATAAGTTCACTGAACAGACCCAATTATGAAAATCCCAAATGGAACATTACTTGTGTGTCTGTGGATTATCTCATTATGATGGTTGTATAATTGATCCTTAGACTTGAGATTACCAAAGTTATCTCATGTAGGAATTACTATGTTTTGATGCTATTTATGTTCTATTCTTGGAATAGTTCAATTCGGTAGTTATTGGATATAGTATGAACTATATGGAGATAGTTGAGTAAATCAATAAAGGATTCGTTGTCCTAAAGTAATTAGGAAGAATGTTCTGCTGTTCTTGATTAGTAATGATTTTGGGAATCTCTGGCCAGAGTGAATTAAAATTTGGAAAAGTTGTTTTCAAATATCAATTATAAATCATTTACTAATTAACAAGAACAAATATGATTGGATTATTTAGAGTAGACACGAATTCCATACTCTAAATTCCAATTGGAACATTAGATGACGAAAGGATTAATTTATACAAGATAACCATGCATAGACAGGTTAAGTCAAACCACTTTGACATTCCTAATATTTGGGTGGTCATGACATGTTGCTAGACGTCAATCATGATCTATGATTATAAATTGTTTAATTA
This sequence comes from Erythroxylum novogranatense, assembly GCA_029891385.1. Taxonomy (NCBI): domain Eukaryota; kingdom Viridiplantae; phylum Streptophyta; class Magnoliopsida; order Malpighiales; family Erythroxylaceae; genus Erythroxylum; species Erythroxylum novogranatense. Next base: position 129,219,074 of record CM057228.1, read on the forward strand.
GGAATTAAAGATAAATTAAAGGAGTTTTAATTTATCGATTCTAATTATGAATTAGAATTATAATTTGTGATTATTGCAAATATATTAGGAACCTAATGAGTCACACATAAAAGGTCTATTAAGGAGAAAATGAAATTAGAATTAAGTTAGACTTAATTGAGAAGTTTTAGAAACTTTAAGGGTCAATATGTGATATTTGATCTTATTAGGATTTATTAATAATTATAAAAGTTTGACTTTAATTGTAATTTTAATAAAATCCAAGGATATGAAAAATAAGATTTATAAAAGGATATGAAAAATAAGATTTTTCATATAAAAAGGAAAAATTAGAACAAATTGGAGCTAGCATTTCTAAAGATTTTTCCTCTCAAATTTGATTTGAGTTTTTTCTCCGAAAGGATATGTGGATATCGTTAGAGGCCGGACAATTGAACGGCTCGTGGATTTGACTATTTCGGAGAAGCAGGATATTGTATCGGGAATCAGAAAAAGGTTAGTTTAACTTTATCAATTTCTTGTTTTATGTTTCGAATCTAATTTTGTTAAAGTTGATTCTGTGGAAAATTTTAAATTCATTCCGCTGCGCTTAGATTTGATCTTGCGTATATTTTCCAACACAACCAACTTGATAATAACTTCAGGGCATGTAACAAAGGATTATAGTTTCTTTTCTTTATTACAAGATTTGTCCTAGTCAATGTAACTAATCAAAAACCTTGGTTCAGAAATTCTTCCTTGGTGGTAATCCACAAGAAGGATTAGTACAGAGCCGGAGAGGCCAGAGAGAGGGAAGGTACCCAAGAAGTGAAAGCATGAGAGGCGACCAAGAAAGATCAGGGAACGTCTTTAGTGGGTTTGACGAGTGCATACTAGCGGAAGCGTTCAACGTTGATACACGATTGATAAAATTAGTGTAAAACTCAACACTGAAGAAACACATGCCATGTGTTATGCGTGCATTGCCATGTGTGTTAATTAATTGTTATTCATTCTTGTTCCTTAATTAATTGTTAGTGGGTAGTTTAATCAAGTTAGTGGGTAGTTTAAATCAAATTAGTGGGTAGTTTAATTAAGTTAGTGGGTAGTTTATTTCCTTCTTTCATGTTGTTAATGGGATTGTTTTCCTAATTTTCTCATTCCATGTTCATGTAAAGCTATTATAAATAGTGTTGATTATTCGATAAAAGTTGCAATCTTCAAATTAATTTCTCTGTATTTTATTTCTTTCATTATCTTTTCCTATCTTCCAATTTTGTTATATGGTATCGAGCCAGGTTCATAACTCGGTATTATTGATTTTCTCTGTGAGGATTTGAGTGAGGAAGAAAGGTTCGAGTTGTTTCAATGGAGGTCTCAAATGGAGGAAATAATTTAAATGGGATGGAGAAGCTTGTAAGCAACAATTACAAGTATTGGAGATTGTGTATGGGGCATACCTTCAAGGTCGATTTGTGGGATTTGGTTATTGGTTGAAAGCAGCGGTTCTTGCAGATGTTCCAGAATGCGAAACACGTAAGAAGTGGAAGATCAAATGTGGGAAGACTCTCTTTGCTTTGAGGACATCAATAAGTAAAGAGCTCATTGACCATGTCGGGATCTTAACACTCGAAAGGAGGTTTGGGAGGCGCTGAAAGGTTGTTTACCAAGAAGAACACAATGAGGTTGCAATTTACGGAGAATGAGTGGCCGTGGTGAAGCAGGAGGTATGTCTATTTCTGAATATTTTTGAAAATTAAAAATATTTGTCTTGAGATTTCGAAATAGACACGGATGAGAAAATTAGTGAAGCGCGTTTGCGTCGGTATCTCGTTAAGTGGATTGAAGAAGGAGTACAATCCTTTTGTCACTTCTATTCAGGATGGGCAAAGAACCTACATAGAAGAATTAGAGAATCTACTCTCTAATCGGGAAGCTCGTAAGCGATGATAAGAATTACGATTACGTATTTGTTTTATTTTGAATGGAAAGAAAAATAAATCCAGCGGAAAAACAAAGAAGAAGAATCAATCGAGAGAAAGGTAATAGTTCACAAAAAAGCTATTAAATGTTACAGGTGTGACAAATTTGGGCACATCGGGAGGAATTGTCGTGTGAAGCTTGACAAAGCAAATCGGCATGCATAAATGATGAGGAGCCTAATTGGGAGCGATGCTTTACCGTTGAAGTATGCGTAAACTATGCTAGCGACATTAGAAAGGAGGAGTGGATTGTAGATTCGGATGTTCACACCATGTAACAGGAGATGATTCTTTGTTTTACGAGTGCGGGATCATAGTGGAGATCGAGTCATCATTCTGCGGATAATTCAACTTATCCGATAGTAAAGAGGGTGATGTGATTATTGAAACCGGTGATAATGCAACCAAAAGCTTAAAGTTGGATGGCGTATACCATGTGCGAGTTTGACTAAAATCTAGTTTGATTCCTCAAATTACGATTACGGAAAATATGTTTTGTTTAGTCCTAATGATGTAAAGGTATTGGAGAATGTGGAAAATTTTTCACGATGTTCTTCTTCTTGGTAAGAAGAAAGGATCTTTATATGTTTTATCGGCGGGAGAAGCTTATGTGAAGAAAACTAGTCGGTGATAGTCCTACAATTTGGCATGCTCGTTTAGGACACGTGGGCTACCAAATGTTGCGTGATTTCTTCAAAAGCTTGGTAGATGGCATTCAACATTGAAGAATGTTAGGAAGATGTGATTTGTCAAGGCTGTCAATTTGGCAAATCACACTTGTCTTCCGTTTAAAATGTCATCAAGCCGAGATCCACACCTCTTGAGTTGGTGCATCTGATTTAATGGGACCAACAAAGACACCGAGCTATAGTGGACATCGATATGCCATGGTATTTGTGGATGATCACTCTAGGTTCACTTGGGTGAAATTTTTGAAGGAGAAAAGCGAGGCTTTGATCAAGTTTATGGAGTTCAAAGATGCTGTTGAAAAGGAGCTTGGGAAGAACATAAAGTGTCTTCGCAGTGACAATGGTGGTGAGTTCATGTCGGATGAATTCTTTAAATTTTGTGATGACCACAGCATTGCTCGCCAGATAACTTGTCCAAATACCCCACAACAAAATGGAGTTGCGGAAAGGAAGCTCGCTTACTTGGCTTCAATGTGTCTTTCATGGGTGCATGACAAAAATCTTCCTCGGGAGCTTTGGGCAGAAGCTACACAATGTGCTTGCTATGTTAGCAATAGGTTGCCTCCTTGGCCAGGTACACAAAAATGTTCTTTTGAACTGTTGTACGGTAATAAGCCTAATGTGAGTCATTTAAGGATTTTTGGATCTATTTGTTATGTTCATATTCCTAAAACTAATAGGACCAAACTTGACCCAAAAGCAAAGAAGTGTATTTTTGTTGGATATGACTCACATAGGAAAGGATGGAGGTGCGTGGATCGAGACAAAAGAAGTATACTACTTAGAGATGTGGTGTTTGATGAGGTATCCTCTTTATTTTACTCGCTTTCAAAAGTTTGTGGTCCTTGGTGATGATCAAGGAAACTTGGAATCTTTATTTCTGAAATGCAAGCACCAAATATTGAGGAAGAGGAGGGCGTTTCTCTAGTTCAAAATGTTGAAAGGAGAGATGTTGATGAGCAACATGAAGTAAGAAGGTCAACAAGGGAGAAAAGGCAACGGACTACCTTAAAGACTATGAGGTAGCACTCAACAATTGTCTTGTGACTTCTTGTTTCTTTACTGAGGAGCATTTATTGCGGAAGAACCGGGAAGTTATGAGGAAGCTAGGGTTGTCAGTTGGGAGAAAGCCATGCAAGAGGAAATTGATGCTTTAAATAAGAATGAGACATGGGATTTGGTACTAGGCGAGAAAAATGCAAGCCGGTGACATGCAAGTGGGTATTTCGTTTGAAGAAAAAGGTTGATGGCACCATTGACAGGTTCAAAGCTCGCTTGGTAGCCCGTGGTTTTTCTCAATCTTATGGTTTGGATTATGAAGAGACATTCAGCCCGGTAGCTAAAATGGTCACTGTAAGAACTCTCATCTCTCTTGCGGCTTTTAGAAGTTGGAGATTGTGGCAGCTAGATGTTAAAAATGCTTTCTTATATGGAGAGTTGGATCGTGAGGTGTTTATGGAGCAACCTCATGGTTTTGTTTCTAAGCAATTTTCAAGTCATGTTTGTCGGTTGAAGAAAGCATTGTATGGTTTGAAGCAAGCACCTCGGGCTTGGTATGGCAAGGTAGCATCATACCTTAACTTTTGTGGTTTTAGAATTTCTGATTTGGATTCTAGTTTGTTTATTAAATTAGAGTCAAGTGTGCATCTCTTGGTATTATTATATGTTGATGATATGATAATAACTGGAGATAATGAGTTAGAAATTTCTATTTTGATGAGTGACTTGGCTGTCCGTTTTGAGATGAAAAATCTGGGGGAAATTGGATGTTTTCTTGGTTTGGAAATTGAAAAGACAGGTCTAGGCTATTTCGTTTCTCAAAGAGGTTATGCAAGGAGCCTTCTGGATCGTTTTAGCATGGGGGAGTCAAAGGAGAAAGCTACTCCAATGGAACCACATCTTAAACTGAAGAAAGATGAAGGAAAATTGTTGAAGAATGCTAGGAAGTTTGCAACTTGTTGGTAGTCTAATTTATTTAACTATCACAAGACCTGAAATTTCATATTACATTGGAGTTGTCTCACGGTTTATGCGAGAACCTAGGATTCCCCATCTTGATGTTGCTAAGAGGATTTTACGTTATGTAAAAGGAACTCTTAGCTATGGACTTTAGTATAAAAGATGTGATAATTTCTTCTTGAGTGGATTCTTGATGCAGTTAGGCGGGAGATACTAATGATCGCCATTCAACTACGGGATATTGTTTGATCTGAGGTTCAGAATGGTTTCTTAGTGCGATGAAGCAAAACATCATTGCTTTATCAATCATGAGGCAGAATATGTAGCTGCAACTATGGCTACACAAGAATGTATTTGGCTGAAAAGGTTGATTGGAGATATGATGTACGAGGCCAATATCTTGTGCAAATCAAATGTGATAATGAGAGTACCATCAAGCTTGCATCAAATCCTGTCTTTCATGCCGAACAAAGCATATTGAGGTTCGTCATCATTTTGTTCGTGAGAAGGTGTTGAGTGAAGAAATTGAGTTGGTGAGCGTTCGTACCAATGATCAAGTAGCCGATATTTTACGAGGCTTTGGTGAAACCAAAGTTCAATATTTCGAAAAGGCTCTTGGGGTTGTTGATGTTGAGTTTGCCTAAGGGGAGTGATAAAATTAGTGTAAAACTCAACCTTTGAAAAACACATGCCATGTGTTATCGTGCCTTGCCATGTGTGTTAATTAATTGTTATTCATTCTTGTTCCTTAATTAATTGTTAGTGGGTATTTTAATCAAGTTAGTGGGTAGTTTAAATCAAATTAGTGGGTAGTTTAATTAAGTTAGTGGGTAGTTTATTTCCTTCTTTCATGTTGTTAATGGGATTGTTTTCCTAATTTTTCTCATTCCATGTTCATGTAAAGCTATTATAAATAGCTGTTGATTATTCAGTAAAAGTTGCAATCTTCAAGTTAATTTCTCTGTGTATTTTATTTCTTTCATTATCTTTTCCTATCTTCCAATTTTTGTTATAACGATTAGCAACAAGGATTCAGAGCGAGAGAGATGAGAGGGGCATCATTGTGAGAGTGACGGGTGGGCTTGAGGTGATAAGCCCATAACAAAGCCGAGAAGAAGAACAGTACGAAAGGGGATATGGCGGATACGACAATGGCGTAGAGGAAACCTTCTGCACTGCCAGATTGAAGCAAAACATCAACATTCCTTCACACGCCGATCTTTACAATCCACGCGCCGGCCGTCTCACCACTCTCAACAGTCTTACCCTTCCTATCCTCCGATTCGTCAGACTTAGCGCTCAAAAGGGTGTTCTTTACAGGGTATGAAACAATGAATTGACATTTGTCTGGCCTTAATTCAGACTCCAAACTAATAATGTTAATCGACACTGATTTGCAGAATGCTCTCATGACACCGTATTGGAACATGAACGCGCATAATATCTGCTACTTCACCAGAGGAAGGGGCCGTATCCAGGTTGTTGATAACACCGGACGAAGAGTTTTCGACGGAGAGGTTAGGGAGGGTCAAATACTAACATTACCCCAGAACCTCGTGTCAATAAAGAGAGCAGGCGGTGAGGGACTAGAATGGATAACATTCAAGACCAACGACAACGCAAAAATCAGCCAACTCTCGGGACGAGTCTCAACAATTAGGTCCATGCCAGAGGAGGTTCTAGCAAATGCTTTCCGGATCTCTAGGGAAGACGCAAGGAGGCTTAAGAATAATAGAGAGGAAGTGACCATGTTTAGCCCTTCTAGGTCAATGTCACTTTATGACTCGGAGTTCGGATTGTCTGTCCAACCCTACTCTGTCTAACTCTGTTTAGGATAAAAACGACATCGTTTTTTAGTTAAAATTTAAGAGGATCCTTCTAAAATAGACAACGTTTGTGGGACCTACCCACAGACGCGACAAAGCCATTTACAGAGCCAAATGGCTGGCTCCTTTATTTTATTGTTAAACAACGTTTAATCTGCAAAAATGGCACAACCTGCATTTTAGAAATATAGTTTTGTTCCTTATTATTATTATTATTACTACTGTTATTTTAATTTTCATCGTCATTATTATTATTATCACTAAAAATGTTTGTGATTATTTATAACATGTTATTAAAATTTTATGATATAATAATTATTAGTATCATTAAAATTTTGCTAAGAACCAAATTATTATAATTATAATTATTATAATAATAATAATTATTATTATTATACTCGTTGTTATTATTATTATTATTAGTATTATTATTATTATTATTATTATTATTATTATTATTATTATTATTATTATTATTATTATTATTATTGTCATTATTATTATTATTATTATTATTATCTTATAATAATAATAATTATTATTATTATTAATATCATCATCATCATCATCATCATCATCATCATCATCATTATTATTATTATTATTATTATTATTATTATTATTATTATTATTATTATTATTATTATTATTATTATTATTATTATTATTATTATCTTATAATAATTAATAGTATTATCGATTATTATTATTATTATTACTATTATAATATTCTTTATGATTATAAAATTTAGTTATTAATTTAATTTCTATTATTATAATGAAATTTGTTATAATTCATATTTTCATTTTCATTATTATTATCATTATTATGATCTGATTGTTATAATAATAAAAATAATAATAACAATCAGATCATAATAATGATAATAATAATAATGAAAATATGAATTATAACAAATTTCATTATAATAATAGAAATTAAATTAATAACTAAATTTTATAATCATAAAGAATATTATAATAGTAATAATAATAACAATAATCGATAATACTAATAATTATTATAAGAGTACAATTCTTTGGGTGAGACTAGTTAATGTGGTCATAACTTTTGAATCAAATAAGTGGATAATGTAGAAATTTGATTTTGAATTTCATCTAATTGTCTATTTGAATTAGGTTTGGTTATTCCAATTGGTCGTTCTATATATATAGGTCTTTGATGATGTCCGGTTGATGATTATAATAAAATAATAATAAAATAATAATAACAATCAGATCATAATAATGATAATAATAATAATGAAAATATGAATTATAACAAATTTCATTATAATAATAGAAATTAAATTAATAACTAAATTTTATAATCATAAAGAATATTATAATAGTAATAATAATAACAATAATCAGATAATACTAATAATCATTATAAGAGTACAATTGCTGGGTGAGACTAGTTAATGTGGTCATAACTTTTGAATCAAATAAGTAGATAATGTAGAAATTTGATTTTGAATTTCATCTAATTGTCTATTTGAATTGGGTTCGGTTATTCTAATTGGTCGTTCTATATATATAGGTCTTTGATGATGTCTGGCTGATGATGATCAAAGAAGAGGAATAATATTGGATGTTGATTCAGAAAAAGAATGTCTTCTTTCGAGTAATGTTGGTGGATAAAAAGGTTGTTGTATTGCTGGAAGAGGTTGTATTTTTGGTTATATTTTAATTCCTACTTTGGCTACTTCTTGAAATAATTGGTCTAAATAAATTTGTTCTGTATGTTTAAAATCGATACTATGATGAGAATTTGTTAATGCATAACTAATTTGATAAGTTAAAGAGAAAGGGTATTGTCCTTGAGTCATAAGATTATCTCGATAGAACTTATATGCTATGGTTATAGTTTTATCTAATTCTGATGATATTAAAGGAATACCTAATTTTAATCTAGTATTGAATTTGATTTTTCCATATTGTAAATTTCCATTCATCATTCCTAATACTTGATCATTGAGATTATTCATTCGTTCGTCTAGTATTGCCATTCTAATTGGAGTATCTATTCCTAATTGGAAAGTGGATTTTAATAATATTTTTATTGTTGATAATTGAATATAATCGATTTTCTTTCTTTTGATTCGGTAATAATTGTAATTGTACATTAATTTGATCGGGTCTATTAAACTAATTAGTAAATTTCCATTGCACTGATCAATTCTAATAGGAGTTTCCTAAATTATTTTTCCAAAATAGATAAGATTTTGTCTATTAAAATTTTGTTTTAATGTTGATTTATGAATATCTTGTCCTTTCTTTAAATCTAATTGAGCTTTGGATATTTGTTTTTGTTTTTCTTAATTAATTAAAGTGGAAACTTTAAAAGTTCCTAGTGATTCTGTTAATTCTAAATTGTCAACATCTAATATTATAGAAGACTGAGAAGTCATAATGAGTGATAGCAATGATGATCGGTTTGTATTTGTTCGAATTGTAATAATTGAGTGGTATACGATTGATGTATTCTTTGTACTATAGATAGATGTTCTTCATAAGGTCTTCTACCTATTCTATTAACTCCAATAAATATAAGATAATTAATACGATCTTTATTATGTTGAATATGATCCTGATAATAATTAATGGCTTGATGTATATATTGTATTCGTTCGTGTAAATCGACACAAATAGCGCAACTCATTAGTCTAAGTCGTAATTAATATCATCGTCTACATTTTCAAAATCTACACTAGTTAATTCTATATTTTCCATTTCTTCGTCTGATTGGGTTAAATGGCGATCAATACAGTACATATTATCTAAATCGTTTCTAATGGCTGCTAGTCTCTCTAATTCGTGTTCTGATTCTTCGGAGTTATCTGATTGTGATTCAGTAAAATTAAAGACAATATTATTATATTCATCAAATTGTACTACATAGGATAGATTGGTATCTAGTCGAATATAGTTCTCCATAAATAATCTAAAGCAATAGATATATAATAATGACTAACATCAAAATAAAAGATAATTAAATTAGAAGGAATAAATATAATGCTTGAAATTAAAAGAATAATAAAGGTTGTACTTGAAAAATAAAACATGCATAAACAAATATTTGATAAATAATCGAATATAAACAATAATTAAAGAAATATGTTAATTGAAGAGTCATATTAATCAATGAGAAATGTCATATCATGCTGAAGTTCTATTCTATCTGCTTTGATTGAATTATAAATGTATAATGTTTGGTCTAATAAAATGCGTGCATTTATTAACAGTTGGGAACATTGATGTTGCTTAGCTAACTCTATATGTTCTTTATATAATTGGATAAATTTCTTTTGTTATGCTTCGATTTCAAGATAAAAGTTTATTTGTTGCTTGAGATGTTTACAATACTCAAAATAAGTCATTTTATTGATTAATCAGCAATAGTTGAAAGCTTGGATACAAGATATTATCTCTTGTATACTTTCATCCAAAAACTGAACTAATTCTGCTGCCTGGTTCTTCATTCTAGTAGCAGTCTTGATAATTTGTTGTGCATCTTCATATAGTGGATGAGTAATAGGAACCTAGAACTTGGGATCTTGACACATATTATGTGTTTTCTTGTTACGTGCAATATATTTTATTTTTAGTTCTTCATAATGTGCTTCTTGTGCATTTAAACTCTTAATTTGCTTCTTGAGTTCATGCTTATAGTTGAAATAAGAATATTCCATGCTGAAAGAAGTTAAAATTTTGTAAGTTTTGTAAGACGAGAGAATATTTTATACATGATGATGATAATTTGAATAATTTTAAGAATGCAGATAAGAAGGATACAAATAATTTTATGGATAATAGCAACGAGTAATAATAATCGATGATAATAAATTGACAAAAGTAATCATAAACACCTAACTGATATTTCTACATACTGCTTGAACGTCAAAGTCAGACTAATTGCGAAGAGAGAGTTTTCAGAAGAGAGTGTTTATTGATAGCTCATTGTATGTAATACATTACAAGCTAAGCTATATATAGAACGGAAAAAAGAGAAAGATGCTAAAGAAGGCATCTGTTGTAAAGAAAAGAAAGAAATGACTCAAAGTAAAATAAGATGCTAAAGTAGACATTCTACAAGATATAAAGAAAAGATTCGAAAAAAAAAAGAAAAGACAGGATATGTACAGGTGGACGGTCTTAGTTGAAAGACCTACATTATTGCTTTGTTAATTTTGTCGACAGAGACCGACGAATTATTCTTCGATAATGACGTGGTCATTGTCAATAGTGCTGAGTGCATCTGGTATTCGTGATGCTGATGGACACATTGAACACTTATGTGTTGGATACTCCTTTTCTTCGATAATGACGTGGTCATTGTCAGTAGTGCTGAGTGCGTCTGGTATTCGTGATGCTGATGGACACATTGAACATTTATGTGTTGGATACTCCTGCATTTGCTTACATAATGCTTCTTTCCAGGCTGGGCTGAGACTTTGGAAGTATTCTGATAGATCATCGAATGGTGCTCTGAACTTTTGTAAAATTTGTAATTCGTTTGAAGAAATCGGACTTTTATATACTGATGTCATAATAATCTGATTTCCTTTTTAGTTGATCCTTGTTATTGATTCGGATGTAATCCTGATGCATTAATGATATACTCCTTCTAAACAGTTCAAATTGAATTTGTTAATCAAATCCCAATTGAACTCGTATTGTGGTGCTTCATCAATTGGTGGATATTGTAGATTGCTAACTCCGATTTGGAAAAAAACAATCCTTGGTGCTTTTATGGCTGCATGAACAGCTTTTTCTGCTTCTGATGCTTCAAAGATTAGATAACTGCTGTATACTTTGATGTATAATTCTCGTTCATTGGCAAAACGATCCTTGTATTGCTTGATTGTATTGACTAATCCTGTCGGAAAGTTTGCTAGTAATTTGAGATCTTGTATGTAGATAGTATCTGCTAATCCACTCTGAAATAATAAATAAGTAGTTAATGGATTTGCTCCAGGGAAGATAACTGCTTTTGGTCCATATCTTCCTCGATTTTGTGGATAGTATTGGAATTTCTTCATGTCATCAGTCTATTGATTTAATGCTTGAAAACAATCGACAAACATTTCGGATGTCAAGAGTTTTGATTCTTCATGTAGTGCTTTAGATGGAACGGAATTAATCCTTTCCAAATCTATTGCTTTGCCTAAAGAAATCATCTTTGAGGCTGGTGATGTTGGTGCTGGTGTTGTTAAAACTGTCTTGTCTTTGTGGTCTTAATCTTTGAGTCTTTGAAAGTCCCGATAGGATTTCTCGACACGCTTTGGTTGAGAAACTCTTATGAATAACGTTGCTTTTGCTAGTAATATGGATGGCTGCTTTGTGCCATTGGTCATATATTCCTGCAAAGGGGCCATTGTAAATCACATAATGCTTGGATTCTTGTTGATCTATAGATTTCTGGGGAATAATAGCAGATTTCACGGGTATTTGAGTATTTGAAATTGATGTTATGGTGGTGGATGGCTTGGATGATGCTCTAGGTAAAAGAGTAGTTTCATTTGTGGTAATGGAGAGAGGTGTGGTTCTTTTGGAAACTTCTGATAATAATGGTTGGTCTTTTAGCATAGTCAAAGTGGTTTTGAGGCGGTCTAATTCTTTGGTAATATTTTCAGTTTTGACTTGAAGGTTCATGCTTTGAACTTGTAGTTCCAATAACTCTGCTTCTTTTAATGCTATAGTATTTTCCAATTGTGCTATAACTCCTTCCATTCTCTTGTTAATATATCTGCAAGAAAATTGTTAGCTGTTTTAATATAGTGAATATCAAATTCATACTGACCTAATTCAAACTGCCACTGGATAAGTCGTCCTTGATTATAATTAGTGCTTGTAGTAAATTGGTACTTAGTGAATCCACACAAATACTGAGAATAAGTTTGTATTGTGAATTTCACTAGTAATAAATCAATGTGCCATTTTCTCAATGTCTTGAGACAGGCTAATGCTTCTTTTTCATGAATGGGATAATTTAATTCCGAAGAATTAAATGTTCCATTTATGTATTTGCAAAGATAGTGCTTTTTGTGCTTAGGCGGTTTTACCAAAAGGCATCTTGCCCATGTATCTATGCTTGTGTCCAACTGGACTAGTAATTGATCATTGATCTGATAATTATAAAGTTTAGGAAGTTCCTTACAGAGATTCTTCAATCGTTGTACTGCTTCTGTATCTTCCATAGTCCATTGCCATTGGTGCTTAGTACTACATTTTTTCTATAATATTCTTCTTTCTTTTGCTAAATCTTTCAAAAAGCCTTGATCAGAAATATAATTTAATAATCCTAAGAATTGTTGAATTTGTTTCCTATTTGAAAACTGAGTAGGAAATTCTTGTAGTTTTTGTAAAATATTTGGCTGTAACTGTAAATATCCATGATGATTGAATTGTATTCCTAAATGCTCAATTGTTTCCTGAGCAATCTTGGCTTTTCGCTTACTTAATATTAATCCTTTATCCTTACAACGTTGTAATACACTTTTGACTTTCTTTAAGTGATCTAATTTATCCTGATTGGAATAAATAATAATATCATCTATATACACAGAAGTAATTTCTTCTAATCCTATGAGATTATTGTCCATAAATCTCTGATAAATACTGGGTGCTTGTTTTAACCCAAATGGTAATACATTCCATTGATAATGTTTTTGAGGAGGACATGTGAATGCTGTTAATGCTTTAGTATTGTCATGGAGTCTTAATTGCCAATATCCTGATTTTGCATCTAAAGTTGTAAACCAAGTTTGACCTTTTAGTTTATTGATTATATAATCTTTTCGTGGTAGTTTATAGGCATCTCCTATTGTTGCTTCGTTTAATTTACGATAATTTATAACCATCCTTCGTTTTCCTCGTTTCTTTTCTGCTGAATTATTTACATAGAATGCTGGAGCTGAATGTTTACTGGTGCTAGGAGTAATTAATCCTTTTTCTAATAATTCGCTACATTCTTGTGTAAATTCTTTTACATCTATTGGAGTGTAAGGAATATTATTTTTAATATTGATTTCTTGAAGTGGATCTTTTAACTCAATTTCAATGAGTGTTGTATTATGATTCTTTTGTGGATCTAAAGGATTTTCGCTACATACTTGATCTAGAAGTGTATTGACTTCTAATTGTATTGATGTATTATTGAGTAAATAAAATGTAATTGATTGAGTTTTCATTAACTAATTTCAGCCTTTTGTAATAAGAATCATGATAAATAGGGATCCTTAAAATAATTGATTTTGATTAATTGCTTTTATTGAAGGTGTTAAGTGGCGTAATATAATGTAAATATTGATGAAAGGATTATATAATTTTAAAAATTATTTCCAATAATGAATGGTAATCCCGATTCTTTTTGATAGATAGAAGGAACTATAAATGTGTATTTTTCGATAATAATTGTATTATAATAACTAACATACCAAATGGAATTAAAACTTCCATCTGCGATTTTTACTTGTAATGGATTATTTAATTTTTTTCCATTTTAGTTGAAGTTGTCGTGATGCTATACAAATAGTAGCTCCTGTATCAATATATGCATTAATTTGAGTATTAATTTTTGGAACTAGTACTTGAATAAATGTTGAATTGGAATTCTGTGTCTGATTCAGAGGATTGACTATATGATTCATTTGAATTGTTTTCTGAATTATAAATATATAAAAAATATCTGTATCATAATCAGATTCAATTGGTTCTAATTGATGATTGAGAGCTGAACTTAGTATATGTAATTTTTGAGTATATTGCTTATCTTTTCGTTTAGGACATTCATTTGCATAATGGCCTTCTTCTTTACATAACCAACATTTACAATCTTTTTTCTTCTGAGGACAATGTTTTTGTTTTGATTTATATTTTGGATTATACTTATATCGTCTAAAATATTTGGGAAAGTTTTTGGGTCTATCTGGTGATGGTCTATATTGTCTCCATTTATACTTTTTATATTGATTTTTTCTAGATCTAGGGTTAAATTTCTTTCTTGGTTATCTAATGGAGTAACATGTAATTTATTAATTAATTCGGTTACTTCGATTAATTGATGTTGTATATTTTTCTCAATATTTTCAATAGTTTGATATGACATTTAAGTTCTTTTTCGGGGTATTTTTGTAATTCTTAGCTCTGATACCATTTTCGGGGGTGGTCCCTTAATAATTAATTTGTCATTGGTTTGCTTAATCTTATCATTTATTTGTTGGATTAACATTAATATTTCTATTTGTGTCTGTCTTATTGCTTCGAATTTTTGTTCCAACAAGTCTTGAGCTTGTACTATTGTTTCTAATTGCTGGGTGAGACTAGTTAATGTGGTCATAGGTCTTTGATGATGTCTGGCTGATGATGATCTAAGAAGAGGAATAATATTGGATGTTGATTCAGAAAAAAGAAAGTCTTCTTTCGAGTAATATTAGTGGATAAAAAGGTTGTTGTATTGCTGGAAGAGGTTGTATTTTTGGTTGTATTTTAATTCCTACTTTGACTACTTCTTGAAATAATTGGTCTAAATAAATTTGTTCTGTATGTTTAAAATCGATACTATGATGAGAATTTGTTAATGCATAACTAATTTGATAAGTTAAAGAGAAAGGGTATTGTCCTTGAGTCATAAGATTATCTCGATAGAACTTATATGCTATGGTTATAGTTTTATCTAATTCTGACGATATTAAAGGAATACCTAATTTTAATCTAGTATTGAATTTGATTTTTCCATATTGTAAATTTCCATTCATCATTCCTAATACTTGATCATTGAGATTATTCATTCGTTCGTCTAGTATTGCCATTCTAATTGGAGTATCTATTCCTAATTGGAAAGTGGATTTTAATAATATTTGTATTGTTGATAATTGAATATAACTGATTTTCTTTCTTTTTGATTCAGGTAATAATTGTAATTGTTTGTTAATTTGATCAGGGTCTATTAAACTAATTCGTAAATTTCCATTGCACTGATCAATTCTAATAGGAGTTTCCTGAATTATTTTTCCAAAATAGATAAGATTTTGTCTATTAAAATTTTGTTTTAATGTTGATTTATGAATATCTTGTCCTTTCTTTAAATCTAATTGAGCTTTGGCTATTTGTTTTGTTTTGTTTTTATTAATTAAAGTGGAAACTTTAAAAGTTCCTAGTGATTCTGCTAATTCTAAATTGTCAACATCTAATATTATAGAAGACTGAGAAGTCATAATGAGTGATAACAGTGATGATCGGTTTGTATTTGTTCGAATTGTAATAATTGAGAGGTATACGATTGATGTATTCTTTGTACTATAGATAAATGTTCTTCATAAGGTCTTCTACCTATTCTATTAACTCCAATAAATATAAGATAATTAATACGATCTTTATTATGTTGAATATGATCCTGATAATAATTAATGGCTTGTTGTATATATTGTATTCGTTCGTGTAAATCGACACAAATAGGGCAACTCATTAGTCTAAGTCGTAATTAATATCATCGTCTACGTTTTCAAAATCTACACTAGTTAATTATATATTTTCCATTTCTTTGTCTGATTGGGTTAAATGGCGTTCAATACAGTACATATTATCTAAATCGTTTCTAATGGCTGCTAGTCTCTCTAATTCGTGTTCTGATTCTTCGGAGTTATCTGATTGTGATTCATTATTATCTGATTGTGATTCAGTAAAATCAAAGACAATATTATTATATTCATCAAATTGTACTACATAGGATAGATTGGTATCTAGTCCAAATATAGTTCTCCATAAATAGTCTAAAGCAATAGATATATAATAATGACTAACACCAAAATAAAAGATAATTAAATTAGAAGGAATAAATATAATGCTTGAAATTAAAAGAATAATAAAGGTTGTACTTGAAAAATAAAACATGCATAAACAAATATTTGATAAATAATCGAATATAAACAATAATTAAAGAAATATGTTAATTGAAGAGTCATATTAATCAATGAGAAATGTCATATCATGCTGAAGTTCTATTCTATCTGCTTTGATTGAATTATAAATGTATAATGTTTGGTCTAATAAAATGCGTGCATTTATTAACAGTTGGGAACATTGATGTTGCTTAGCTAACTCTATATGTTCTTTATATAATTGGATAAATTTCTTTTATTCTGCTTCGATTTCAAGATAAAAGTTTATTTGTTGCTTGAGATGTTTACGATACTCAAAATAAGTCATTTTATTGATTAATCAGCAAGAGTTGAAAGCTTGGATACAAGATATTATCTCTTGTATACTTTCATCTAAAAGCTGAACTAATTCTGCTGCCTGGTTCTTCATTCTAGTAGCAGTCTTGATAATTTGTTGTGCATCTTCATATAGTGGATGAGTAATAGGAACCTGGAACTTGGGATCTTGACACATATTATGTGCTTTCTTGTTACGTGCAATATATTTTATTTTTAGTTCTTCATAATGTGCTTCTTGTGCATTTAAACTCTTAATCTGCTTCTTGAGTTCATGCTTATAGTTGAAATAAGAATATTCCATGCTGAAAGAAGTTAAAATTTTGTAAGTTTTGTAAGACGAGAGAATATTTTATACATGATGATGATAATTTGAATAATTTTAAGAATGCAGATAAGAAGGATACAAATAATTTTATGGATAATAGCAACGAGTAATAATAATACGATGATAATAAATTGACAAAAAGTAATCATAAACACCTAACTTGATATTTCTCTGTACTCGTTTGAACGTCAAAGTCAGACTAATTGCGAAGAGAGAGTTTTCAGAAGAGAGTGTTTATTGATAGCTCATTGTATGTAATACATTACAAGCTAAGCTATATATAGAACGGAAAAAAGCGAAAGATGCTAAAGAACGCATCTGTTGTAAAGAAAAGAAAGAAATGGCTCAAATTAAAATAAGATGCTAAAGTAGACATTCTACAAGACATAAAGAAAAGATTCGAAAAAAAGAAAAGACAGGATATGTACAGGTGGACGGTCTTAGCTGAAAGACCTACATTATTGCTTTGTTGCTTTTGTCGGCAGAGACCGACAAATTATTCTTCGATAATGACGTGGTCATTGTCAGTAGTGCTGAGTGCGTCTGGTATTCGTGATGCTGATGGACACATTGAACACTTATGTGTTGGATACTCCCATATTTGCTTACATAATGCTTCTTTCCAAGCTGGGCTGAGACTTTGGAAGTATTCTGATAGATCATCGAATGGTGCTCTGAACTTTTGTAAAATTTGTAATTCGTTTGAAGAAATTGGACTTTTATATACTGATGTCATAATAATATGATTTCCTTTGTAGTTGTTCCTTGTTGTTGATTCGGATGTAATCCTGATGCATTGGTGATATACTCCTTTTAAACAGTTCAAATTGAATTTGTTAATCAAATCCCAATTGAACTCGTATTGTGGTGTTTCATCAATTGGTGGATATTGTAGATTGCTAACTCTGATTTGGAGAAAAACAATCCTTGGTGCTTTTATGGCTGCATGAACAGCTTCTGATGCTTCTAATGCTTCAAAGATTGGATAACTACTGTATACTTTGATGTATAATTCTCGTTCTTTGGCAAAACGATCATTGTTTTGTTTGATTGCATTGTCTAATCTTGCCGGAAAGTCTGCTAGTAATTTGAGATCTTGTATGTAGATAGTATCTGCTAATCCACTCTGAAATAATAAATAAGTAGTTAATGGATCTGCTCCAGGGAAGATAACTTCTTTTGGTCCATATCTTCCTCGATTTTGTGGATAGTATTGGAATTTCTTCATGTCATCAGTCCATTGATTTAATGCTTGAAAACAATTGACAAACATTTCGGATGTCAAGAGTTTTGATTCTTCATGTAGTGCTTTAGATGGAACGGAATTAATCCTTTCCAAATCTATTGCTTTGCCTAAAGAAATCATCTTTGAGGCTGGTGATGTTGGTGCTGGTGTTGTTAAAACTGTCTTGTACTGTGGTCTTAATGCTGGGTGTTGAAAGTCCTGATAGGATTTCTCAGCTTCTGCTTTGGTTGAGAAACTCTTATGAATAGCGCTGCTTTTGCCAGTAATATGGATGGCTTCTTTGTGCCATTGGTCATATATTCCTGCAAAGGGGCCATTGTAAATCACATAATGCTTGGATTCTTGTTGATCTATAGATTTCTGGGGAATAATAGCTGATTTCAAGGGTATTTAAGTATTTGAAATTGATGCTATGGTGGTGGATGGTTTGGATGATGCTCTAGGTAAAAGAGTAGTTTCATTTGTGGTAATGGAGAGAGGTGTGGTTCTTTTGGAAACTTCAAATAATAATGGTTGGTCTTTTAGCATAGTCAAAGTGGTTTTGAGGCGGTCTAATTCTTTGGTAATATTTTCGGTTTTAACTTGAAGGTTCATGCTTTGAACTTGTAGTTCCAATAACTCTGCTTCTTTTAATGCTATAGTATTTTCCAATTGTGCTATAACTCCTTCCATTCTCTTGTTAATATATCTACAAGAAAATTGTTAGCTGTTTTAATATAGTGAATATCAAATTCATACTGACCTAATTCAAGCTGCCACCGGATAAGTCGTCCTTGATTATAATTAGTGCTTGTAGTCAATTGGTACTTAGTGAATCCACACAAATACTGAGAATAAGTTTGTATTGTGAATTTCACTAGTAATAAATCAATGTGCCATTTTCTCAATGTCTTGAGACAGGCTAATGCTTCTTTTTTATGAATGGGATAATTTAATTCAGAAGAATTAAATGTTCCATTTATGTATTTGCAAAGATAGTGCTTTTTATGCTTAGGCGGTTTTGCCAAAAGGCATCCTACCCATGTATCTATGCTTGCGTCCAACTGGACTAGTAATTGATCATTGATCTGATAATTATAAAGTTTATGAAGTTCCTTACAGAGATTCTTCAATCGTTGTACTGCTTCTGTATCTTCCATAGTCCATTGCCATTGGTGCTTAGTACTACATTTTTTCTGTAATATTCTTCTTTCTTTTGCTAAATCTTTCAAAACGTCTTGATCAGAAATATAATTTAATAATCCTAAGAATTGTTGAATTTGTTTCCTATTTGAAAACTGAGTAGGAAATTCTTGTAGTTTTTGTAAAATATTTGGCTGTAACTGTAAATATCCATGATGATTGAATTGTATTCCTAAATACTCAATTGTTTGCTGAGCAATCTTGGCTTTTCGCTTACTTAATATTAATCCTTTATTCTTACAACGTTGTAATACAATTTTGACTTTCTTTAAGTGATCTAATTTATCCTGATTGGAATAAATAATAATATCATCTATATACACAAAAGTAATTTCTTCTAATCCTATGAGATTATTGTCCATAAATCTCTGATAAATACTGGGTGCTTGTTTTAACCCAAATGGTAATACATTCCATTGATAATGTTTTTGAGGAGGACATGTGAATGCTGTTAATGCTTTAGTATTGTCATGGAGTCTTAATTGCTAATATCCTGATTTTGCATCTAAAGTTGTAAACCAAGTTTGACCTTTTAGTTTATTGATTATATAATCTTTTCGTGGTAGTTTATAGGCATCTCCTATTGTTGCTTCATTTAATTTACGATAATTTATAACCATCTTTCGTTTTCCTCGTTTCTTTTCTGCTGAATTATTTACATAGAATGCTGAAGTTGAATGCTTACTGGTGCTAGGAGTAATTAATCCTTTTTCTAATAATTCGCTACATTCTTGTGTAAATTCTTTTTCATCTATTGGAGTGTAAGGAATATTATTTTTAATATTGATTTCTTGAAGTGGATCTTTTAACTTAATTTCAATGAGTGTTGTATTATGATTCTTTTGTGGATCTAAAGGATTTTCGCTACATACTTGATCTAGAAGTGTATTGACTTCTAATTGTATTGATGTATTATTGAGTAAATAAAATGTAATTGATTGAGTTTTCATTAACTAATTTCAGCCTTTTGTAATAAGAATCATGATAAATAGGGATCCTTAAAATAATTGATTTTGATTAATTGCTTTTATTGAAGGTGTTCAGTAGTGTAATATAATGTAAATATTGATGAAAGGATTATATAATTTTAAAAATTATTTCCAATAATGAATGATAGTCCCGATTCTTTTGATAGATAGAAGGAACTACAAATGTGTATTTTTGATAATAATTGTATTATAATAACTAACATACCAAATGGAATTAAAACTTCCATCTGCGATTTTTACTTGTAATGGTTTATTTAATTTTTTCCATTTTAGTTGAAGTTGTCGTGATGCTATATAAATAGTAGCTCCTGTATCAATATATGCATTAATTTGAGTATTAATTTTCGGAACTAGTACTTGAATAAATGTTGAATTGGAATTCTTTGTCTGATTCAGAGGATTGATATATGATTCATTTGAATTGTTTTCTGAATTATAAATATATAAAGAAATATCTGTATCATAATCAGATTCAATTGGTTCTAATTGATGATTGAGAGCTGAACTTAGTATATGTAATTTTTGAGTATATTGCTTATCTTTTCGTTTAGGACATTCATTTGCATAATGGCCTTCTTCTTTACATAATCAGCATTTACAATCTTTTTTCTTCTGAGGACAATGTTTTTGTTTTGATTTATATTTTGGATTATACTTATATCGTCTCAAATATTTAGGAATTTTTTTGGGTCTATCTGGTGATGGTCTATATCGTCTCCATTTATACTTTTTATATTGATTTTTTCTATATCTAGGGTTAAATTTCTTTCTTTTATGTTTGTATTTATGCTGATAGTTTTGAGTACACCCATATTGTTGGGGAACATCTGCATTTTGATCACAACATAATTTTAGTTGTTGATGTTTTAATGTTTGTTTAAGTTTTGATTCTAAACAATATTCAATTAATAAATCTTTTGTTACTAATATGGCTCCACCTAAATTACTGCCACATGGCCACACTGGTGAGGGCGATGCCTCGCCCTCGCCTGGCTTTCTTTACACTGCAGATAGTAGGAGTAATAATAAATATAATAAAAAATATATATAGTAATAAGTATATAAACTAAAGCATGAAAATAATAATCATATATAAAAATTTTGTGAATGATTATATTAATAAGAATACTAAATTTAATTATAATAAGAACAAAATTAATAATAATAAGCAATTCTATAACATATATTACAAATAAAGATATATGCATTTAATCATTATAAGGAATTTTATAATAATAATAACAATAATAATAATACTAATACTAATACTAATATTGATAAAAATTTAATTAAATAAAGGATAAGATTTATAATAATAAGTATACAAACTAAAGTCGAAAATAATAATAATAACAATTAAATTTTATAAGCAATATAAAATTAATCAAAATAACAAAATTAAT
Source organism: Erythroxylum novogranatense (assembly GCA_029891385.1). Classification (NCBI taxonomy): domain Eukaryota; kingdom Viridiplantae; phylum Streptophyta; class Magnoliopsida; order Malpighiales; family Erythroxylaceae; genus Erythroxylum; species Erythroxylum novogranatense. The sequence continues at coordinate 129,240,877 of CM057228.1, forward strand.
AACAATAAGAAGAAAATATGAATTATAACAAATTTCATTATAATCATAGAAATGAAATTAATTAATAAATTTAATAATCATAAAGAATATAATAATAATAATAATAATGATAATAATGATAATAATGATAATAATAATAATAATAATAATAATATGTTCATAATAATAAAAGAAGAAATGATAATAATAATAATAATAATAATAATAATAATAATAATAATAATAATAATAATAATAATAATAATAATAATAATAATAACAATCAGATCATAATAATGATAATAATAATAATGAAAATATGAATTATAACAAATTTCATTATAATAATAGAAATTAAATTAATAACTAAATTTTATAATCATAAAGAATATTATAATAGTAATAATAATAACAATAATCAGATAATACTAATAATTATTATAAGATAATAATAATAATAATAATAATAATAATAATAATAATAATAATAATGATGATGATGATGATGATGATGATGATAATTATAATAATAAGATAATAATAATAATAATGATGATAATAATGACAATAATAATAATAATAATAATAATAATAATAATAATAATAACTAGTATAATAATAACAACGAGTATAATAATTATTATTATAATAATTATAATAATTATAATTATAATAATTTGATTCTTAGCAAAATTTTAATGATACTAATAATTATTATATCATAAAATTTTAATAACATGTTATAAATAATCACAAACATTTTTAGTGATAATAATCATAATGACGCTGAAAATTAAAATAACAGTAGTAATAATAATAATAAGCAACAAAACCATATTTCTAAAATGCAGGTTGTGTCATTTTTGCAGGTTAAACGTTGTTTAACAATAAAATAAAGGAGCCAGCCATTTGGCTCTGTAAATGGCTCTGTCGGCGTCTGTGGGTAAGTCCCACATACGCTGTCTATTTTAGAAGGATCCTCTCAAATTTTAACTGAAAAACGACGTCGTTTTTATCTTAGAGTTAGACAGAGTAGGGTTTAGGGATGGCAATGGGGCGGGTATGGGGCGGGTATGCCATCCCGCACTGCCCCATGAACTCGCCCCCACCCCCATACCTGCCCCCATTCCCGTCGGGAATTTTTTGGCACCCCCCATACCCATACCCATACCTGTTGGGGGTTTGACCCCATCGCATGCTGCTTATCCGCTTTTTTTAAAGATAAAACATTTAATATGAATGAACTATTTGTTTTTCTTTTAAATTTTCATGCTACATTCATACATACATACTGAATTTAAATAAGCTTATCTTTATTTAATTGCTAGGTTTGTATGTATATAAATATAATGGCAAAATTGTAATTACTATATAACGGGTAAATGGGTATGGGGGTGGTATCCCCATATCCGCCCCGATACCCGACGGGTATTTTTGCTAACCCCCCATACCCACCCCACAAGTAAAAATTTGCTTCCCATATCCGCCCCCGTTCGGATAATTTTATCGAGTACCCATCGAGTTCGGGTGCAATTACCATCCCTAGTAGGGTTGGACAGATGATCCGGACTCATGACTCGGAGTAGATATTAGAGGGAGCTGAGGGATGGAGTAACTAGAAGCCCATGAACTAAAAATAAGCGTCGGGCTCAGGGGCATTAGATTAGAACACTATGTAGCTACTTCCTGTATGTAATAATACGTGTTCTTACTATGCGGGACAACTTTAAACTAGCTGAGTTAAATAAGAAGGTCCAGTTTTACCTCTTTCCCTGAAAAGGACTTCACTTTGTTTTCCTGCTTAAGTTTCTTCGTCTAGCTTAATTTTTAATAATATAAATATAATTTACTACGTATTTTATTGACCGTAACCAACGTAATTTTAAGTTCAAAACTATCGTCATCTCATCTGTATATTATTAAGAACCCAGCAATGATGGAGCGAGTTGATCATACTGTACAAAGATCCATGAAAAGGAAACAACCAGCTCGTCCTTCAGGTCATATATCCCTTTCGGTTCCTATCATAAGAACATGATACCATACGTTTTAAAGAAGATTTTCACATCTAGGCGGCTTGTGTGTATATTGGTCCCATATATGTGGAACTCATTGATCGTGATAGTGCACCAGCAATGGGTGATCATAAATAGGTAGTTAGGACCAAAAAGTCATGGTGGTATAAAAGACATGGAACATACAAATCAAGGAGCGTTGGAGGACTTGGAAAAGTGGTGCACGAGAGGAGTACGCAACTTTCTTCGATATTTTTCCCTTGATTCCATGATTTTGTCCGCAAGTTTTGTATCTGGTCATAAAAATACAAAACAAAATAATATCTCTAATATCCAATTCCAAAACTCACAAACTCGCAAAATAATTTTGGAATTGAATTCTTATATTATATGATTTCCAGCATAAGATTACATGAAATCCTAGTTCCCTACACATCCGTGAATAAGTGATGATGAGTTTAATTTGAAAAAAAAAAGAACACAACGTTTTTATGTGCTGAAATGATATGCATAATTCACATTTTATGTTAAGAACTCAGAAACAATTTTTTTTTAAATTTAAAAACTGATTCGATAAAAATAAAGCTAAGAGGATGAATCAGAAAAACAAAATTTAATGAACTTAAATTAGTTTTTTCCCGTTTGAAAATTAACTTATAAAGAAAAAAATTAAATAATCATTTTTTTAATGCTTCAGTTCAATCAGAGTTTGAATATTGACCCAATCTGATTTTTGATAATTAGTAAGGAGCTCTTCTGATTTAAGTGAGGTCGCGGGTTCGAATCTTCTCATGTATGTAGCTGTTTAAAACTTGAGATCAGATTTTTGTCTTTCGCAAGAGATCTATTCGGCCTGAATAGAGATTAATTTAGATATAAATAACTTAAAAATATCTTCTCATAATTGAATCCTTTTTTTTTATAAAAAAGGTACTGAATCACAAGAAAACCTATCATTAAAATGGGTAAGTTGTTCTGTTTTTCTTATTCACAAAACTCAAATATATACATCTTGTACAGCAGGATATGAAAGTTACATGTACAGCTACTGTTGTGAAAATTGACAGGATCAGAGCAGGTTCGCAGCTAAATAGGACTGAGGGGCATAGTAATGAACACACAAATTTTATGTGGAAAACTCTAAATTAGGGTAAAAACCACGAGCAAGGATAAAAGACTTTTACTTACTGAGAAAAACTGGAAAAATATAAGGAAAAACTAGACCCACAAAAATATACAAAATATTTTTGTTGCTTCTCTCTTTTTCTCTCTTTTCTCTCTATTTTTTCTGCTATCTCCGTTTTCTTGCTCTCTCTTTATGCTACTCCTGCCTTTTTATAGGTAGGAGAAGGCAATCATCATTTTGGCATATTAGACACCAAATAAATTGGTGCCTAACTTACCCACCAAGGTTGACAGCCACCCTTGCCCACCAAGTTTGACAGTCACCTTTGTTGACAATTCTCCCATTTGAAGATTTGATTGAGTGTCAATTAGATCTTCACACTTTTCTTTCTACCTTGCCGTTTTATGTTGCTTACGCCTCTATCAGGCCACACGAGGATCGACACCACATAAACTTGTAACCATTGATTGCTTTTGTCATAAATCTACCAGGTTATCCATTGCATGAATTTTATGTATGTTCACCATTCCTTCTTCCACTTTCTCACGAACGAAGTGATATTGAAATCGGATGTGTTTTGTCTTTGAATGAAATGTTAGATTCTTGGCAAGATGCAAAGCACTCTGACTATCACAATACAGAGTAATATTCTCTTGTTTATTCCTAAGTTCCTCTAACAACATCTTCAACCACAATACTTCTTTACTTGCTTGTGTAGCTGCCACATATTCTGCTTCTGTTGTTGACGTAGCCACAACTGACTACAGTTTTAAAACCCAACTCACATCTCCTTTAGCTAGTGTAAACATATATCCTGTAGTGGATTTACTTTTATCAAGATCACCTGCATAATCAGCATCAATATAGCCTTTGCCAGTAAAATCTGATCCTCCATAACATAATGCAACATCTGAGGTTCCTTTGATATATCTAAGAATCCTCTTGATAGTATTTCAATGCTCTCGAACAGGTTTTGCCATGTATCTACTAACAACTCCCACTGCAAGTGCAATGTCAGGTCTTGTGCAAATCATAGCGAACATTAGGCTCCCCACTGCTGATGCATACAGTACTTGAGACATTTCCATCATCTCTTCTTCATTGCTAGGACTCATACTTGAGGATAACTTGAAATTAACAGGAAGAGGGGTATAAATTGACTTACAATCTTGCATGTTGAATCGTCGCAAGATCTTCTTCAAATAATTCATCTGAGAAAACCAAATATTCCTATTATTTCTGTATCGGTGAATTTGCATCCTTAGAATCTTGTTTGCTAGTCCCAAGTCCTTCATTTCAAATTCCCTAGCCAACTGTGCCTTCAATTCTTTGATGCAATCATTATTGGGGCATGTTACCAACATATCGTTTACATACAATAGTAAGACTATAAAATCATCTTTCACAAACCTCTTGAAATATGCACAAGGGTCTGCATTCAGTCTGCTGTATCCAAGGCTCGTGATGAAGGAATCAAATCTCTTATACCAACACCTCGACGCCTGCTTTAAACTATATAGAGATTTGTTCAACCTGTAAACCAAGTTCTCTTTCCCTTTTTCTTCAAAACCTTCTGGTTGGAGCATATAAATTTCTTCTTCAATATTTCCATGAAGAAATGCAGTTTTCACATCTAAATGCTTAAGATGCAAGTCATATATAGCACACATTGCTAGAACTACTCAGACTGTAGTAAGTCGAACTATAGGAGAAAATATTTCGTTAAAATCAATACCTTCTTTCTGAGCATATCCTTTTACCACCAGTCTAGCACGATATCGTTCCACTTGATCATCACCACTTCGCTTGATCTTGTAAACCTATTTATTGCCAATAGGTCTTCTTCCTTGTGGTAGTGATACCAGCTCCCACGTCTTATTCTTATACAGAGCTTCAATTTCTTCCTGCATTGCTACCACCCACTGAGATGCATCTGAACTAGTCATTGTTTCTTGAAGAGTTGATGGCTATCCATCCTCAGTTAAAAGACAGTATGCAATATTGCTCTCTATAATATAATCTGAATGCCAGCTCGGTGCTATTTTTATGCGAGTTGGTCTCCGAGTATCTGAAACATTATATTCAACTGGTTCTTGCTCCTCGTGCTCTGGTGCAGCTTCAGAAGAATCATTGTGATCAACTTCCTTATCTACTTATACTATAGTAGTTTCCGGATTCTCTTGTACAGTGCCAATAGTTTCTACTTGCTCTTGATCCTTATCTTCTATGAAGATAACATCCTTGCTGATAACAATCTTGTGGGCAGTGGGTCGGGATCCCACAGATGATACCCTTCACAACTTCAGCATACCATAAGAAAATGCATCTTCTGGATTTTAGATCTAACTTTGTAGTTTCTTGGGCGTTGAACATCACATAGGCCGGACTTCCAAATATGTGGAGGTTGGAATAATCTGCTGGTTTACCAGTCCACATCTTCATTAGTGTCTTCAACTCAATTGCAGTCGATGGAGCTCGATTCACCACATAACAGGCAGTATTGATTGCTTCTGTCCAGAATTTCTTATCTAAGCTTGCAGTTCTCAACATTGCTCTGGTTCTTTCCAACAGAGTTCTGTTCATCCGCTCTGCCTCTCCATTTTGTTGAGAAGTGTATGTCGTAGTGAACTGCCTTTTAATGCCTTATTGCTTGCAGAATTCATCAAATTCTTTCCCAGTATATTCACCTCCATTATCTGAGCGCAAACAATTGATCTTCTTTCTAGATTCGAGTTCCACCCGCACTTTGAAAGATTTGAAAGTTGGAAACACATCTGCTTTCCTCTTGATAAGAAACACCCAACATCTCCTCGAACAATCATCAATGAAGGATACAAAGAATTTTGCTCCTCCTAGGGACGTAACTGGTGCTTGCCATACATCATAGTGAATTAATTCTAGAATCTCTTTACTTCTGAACTTTGATGTGTTAAACTTTAATCGATGTTGTTTACTTATAATGCAATGCTCACAGAAGGGTAGTGTTACCTTTGTGCGTCTTGGAAGTAGATTCTTCTCTGCAAGTATCTTCATTCCTTGTTCTCACATATGTCTAAGCTTCTTATGCCACGTCATTGCAGATTTGTGGTCTGGACTAGTCACTACAACGGATGCCTCTCTTTTTTGCAAAGTTACTCCCTTCAGCATGTATAGATTTGCAACAATCTTCTCTGCTTTCATAAATACTAGCGCTCCTTTAATCACTTTCATGATCTTGTTTTGAATCTCAAATCTGAAACCGATATCATCCAGTTGTCCTATAGATAACAAATTCTTCTTTAGGCCCTCCACATGGCGTACTTTTTCAATAGTCTGAGTTGTCCCATCGTATAGTTTTAGCTTGCTGGTGCCAATGCTAACGATCTTTAGAGCTTGATCATTACAACTGTATACAGATCCCTCAGAGACAGATTCATACTGATGGAACCATTCTCTTCGAGAGGTCATATGAAATGTAGCTGTCGAATCGAGAAGCCATACATCAACAAATCTTCTCTTACCTCCAATAGTCGTTGCTGTTTCACAGACCATTGCACCTCCATCATCTGAAGTATTTGTCGCATTTCCTTGAGGAATAGAATCTTTCTTATTCAGATTCTAACAATCCTTCTGTAGTTGTCATTTCTTGCTACAATTGTAGCACTTGAAATTCTTATTTCTCTTGGATTTTGATCTACCATGACTATGACTCCCACTTGAGCCACGTTCCATTGATCTTCCTCTCGTCATCACCAAGGCTTCTGCTTGTTATGAAGTTGCCAGCCTGTCTTCCTTACTTTTGCGCCGACTCTCTTCTTCCAGAATAGCAGTTGCAATATTGTCAAAGACTAGAGTGTCTGTGTTGTTTGTTAAATTGATGATAAGTTGATCATATGAATCTGGTAGACTTTGGAGTAGAAATTCCGCACGTTCACTTATCTCTATTGTATGCCCCAATGATGTCAGTTGAAAAAATAGAGTATTTAAAGTATTTAAGTACTCTGTCACCAAAGTGGATTCTGCCATGCATAAAGTGTATAATTTTCTATTCAGAAAAATTTTGTTGTGGAGTGACTTGGCCTCATACAATTTTGTGAGGTGGTCCCATATTTCCTTCGCAGTCTTCTTTTCCTCTATGCTGGACAATACTCCATTAACTAAAGCTAGATGAAGATTAGTTACAACATTCCCGTCCATCTTGTTTCATTTTTCATCTGTGACTCCAGCTGACCGTTCATTAATGGCCGCTAGACAATTATCTTTCCTCAAGATTGCCTTTATCTTCTACTTCCACAATGAGAAATTACTCTCATTGAACTTCTCAATCTCAAATTTTACCGCCATTGCTTCTATCACGAACAGAATTAATCTCTCACTATTTCAAGTAAATAGTACCGTATGTATGAATAGTATCGTATACGTGAATAGTAACGTACACGTGAATAGTGCCATGTGTATGAATAGTATCATACGCGTGAATAGTGCTACATACGTGAATTACAGTAACTACACAGTATAATGCAGAATTAAATGAATGAACAGTTGTCACCTTTGAGGTTACTATTAATCAACTTTCGCTGTGCTCACCGGAACTCCGAACGGATTACGCAAAAAAATTTGTCGTAATTTTTTGACCTCGCTCTGATACCACTTATTGTGAAAATTGACCAGATTAGAGTAGATTTGTAGCTAAATAGGATTGAGAGAAATAGTAATGAACACACAGATTTTATGTGAAAAACTCCAAATTAGGGTAAAAACTACGGACAAGGATAAAAGACTTTTACTTACTGAGAAAAACCGGAGAAATACAAAAAAAAACTAGAACCATATTTTTGTTGCCTCTCTCGTTTTTCTCTCTTTTCTCTCTCACCTCATGTCTCTTTATTTTTTTTGCTCTCTCCGTTTTCTTGCTCTCTCTTCATGCTAAGGCAGCCATCCTTTTGGCATATTAGGCACTAAACAAATCGGTGCCTAATGTAGAGATTCTATGTATCTTACTGTAGTAGTTACCATAGATGCTTAGTTATTTTAGTTACCTTACTGTTTACGGAAAGTTAGTTTTGTTAACTGAGGAGTTGTATTTTGTATTTAAGCTTCTTTAGTTACAGATTATTAATTAGTTAAGTTGGTAGAGTTCTCCAACTAACAAAATACTCTGTTATATTTTTTCCTATATGGTATCAAAGTCGTGGTAACCGTTTCGAGAAATAGATCTGGGGCGTCGGTGACGATTTTTTGATTGGAGTGCGGTGTGGCAAGATGACAACGAAGAAGGATACTGATAATCCGGGTGTTAGTCTTGTTACTACTCCCTTGAATGGCCTTAACTACCGAACATGGAGTACGTCTATGAAGAAAGCTTTAGCAGCTAAACACAAACTTGGCTATATAACTGGCAAGATTCAGATTCTAGCTGAGGATGCGGTAGATTACGAGGAGATTATGAGTACCAATGCCATGGTAGAATCTTGGATTCTCAACTCATTGACTAAAGATTTGCATGATGCGTTTCTTTACGTTTCTTCTGCTAAAGACTTATGGGATAAGCTTGCGAATCGTTTTGGTGATTCTACTGGTCCTCAAGAGTATCAAATCCGACGAGAGATTGGCGGTATTTCACAAGGTAACTCTAGTCTGTCCATGTATTTCACGAAGCTTTGCAAATTGTGGGATGAACTGCAATGTATTGTACCAGTTCCACAGTGTATTTGTGGCTGTTGTACTTGTGATGTTTCTGGTAAGATCATGAAACTTACTGATAATGCCAAAATTATTCAGTTTTTAATGGGATTGAATGATTCTTATAGCCATGTCAAGAATCAGATTCTTATGATGGACCCTTATCCTAATATCGACAAGATTTATTCTATGCTGATAAATGTCGAGAGACAAAAACAGGTTATGGATTCTTTTGGGGAGGCTTTAGAAGGGAATGCACTTTTAGTTGGCTCAGGTCCAGTAAAATCTGTTAATTCGGGAAAAGGATCTGGCAAGAAAAAAGAATGGAAAGTTGATAAGGAGGATAAGAAATGTTCCTTCTGTAAAATGGATGGCCATATGAGGGAGACATGTTTTAAGTTACATGGCTATCCCGAATGGTATGTTGATCTCAAAAATCAGCAAAAAAAAATTTGGTGGGAGAATAGGCAAGGTTAATTTGGCAGAGACACCGTTGGAGGACAGTGTGGATGATGTTGGTGGCTTAAGTATGCGGGTGATTATTCAGCAAGAATTGTCCAAATTGATGAAAGAACAGATGCAAGTTTCTAACATGGAAAAAGTGAACTTTGGTGCGGAATTTGCAGGTAATATTTCTGCTCTTGAAACACAAGTAGGACATCAAGCTATTCAGACCTCATGTTGGATAGTGGATACTGGGGCTAGCATACATGTTTCAGGTAATGTGCGTTTGTTTCATAAGCTAGGTCCAGTGGAGAGGGTGTCTACGGTTAGTTTGCTTGATGGGTTGATCAAGAAAGTAAATATGGTAAGAGAAATAAGGCTTAGCAAGGATATTGTTTTGCCGCATGTGTTTTATGTTCCAAGCTTCAAGTATAATTTGTTATCTGTGAGTTGACTTTTGCAACATGACGCTGGAGTTTTTACCTTTTATCCATCCTTCTGTGTTTTACAGGACCAGAACTATAAGAATGTCTTGGCAGTGGGAAGGGCTGTTGGTCATCTGTATTATCTTACGGCTGAGTCCTTCCATGCAGAGGTGTTGAACGCTGCTTCTGGTGTTTTGATTCGGGATACAGATCATATTGCTAATGGTTGTCTGAATAAGGTTGTGAAACATGTAGATAAAGTTCATAGTAGTGATTCTACTATATTGTGGCATCAAAGGCTAGGGCATCCCTCTTTTGACGTTGTATTGAAATTGCCTTTTGTTAATAAAAATTTGCGTGGTTCAGCTATTGTTTGTGATATTTGTGCGAAGGCAAAGCAGCCTCGCATATCTTTTCCTGTGAGTGCCAGTCATAGTGATAAAATTTTCGAATTACTTCATATTGATGTTTGGGGTCCGTATAAGAGGCCATCTTTAACAGGGGCCTTTTATTTCCTCACCATTGTTGAAGATTATAGCCGTGTTACGTGGACTTTTCTGATGCAACATAAGGATCAGGTTAGTTCTATCTTACGGAAGTTCTTTCCCATGGTGCAGACTCAATTTAGTAGTGTGGTTAAGGTAGTTCGCACAGATAATGGGGGTGAGTTTATTGGTTATAATTGTCAGCAAGTTTTTCTTGATCATGGTATACTGCATCAACGATCCTGTGTTTATTCTCCGCAGCAGAATGGTAGGGTCGAGAGAAAGCATCAGCATTTAACTCAGGTGGCACGGGCTTTATTGCATCAAGCATGCTTGTCTACTAAGTTTTGGGGTGAGGCTATTCTCCACGCTACTTACTTGATCAATAAACTGCCTTCTGCTACTTTGAGCTGGAAATCTCCTTATGAAGTTTTGTTTGGAAAACCACCTGATTTTGAGAACTTGCGAGTTTTCGGGTGTTTGTGTTACGCTACGGATACAAGGCCTAAAAAAGATAAGTTTGCTTTTCGGGCGTGTAAGGGTGTTTTTCTGGGTTATGTTGCAAGAACGAAGGGATACAGAGTATATGATCTTGACAAAGGAAGGGTATTCATCTCTAGGGACGTTGTTTTCCATGAGAATTTATTTCCTTCTGCTAATAATCACGTGTTGGATGGCACAGACCCACCGATTCCGTCATTACCTGTCTTGGGTGAAGATATTTTGGACCAATCACGTGATTCTTCTTTTGTTGAAGACCAACCACGTGTTCCATCTTTTATTGATAGTCACGCAGTAGATAACTCTGAGAGGCTTCGAGACACGCAACCCGTGTCAGATGTGGTTCCATCTTCTTCTCTTCTTATACCTCGTCGGAGCTGCCGTCCAAGGAGAGCACCGTCATGGCTGTCGGATTATGAGGTGCTTTCTACCCACGGCGTTAACAGAAGACTCACTTCCCCTCATTTGCCTCAAACATTTCCTTTTGTTGTTCCTCCCGGCGTTTCTGCAGATGTTACTGATTTCCTCTGTCATGTGACTACCGTCCGGGAGCCTAAGAGTTTTAAGGAGGCGTGTGGCGATGAAAATTGGGTTTGGGCTATGAGTTCAGAACTACAGGAATTGGAAGCTAATCGCACCTGGGAGCTCACTGAGTTGCCGATTGGGAAGACTGCTATTGGGAGTAGATGGGTTTTCAAGTTAAAGTATAACCCGGATGGCACAATAGATAGGTACAAAGCGCGTTTAGTCGCTAAGGGTTATAATCAAGTTTACGGTGAGGATTATAATGACAGCTTTTCACCAGTGGCGAAGGTCGTGACAGTGCGGGTTTTTTTGGCCATTGCTGCTACCAAGGGATGGTTTTTAAACCAACTGGACATCAACAATGCTTTTTTGCATGGGTATCTTGAAGAAGATGTTTACATGGTGCCGCCGGAGGGTTACACCAAGGCAGGCGACGGGCAGGTTTGTAAGCTAGTGAAGTCTTTATATGGGCTTAAGCAAGCCTCTCGTCAGTGGAACTCCGAACTCACAGGTTTTCTTCTTGATTTTGGTTTTCAACAGAGTCCGTCTGATACTTGTTTGTTTGTATTATGCAAGGATGGTTGTTTTTTGATGCTGTTAGTATACGTGGATGATCTCCTTATTAGTGGCGACTCTGTTGATACTGTTACTCGATTAAAGTCTGCCCTTCATGAGAATTTTACTATTAGGGATTTAGGGGAAGCTAAGTATTTCCTTGGTTTAGAGATTATTCGTGATAGTACTGGAATTTTTCTAAATCAAAGGAAGTATGTGTTAGATTTGTTGACAGATGCGGGTTTGCTTGGTTCTAAGCCTAAGCGTGTTTCGTTTCCTCAAGGTGGTGACTTGCAGAGTGATTGTAGTCCTTTGTTGGATAATCCTCAGGAGTATCGTCGCATTGTTGGTCGGTTGTTATATTTGGGATTTTCTCGCCCGGATATCACCTATTGTGTCCAGCAGCTGAGTCAATTTCTTTAGACTCTGCGAGATGTTCATCTTCAACATGCTATTTATGTTCTGAAATATCTTAAAAATAATCCATCTTTGAGTCTTCATTTTTCTGCGTCTTCAGATTTATCTTTACAAGTGTATTCTGATGCTGATTGGGCTTCTTGTGTCACTACTAGAAAATCGTTGACTGGTTTCTGTATTTTTCTGAGTAATAGTCCAATTTCTTGGAAGACCAAACGCCAAACCACCGTCTCTCGTAGCTCTGCTGAGGCTGAATATTGGGCAATGGCTTCGACTATGTGCGAGTTGCAATGGATTAGTTATGTGCTTAATGATTTGTGAGTTCCGGTTACTCTTCCTATCCCTTTTCACTGTGACAGTAAGTCCGCCATACATATTACCTGTAATCCTGTGTTCCATGAGCGAACAAAGCACCTTGACATTGACTGTCATGTTGTTCGAAATCAATATAAGCAGGGCTTCATTTCTCCGATTCATGTGTCTTCCTCTCTACAACTTGCGGACATGTTTACCAAGCCCCTTTCTTCGCCGTTGTTTCACCGTTTACTGTCCAAGTTGGCTTTGATTGATTTCTTTCAAAGTCCAACTTGAGGGGATGTAGAGATTCTATGTATCTTATAGTAGTTACCATAGATGTTTAGTTATTTTAGTTAGCTTACTGTTTACGGAAAGTTAGTTTTGTTAACTGAGGAGTTGTATTTTGAATTTAAGCTTCTTTAGTTACAGATTATTAATTAGTTAAGTTGGTAGAGTTCTCCAACTAACAAAATACTCGGTTATATTTTTTTCCTATACCTAACTTGTTCACTAAGGTTGACAGCGACCCTTGCCTATCAATCTTGACAGCCACCTTTGTTGACAGCTACTGCCTTTGTGGTTCTAATTCATTGTCACTTAGTGCCTGGATTGTTTTCAAATCTTGGTGTAAGAGAATCGTATTATCTTCTTTTGTTTGCTTCTTTGACAAGTCTTCAAAATTATTTGGCCGTCCACCAGGGATTAAAAGGAAGTATATAGCATTACTAAACTGGGAACCTCAGGAAAAAACAACAAAGCAAGGTATAAATCAATGGGAGATAAAGATACAGTGAAGGTTTTGGGGTTTTGGGTTAGCCCTTTCGTGCATAGAGTTTTGTGGGCATTGAAAATAAAGGGTGTAGATTACGAGTACATAGAGGAAGATATCTTCAACAAAAGCTCTACTCTTAAAGAGCTAAACCCTGTTCATCAAAAGGTGCCGGTGCTTGTTCATGGCCAGAAGGTGCTCGCCGAGTCCATGGTTATACTGGAGTACATTGATGAGACCTGGAAGCACTGTCCACTTATGCCTCAGGATCCTTATGAAAGAGCCTTGGCTCGCTTCTGGGCAAAGTCCGTAGAAGAGAAGGTGAGTACAAGATCATTATTATATAGGGTTAATCATTCGCAGAGCTTAATGTTTTTGGTTGAGTGTTGTGTTAGTATTCTTCAACTTAGTGGCGTAGTAACTATAGTAACACATTTATGGATAAAAGAGAAAAGGTTAACTTGGTCCGGGATCAGATCTTCTGTACCAACAACACTGTCCCTATCCTGTGCCACTGCATCCTAGCCACTCATTCATGTGGGACCCACACAAATGGGTGGTTAGGATGCAATGACACAGGGTTGGGACAGTATTGGTGGTACAGAAGATTTGAAGGCACTTGGTCCATAGACTCGGTGATTGAGCAATCATAACTATTATTTTGATATTTTTAAGTAATTTAAGTAATATTAATTATAAAGATTAAAAATAATGTCGAGAAGTCACTTTCAGAACAGTTCAGCCAGTAAGAATTAAGATAATTTGAAAGTTCTACATATACCTCAATATTCTCATGAATGATATACTTTCTATAATGCATCCATGGTAGTGATTTTTTTTTATTTTTTCTTTTTTTTTGCGTTGATGGCATGCATATATAGCTGCCTGAAGTATCGGGTGCTACATGGTGGCGAGGAAAAGAGAAAGAAAGAGGACTGAAACAAGACATAGAGATCCTAGAAAAACTAGAGGAACAGCTACAGGGAAAAAGCAATTTGTTCTTTGGAGGAGAGAGCATTGGGTATTTGGACATTGTACTAGCGTGGATTTCATACATGTTGCCTGTGTGGGAAGAAGTTGGAAGCGTTAAAATATTAGACACGTGTAAGTTTCCTGCTCTAACTTCCTGGACTGGAAGGCTTCTGGAGCTTCCGTTGATCAGAGACAACTTGCCTCCTCAGGACAGGATGTTAGAGTATTTTCACAATCGCAGACAAGAAATCTTGTCCAACCCTCCTCGTACCTAGTTGTTTGAAGCAATATGTTCAATAGGACTAAGTATATGTTAGTTACTATAAATTCGCTTCTATTATCCTTTGAAAGGAAACGCAAACTGTTGAATAATGGATTTTGCTTTCCTACATGACTTGTTGGAAGAGAAGTTCGTGTTTTGAGTGACTGAAGAAGATGAATGGTTTTAACTGAACTCAGCGTTTTTACTCCCATATAATCGACTTCTCATTACAAAAACATACATACAAACAAACATACGGTAACCTGAGAAGATGCTCTCATTTCTGCGTTTGCTTAGAAGAAAACTTGGTGCCCTGGGCTTTATTTATTTAGTAATTATTAAAAGTCTCGTCACCACAAAGTGAAGTGAAGGGCATGCATTAGCATTACTCAACATGCATGGTGAACTGAAGGTGGCAGTCTAATCAGTCGCGAGGGCCAGAACCGGAGCGGGGACTGAAAAGGCTGACTTCTTCCCTGTTGTACTTGATCCTCCTGGCATCCTCCATGGAAATCTTGAAAGCGTTGGACAGAACTTCCTCAGGCATGGCGCGGATGGTAGAAACCCGGCCTGCGAGTTGGCTGATTTGAGCTTGGTCATTTGTTTTGAAGGAAACCCACTCCAGACCCTGCTCTCTTGCCCTCTTCACCACAACAAAGTTCTGTGGTATCACCAGGATTTGACCCTCTCTCACCTCTCCATCGAACACCGTTTGTCCTCTGTGATCCACAACCTGAACCCTTCCACTTCCTCTGTTGAAGTAATGGATTCCGTGGGCATTGATGTTCCAGTATGGTGTCATTAAAGCATTCTGCCAACAATTTGATATACTTAAGGATTCATGGCCATGTGTATCTTAACCAAAAAAGAAAAGAAAAGAAACAGATATTCATACCCTGTATAAAACAACTTTTTGAGCGCTAAGCCCGAGAAATCTGAGGATGGGGAGATTGAAGCTGTCAATGGTGGTCATACGTCCCGCACGTGGATTGAAAACGTCGGCACGTGATGGTTCATCGATGTTCTGCTTCAACCTAGCGGTGCAAAAAGTTTCCTCAATGCCATTATCCCTTTCACTTCCTTCGTGCCTTTCGTACTCTTCTTCCTCTCTGCTTTGGTGTGGGATTACAATATCAAGCTCTCCCTTCACCCTCACAATAATACCTCTGTCATCGCTCTCGTTCTTCATCCTCCTGGCCAGCTCAGGGTTAATGTTGAATGCTTCGGCAAGTGTTCTATCGTCAAATCCGCTAAAGATGTTGCCTGAATTCTGTTTCCGTTCCTTGGGGCTTTCCCTTCTCTCACTCTCGCTTTGTCCTTGAATTTCTTGTTGTGGGTTACCAGCCAGGAAGAATTTCTGATGAATATGCAATCAATCTAATGGTTAAACCTTACACGTGCCTTTAGCTATAGAATTTATGTCCTGCTTTTTATCTAAGTTTGTTCATGTGAATAATACTTCTGCTTACCCTGTAGTTTTCATCAAGCTGGTTAGCAGGATTGCTGGTGTCCACGATAGCAACAAGAACAAGTTGAGATTGGCCATTGTTATAAATCCAATCAGCAACTCCTGCAGGCACTGCAACAATGTCACCTTCTCTAATTTGTCTAACCTTCTGGTGCTGGTCCCTAGAGCTTGGTCTCTGCTCTTGAGACTGTGATTCCGATGACTGGAAAGTCTCAGGACAACCTGGGATTGCAGCTCCATGTATACCCTTACCTGCAAGTGCACATCAAATGGAAATTGCAGCGGAGACTTAATTATAGCTAGCAAAGGAAGATCATCTTCGCGAAATTAATAATAAACACGTAATGCGTGCCTTGAGCAACATAGAGGAGCTTAGGGGCGTTATTGTAGGCGGGCAAAACTAGGCCTCTCTGTTGAATCCTATGTCGGATAGCAATAACGCCTGCACATTGGAACTGGTCGTCATTTTCGTCCCAAATCTCAGTCACTCCGGCCTCCGACTGGATCCTTCGAGATGGCTCAGCGGCGTTTAGGCGGTTGAGTTGGCACTGATCAAACTGCCGTGATCTTGTCTGCTTTTGTCCTTCCTCCTGGCGCCGCGAAATTACTTGCGCTAACTGAGCAGAACAGCATTGAAACAGAACAATGAAACAGAGAGCGAGAGGGAGCAAAGAAGACTTAGCCATCTTGATATTTGATGAAATGGGAGGTGATGAATTGGGTGGGTTTAGTGGAGCTGTATTTATAGAGGCAAATGAGGTTGTAGCCTTAGAGACGTGGCAGGTTCAATGGGTGAGTAAGGTGGTGGATTTAGCTTGTATCTGCATGAGGATTTGTCTTCACCAAATGTGTATTATGGTTTGGGACGTGGCGAATGGCATTAAAAGTGGTTTTGGGATCTTTTGCATGTGAAAATGTCCTTACATAAAGCTGCGATTCGCCTCGTAACACTTCAGGACATCTCTTCATCTGAGCTTTGGAAGCAAGAGTGTCGTTTGATGCTCTTTTTGGCCTTTGTTCGTTCTTGTCGTTGATGAAATGCAGACAGTATAGGTTCATTGAACCTTCATAGCTCACCACATCTGATGCTCCTCATCACTACAATAGAAGTTTTCTCAAGTTATGTGATGAGAGTAGCTTGTTCGCTACTGTATACTCTGAAAAGTGAAAATCTCTTTCATGTATTTAAGGTATCCATTGTAAGATTTTGTGTCTCAGCTTATGATCATATGATTATCTATTTAAGCATGATAATAGGAATAGTATGGGCTGGTGGCACACCCAGATCTCTTAAAATCCAAATCCAAATTTAAATTTTTTTTTTATAAGTATTGAGTCCGAAATCAAGCTTATTTGCAGTGAGAATCAATTTTCTAGAATCAATATTATTTGCCCTATAAAAAAAAAGAATCAATATTATTTACCTATCATATAACTTATTATATTATACCTCAGTTTTTCATATATTTTAATTCAAAATAACATAATCTTAAAATGCGTAAGTTCCAATATAATATCATTTAAAATTTATGAATTAATATAATATGATAAAACAGTTGCATAATAGCTACTAATATAAATCTATACGAAGACAAATAATAAATTTTCGAATAAAATATTTGAAATAAACAATTAAATAACAATGTAAGGAAATTTGTAAAAAGATATCATAAAAATATATCACATTAAAATATAAGTAATACGAATTTCACTGAAATGTAGGATTTGAGGAGATTTATAATACTACAAGAAAAATGTGGATTAGTGACAGAAACTTAGCGACGGAAAGTATATTTCTATCGTTAAAATTGAGTGATTTAGCGATGATACGACTACTCGTCGTTAAATTTGGAGAATTCATCACGGCAAAGTTAGCGACGAAAGTTAACGACGAAAAATATGATCGTTTTAAAATAGTTGCATAATAGCTAATAATATAAGTCTATACGAAGACAAATAATAATTTTTCGAATATAATATTTGAAATAAACAATTAAAGAACACTGTAAGGAAATTTGTAAAAAAGATATCATAAAAATATGCCGCATTAAAATATAAGTAATACGAATTTCACTGAAATGTAGGATTTGAGGAGATTTATAACAGTAAAGAAAAATGTGGATTAGTGACAGAAACTTAGCGACGGAAAGTATATTTCTGTCGTTAAAATTGAGTGATTTAGCAATAGTATTACTACTTGTCGCTAAATTTAGAGGGAATTTATCGCGACAAAATTAGCGACGGAAGTTAACGATAAAAAATATAATCGTCGGTAATCACTACAAGTTAGCAACGAAAAATTACCGACGAAAAATATACCGTTAAAAATTAACAACGGAAAACATATTTTCGTCACTAAAATTGAATGATTTAGCGACGGTACTACTAGTCGCCACTAAATTTGGAGGGAATAAAAATTAGCGACGGAAGTTAGTGACAAAAAAATACCGTCGCTAAATATGGAGGAAATTTTTGGAGGAATGAAAAATTTTGAGTTTATCTACGGAAAATTCCGTAGGTAAATTCCGTCAGTAAATGGATTTAGCGACGGAAATTTTCATTCCGTCGGTAAAAGAGCGGGAATTATTGGAGGAATCATTTTTTTTTAATTTACCTACGGAAATTTCCATCGGTAAATTCTTTTTAAATTCCGACATCTCCCTCTCACTTGTGTCTTCTTCTTCCTTTCATCTTCTTCCTTCTTCCTGTGTCTCTTCTTCGGTTTTCTTAGAGTCCATTTCTCTGTTGTACGTGGACTCCTTTTCTGCTCATCGGCGTTGTCTTCTCCAGCCATTGTCATCGTGTTCTTCGGTGAAGATATTTTTGCAACTACTGTTGTATTTTTCGTATATTGGATGAAAATTAATTTGGGTATTTATTACTTTCGTTTATTTGTGTATTTTGTGATTGAAAAATAACTTTAAGGTATAAATATTAGTGATAGAAGAGACAAGACGTGATTTTAGTTGTGATATTAAGATAAATTTCTGATACATATAAGGTGATTGATGAAATGTCTGTTCTTTAAAAAAATAATTTCAGTTCTTTATTTTCGGTTCTTTTTTAGTATGAATTTCATTATTTCAATTCTTTTACTTAAAATAATGAAGTTATCTTCAAAGTAGCTTCTACAAAAACTAAACAAATTGTAGGTAAATTTTAAAAAATAGTTTTCAGCAAATTTACCGAAAAAAAAATTCGTTGGTAAAATATTGGATTTAGCGACGAAATTTTTTTCTGTCGCTAATTACCGACGGAATAGCCAATTCCGTTGGTAATTTTCTGATAATTTTTTTATACCGTCGATAATTCCGTAAGTAAATTTACCGACGGTATAATTTCTGTCGGTAAATTTAACTAGGCTGTATCTCCAACAATTTTTCCGTTAGTAAATTCCGTCGCTAAATGAGGTTACCGACGGAATATGTCCAAATTCTTCGGTAATTTTCGTCGCTAAATTCCATTTTTCTTGTAGTACATAACCTTACCGTTAGCTAGAGAGAAACTATTTCTAAATGACTTATAAAAAAGTTTTGAAATCGGATGGAATAAAACAATAGCTAAATACATAAACAAATAGCTATATAAATAAAAAATCAAAATTAAAATAAAGATAAAGATAAAGATAAAATTAAACAAATAAAAGAAACAAATAAATAAAACAAACAAGTAATCAAAAAGGAAAATATAAAATAAATAAATGAAATAACTAAAAAGTAAAATTGACTCGGAGTTTTAGTGGTATTTTAGTAATAGTGGTATTTTAGTAGTTTTAATTATTTTATTAGTAAAAGACTATTTTATCTTTAGGTTTATCATCTTTTAGAGTTTATATTATCTTTTGTAGTCATTTGGCGACAACTTTTATCAGTTGAAAACATTTTTTTTAATTTTATTGAATTTTTTTGGTTTTTCAAAAGATTTTGTAAAACCTTTGAAAATTCGAACAATATACACTGCGTCAAAAATCTACAAACAAAAGTATTAGGCTAATTATAAGTCACAAGAATCAACAGAAATGTTCAAATGGCGTTTGAAAAGATAAAGACCTCTCTATATAGGGTTCTCTATTTGTATTTTAGTTTGCCAAAGTTTTTTTAACAAGGACCAAGTCCTCGTGGTAAGCTCTAGTAAGGTTATATTGCTCCTAATTCTTCTTAGTCTTCATCTTTTTCTTTTACAGTCCCTAAGAAGTCTTATTGCATCTTCTTATCAAAACGTCAAGATATCTCCTCTTAACATATCCAAACTACCTAACCTTTGTCTTCTTTTAATTTACTATCAATTTTAGCAACCTCTAACTTGTCCCTTACCACTATATTCCTGAAATTATCTCTTATTGTAAGATTGAATATCTAATAGAGCATTTTCATCTTCACCATCATTAACTTATGACTATGCATTGATGAGCCAACACTCTTTAGTATAAAACATAATTAGCCTAATTGCTAAACAATATAACTTACCTTCTAACTTAAGTAGTATCTTTTTTGTCAATTAAAACTCTAAAGGTGTTCCTCCATTTAAATCACCTTGATTTGATATAGTGAACTCTATCGTCATCTATCTCACAACTGCTTTTGTTGATAGATCCAAGGTACTTAAAATAATCTTTTTACTAATCTTGACCTCCATATTAGATGCAAACCTACAACCCAAAAAGTCACACACTACGTGCTCAATTTAACATCTTTTAACTCTATTGTATCTGTAACACCCAAATACCCCATAGGAGGATACATGGATGCCACCCAAGACAGAACAAACAAAATCAAACATTACACATATGCATTGTTTTAAAATCTAAGTTTAACACACATATAATACATATCAGACTTTCCAAAAACAAATCCAAAGAATATGTACAGGCCCAAATAAACCAAACAAAAGACATATTCGAGTGACACAAAAACTCTGACTCCTTTGACCACTGCGATTGACTTGTCCTAGTCTTTAATCTCTTTGCTCTGTATCTACAAGGGGCAAATCCATCGTGCTAAGCTTATAGCTTAGTGAGTAATCATTTATCTAATTTAACCAATTTCTTTTCACAATAACGATATCAAGATGTATTCGAGATCGAGATTAATACTCGAGCAGCAAAATGCACTTCATAATGAGATGTTATCATTAATGACAAAACAAAGCAAAAGTCCATAAAATAGAAGTGGGTAACGGACTTATCGAAGATCAAGTCTCGACAATCGGTGTCCATATCGAAGACACCGAAGTGTCACAGAAGATCAAGTCTCGACAATCAAGTGTCCATATCGAAGACACCGGTGTCACAGAAGACCGAAGTCTCGACACCGAAGTGTCACAGAAGACCGAAGTCTCGACACCGAAGTGTCACAGAAGCGCTACAGACCCTTCTAGGCATGCCTATTTACCCACAACTCGGACTAACAGTTTAAACCAGAACAAAGTCATTTCTGCTAATTCATGTGCAAAGCAAGTAGCACTTCCAATGATAGAAACATGCGGCAAACGCCTCGGACAATCATTGTCCAAAATTCAGAACACAACACTTCAATATCACAATCATCAATCAATACCTCGGACCTTCATGTCCGGAAGTCTAAATTACTTACCGATATTACTGACCTGTACAGAATTTATTTATCAGGACTATGTTACTACTAACAAACTTTACTGTTGGAATTACTTACCTCAATCACCCTTATTGTTTATTGCCTTGACGTCTTAAGCAATATCCGAATCAATCGATCAGTGCGATCTTCTATCACAAAAATTACTATTGTACATGAGTACAAATTTACTAAAGTCTCTTGCATATGTATCATGCATGTTCATGACAAATTTCCGGGATTAATCAAGAACGTACTCTATCGATCCGGATGTAGTCAAATGCACTAATTTACTTTATTAAAAATGTCCACATTCATATACAAATCAAATACTTTAATATATAGTATAACGGCTAGTATAACGGCTAGTAAATAACGGTCATAAAAATTGTTCTATAAATAGAGACCACTCCTCCATAATTTCCTTCATCCTCCACATTCTTTCTTTCTTACCTCACAATTTCTTCTGATTTAAAACCACATTTCAAAATGTTGTCCGCTATAGCATGTTTTTGTATACTGCTTATCTTTCTGTATCTTTGTTTGATTCTTAGTGTTAGTATAGAGCCAAAAGAAGCTCGTCCTTTTTTTCTCTTCTTAGTCGTTCCTATGATCCTTATGCTGCTTATTGGCATAGCATTTGAGAATTAATGGTATATCTATGGGAATAAAGGAATTCAGTATTTCTCTCTATTGTACTATTCATAAATACGTATACGACTGTTCACAAATATGGATACTGTTCACACTGTAGCAATATTGTTCACTATACACTATTACTATTTACTATTTACTATTTACTCTATTAATATTTACTATTTACTATCTACTATTCACCGACACTGTTCACTAACACTGTTCATCGTCTCCTACCTTACGAAAATCACTGTTCATTTCTTTTTTTTTTTTTCCTCTCAATTTCTTTAGCAATTCACTTAAAACCTTATCTATACAGGATTTCTAACCTATCAGAATCGCCGAAACAACTGAAACTCCAAAGATCGCAAAACTAATGATCGAAACAAAACAAAACATGAACACCATAAACCGAAAACTCAAAACCAAGAAACAAAAACAAAAACAAGGATGTAATTCAGATGAAAACAGAGGGTGAGTACTTACTAATTTCGAAAAACTTTGACAAGTGAGAGTGAGTGAAATATTGTCGGTGAAGAACAAAGGTCCAATTCGATTATTGGGTTTCTTGTTTGCAGATTAAACACATTTATAAGTCAGATCAAATGCTTAATGACTATATCTTATCTAAACCGTCCATTTATTCTTATTTTATTCATATAATAGTATTGTTAAAACCAATTACACACTTATGATTTTCTAATCACCTAATACCCGAAGTTCCGATAACTTCCAAACTTCACCAAAATTTCGTTATAAAATAAAACGCAAATTAATTGTTCAAAAAATACTAATCCGTTACCAACACTTGCTAAAAATCATTGACGATCCGAAAAATACTATAAATATAAAAAATATCTTACTATTGTCCTAATCACTCAAGTTTCATGAAACCAATGTATCTTTAAATGCCATGAATGCATGCCAAAATATTTGAAGCACAATTGGTACATATTCCAAGAATAAGCATAATATTTATGCACAATTTAATACATATTCCAATAGTAAGCATATTTCGTACTAAATGTCGTTAATATTCTAACCCCTACTTTGGGGCGTTACAGTATCCCTTCATAGTTCTAGCTCAAGATTAACTTCATCTTCTATTAAAACAATGTTATCAATAAATAACATATATCAAGTCACATTTTTTTTGGATATTCTTAATAAACTCATTTATAACTACTGCAAACAAGAACAGACTTAACTAAGATCCTTGGTGTAGTCCGGATAGAAAGATTGCATATAGATAACACTTTGTGTAATTATAGATAGCACTCGTATATAGATAACATGAATTTATTAGCTTCTAAACATCTTTACACTGACTTCTCTACTTATTCTAGGCATTCTATTTATAATTACAATGAACAACTGTTGTAAGTTCATAGTTATTATAAACTATCAGCAATTTCATTGTGCTAATTGCATATAGTAATCCTTTTAATTTCATATATCATTTATTTATCATAACTTCAAAATTTTACAATTTGAATTATCAGTGTTATTGATTTTTCAGTGTTATTGATTTTTAAACTGTAAATTAGTTAATTTGTGTTAAAAGTTAAAACCAATATATATGCTATATAAGTTAGTCATAATTTAATACAGGGATAATTTAAAAAATTATAAAGCTTACTAAATTTAGTAATTTTAGTCTAAACTTTAAACAGAGTAGCAAGAGGTATATTAATAGGAATTAGCAAGAGGTATATTAATAGGAATTAGAAAACATCGTACTCAATAACGGTTCAAGGAATTGTAGACCCAGGAGGGTTTTCGCTGATGTTTGCATTGAGGGATCAAGAACCAGAGAAGTTTTCGCTGATGTTTGCATTGTAGTTAATCCTGCGTTCCCTCTTAACGGACTAGGTTTTAGTGCCCTACACACTTTAGATATTGACTTGGGCAGCTTTTAACGAGAAGATTGGGCAAATTTAGGGTGTTGCTAAGGAGGTATTCATGACGTTGAGAAGAAGATGGAGTTGCTCGAGAGGTCAAGTTTCATGATTTACCTGTTTGAGGATTTACGATTTTCATAATTTGTTTTTTAATTATTGTTTTATAATATTAGTTAGTTGACATAGAAATAATAGTCCTCACGTCATCTATATCATAAAGATATTTGCCTCATTTGGTTGTTAGCTGATCAGTCAAAAAATAACTGATTAATCTAAATCAGTTGGTTGATTTTATAAAAAAAGTTGTTTGGATTGTTTGTTATGAATTGATTAAGTTAGCTGATTCAATCCAACTAATTAATTTTGAAGAAGCTCCTCTATAGGAGCGTTTTAACTTAATAAGCTTATAGTTTTTATTTTAACCTAAGTGACATACTATATAAACAATATTGACAAAAAAAGACAGTTTAAGGATAGGTTATTTTTACAAAAATAAAAAATTAAGCATTTATTTAATATGTTTTATAGTTTGAGTTAGAATTGTTTGGTAAATTTTAATTTTTTAAATTAACCCTTTAATATACACATATTTATTTATATTCAAGATTAATGCTCATACTCTTTACATCTCTCAATCAGTATGTTTATGTTTTAAAATACCAATCAATTATTATATTACAATCGACTAATTATATCAATTGAATATACTAAATATGTCCAACATTATTATTTAGCAATAGTTTTAGAATTCTTTTAATTACAATTGTCATACATACTAATTGTAGCATTTATATAAATTAATATAATTTTCTTTATACTATCCACATCGCATATAATTATAGACAATTATTAATTTTATTCAATTTATATGCTTAATATAATAATTATATATTATAACAATGTTTGTATGTGCTAATCATTTCTTAATTATTTTAATAAAAAGATGAAATAAAAATTTTGTAATTTAAATTTACCAAGAAATATGGTATTTTCTAAATGTTTTCCATAACATGCAAATAAAAGTTAATATATCACATCTTTGCCTTGTTTGATTTTAGCGATTTTAAAGAAAATCAAATCAAGTCAATGATTTCTATTTTTAAATTATAAATCAATAATTCAAATGTGCTGATCCCTACACGACATATAAGAAAAGGGTAAACTGTTTGTATTTACTTTTTTCTTATTTGAAAGTAAATGAATGAATTGTCTGCTAAATTTGTATAAGATAAAGGTCACTCTTGCGGTCGTCTTACTTTGCGTAGAGTAAAAAGTAATCATGTACCATTGTTAATAGTCTAGACAAACTCTTAGAATATGTATCCCGAATAATTTACCCACTTGCTACACTGTCATTTATATTAAAATTAACTAAAACTAGCTACTACTTCGATTAACTTTATGGGTACGTCACTACAAGAAAATGAGCAATTAGCGACAGATAATTACCAATGAAAAATAAATCGTTGCAAATTATCGATAAACAGGGACGAATCTAGAAATTTTTTTGAGTAGGAGAAAAATTTTAGTGAAAGTAAAATTTTATTTTTAATAGTGGCAAAATTTTAATGGGAACAAATTTTTTTATAAAATTAAAACTTAAAATAATAATTTTTTTATATGAAAATTTTTGGAGGCAGTGCCCCCAGTTGCCTGCATTGTAGCTCCATCCCTGCCGACGGAAACACAATTTCTATCAGTAAAATTGTCGAAAAATATCTTGTTTAGTGATTGTACTAATATCCATCGTTAAATATGAAGGAAAATAATTCCGGTAAAATTTACGACGGACTTTAGCTACGATATAAGATATCTGTCGGTAGATAAAGTGAGAATTGTTGGCAGAATTAAAAAATGTTGAGTTTATCGACAGAAATTTTCATCGGTATATTGATAAATAGGACAGAAAATGTTAGCGGATTTTAGAAAGTTTGAGTTTACCCACGAAAATTTTACATTAAACTTACCCAAAACTGTCATCTCATCATCCTCCTGCCACCATCTTTCTCTCTCTATAACATTTATTCTCTTCACCTTGTTTACATTTCTATTCAAATTTGTCCTTTTCTCTACAAGCCTTTGTACTTTGAAATCTCTTTGATTCTTCACTTTCTGTTCACCTTCGTTGTGGGTTGATTTTGGTGCCGTACTAACAATTGGTGGGACACCAATTTTATCTCTTTATTTTACAGAGCTTATTTTGTTGCTTCAATGCTTCGATTTTTTTTCTTTTAATTTGTGATTTTCGTAAGTGCCTCCAGTATAATTGGAAGTCATGTCCTAAGTGTGTACGTATTGTGAGCAAGCGAATGGTTGGTATATATGTATCAGGTTGGGGGTCTTAAGAGGTTGAGAAGGCATATAAACCATTTGAACGTCTACTTGTTGGAGTTGGTCTTATGGGCTACATGGGAAACAAGGTAATGTTTGTGCCCATTCTTCATTAGTCTATTTTGTTAATATAAAGATAAGAAGTATCAAGTTCACAATCATGCTTAGTGTTGGTCCCTTAATGCCCAAGTCTATGTTTTCCTTTTTCATTTCTAGATCTCTTATTAGCTAGTTGTGGCTGACTAATGGAGGGATCAGTTTCTGTCAACACATTCATACAATTGCATAAATATAAGAGATCAACGTATGTTGAAGACATACACTTGAATAAAGAAAAAAAAATAGCAGCAACAAAAAAGGAAAGCAAAAGTCCTGTGTTTATTTATCATATTCACAATTGTTCCCTGTTGAAATAGGGCTGTGAAGTTTTTGATCTGGCTATATATGATATCAAACTTTTTGATTCTTGTATACAGGGATAAGGTTGTTGATTTCCATTAGAACACATATGATCCTTGGACGGTTGTTAGTGTGCCTGATGATTGTGATACAATTAGTGGAGGGGGCACATTGCAGGTGAGTAGTTTTCCTCTCTACTTGCTTTCAATCTATTTGATTACTTTTTAGAAGGTTTCTTGATTTTGATAAGATGAATGGCATAATGAAGATAGATTCTTAAAGAAAAAGGTTTTGTTGGTAAAAACATATATGGCGAATGAGTGATTTACTCTATTGGCTAAAGGGTGAGATTTTGACCGAGCTTGAAAAGTTCAAGTCGCATGTGTGTTTCATGTGGTTCGAAGGCGTGAGTAGTCAAATATGTATTAATCGTTAGGAACCATGCAAAGAACTCTAGCAATGAGTTCATATTGTGATTTAGTCGTGTTGTATTTTTCAATTTGAACATATATGATAGAAATTAGTAGGGATACTGATGCATGTAGTTTGTAGATGTGCATCTCTTCTGTGCTTGGATAATGCTTTGAAAGTTATTCTATGAAAGAACTAAAACTAAGTAGAAGTTCTTAGAATGGTTGTTTCAGATTGATTGTGATGATATATGTTGTGCCTTGAAATCAGTAGGGTGTGGGAGTGTGTCATTCGTGTTTATGAAGATGGATTTCAAAAATTGTTTTTAGTTATTTACTAGCGAAAAAAAAGTTAGTTGGTAAATTTATTAAATTAACCTATGAAAAGATTGTTGATAAATTTTTCATTGGTAAATTTACCGATTGGACATACACAGAATAACTGTCGGTATTTTCACTGACGGTACAAAATTTCCATCGCTAAATTTATCGATCGCCGTTTCTCTGTTGCCTTTTTTCGTTGGTAAATTCCGTTACTAAATAACCTTTCCAACGAAAAATTTAGAATTCCGTCGCTAATTACTGTTTTTCTTATAGTAAGTTCAACTAGTTAAACACTTAATTTTGTCTAATTAGCAACAACTCCTAATAAAAATTTCATTAAAGCATAGGTTTTGAAAAAGTCTAATAATACGCAGTATTATTCGTAAGTAGTAGAGAGGTCATTTCCTAATTAATTTCGTCTAATTAGACAACTCTAATTAGAGCATCGACTAGCTGAACCCTTAGTTAGACGAGAACTTATCACTCGTTAACTTGCTGATTATAACTCTCAAATTAGTCTATTGCAAACTACTAAATGCCTATTTGGATGGACTTTCGGGAGGTTAATAAGTATTTTTTTTACTACAAAAGTCTTTTTTTTAAATGAGTGTTTTACAAAATAAAAAAACAGTTCTTTAATAGATATGATTTTTTTGGCAGCTAAAATATAGTTTTTTAAGAAGCTCAAAGTTAGAGCTTCTAAAAAAAGCCTCTCAAATAGATTTTTAGGGTATATTTTTCAGGCCAATTAATGAGCCTATTTTTTAGTCCCTTTTGTCCTTATGTTTTACACATAATTTCCACAATACCCACAAACACTTCTTTACGTTTATCTTGCAAACTCATCTTCTTTAATTTATTACAAATTTTCTTATATTACAATATGCAGGGGAACAAATTGCAAATCTTCTTTAATTTAGTTTATTTTGTATTTTATTACAAAATAAACTATAGTTAAAATTAAAAGTACTTTTTGTTTTATGTTACTAAACTATCTATTGTATGAAATTCTTTCAAAAAGTCATTTTTAAATGACAATCAAAAGTCAAATGACTTCTTTAAAAAATTATCAAGAAAGATCTACAAAAAAAATTCTACTGACAAAAACTCTGCTAGTATAAGCTTAACCAAATATACGCTAAATATGTAACTTTCTAATATTTTGTCTACTTATCTTATCCAAAAAAATTTACCCGTAGAATCCCTACAGAAATTAAGTTAGAAGACTTTAATTCGAAAGTCTACTAAAGAATAAAACACACCTTTAAATAAGAATTTTATCCCTAACTTTTTCAAAGTTTGTTTGAAATCAAAATTTTCTCTCTGAATATAAAATTTTCTTTTTTATTATAAAATAATTTATATATTATGATTTATACGTAAACGATCTTGCGATTATTGAGTTCCTAATTTATTGAAACAATTAAATTAAAGTTACAAGCAAGATTACAATGTAGATGACTTCATTATTTATTGTTCTTGAATTTTACTTATTTTTTAAAAAATCTTTTAAATTATATTTTACACTCAATTTTATTTATTTATATTCTTTGATCATTTTAGCCTTATGTTAAACTTGATCTTTAACAAATAAACTTACTTCCTATCACTAAAAATAAAATTAATTATTAACAATATTATATTTGGTATCATCAAAAACCATGAATTAGAAACTCATCTAATATTACAAAATAATTTAATTATAGTTATGAGGATGCGGTGAGCTGTGAAGATGCAACGAACCTAGAGTGTTTAGATATCCTCAACAACAAGAACAAAGGCCAAAAGGGCATGAAATGAGACTCTTGATGAAGAGTGTTAGGACATAACAGATTTACAGCGTTCATCATTTCCTATGTACGAATATTCTTCTCTCTCATCTGTACTGTCAGACGTGTAAAGTTTTCTGTTACATCGTCATAATTCTTTTGTACTACACTTCAATATATATAATACATAAACCAGAGCATGCAGAAGTGTCTCGGTCTTTTCACCATTCTCCATTGTTATATTTTTCTATCTTGGTATCAGAGCAATCCTTTTCACCATGTCGTTTTCTTCTGCAACCTCCGACATTGCTGGGTCTTCTTCTTCTTCAACTCCAAAAAACTACACCTTATTTAGCTCCTCTAGCCAAACTCGCGATCAGTCGGATCGCAGAATTATTTAGTTTGGGAATCGGTGGTACTCCCGCTAATTGAAGGCAATAAACTGGAAGCTCACATTAATAGCACTGCTAGTATTCCGCCTCGTCTCATCCCTGATGGTGTAGGGACCAAAGTAAATCCTGACTTTGAAGATTGGTACTCTACTGATCGTTTACTTGTAGGATAGTTGAGAAACACCATGACTCAAGACATTGGTGCTCAGCTTCTCCATTGTCGTACAGCTCAAGAACTTTGGAGTGGAGCTCATGCACTCTCGTGCGCCTCGACTAAAGCCCGTATAATGATTTACAAAACGGAGCTTCATCAAACTCGCAAAAATGGTATGAAAATGGAAGAATATCTTACCAAAATGAAGAACACTGCAGATCAACTTGCTCTTGTCGGTGCACCTGTCAACACTGAAGACCTCATTCTTCATACATTAAATGGACTCGATACTGAATACAACGCAATAGTTGTCAAACTATTGGACCAACTCAACCTCACTTGGGTTGAAGCACAAGCCTCTTTGCTGGCCTTTGAAACTCGTCTGGAACAACTCAACCAACTTTCATCGTTGACCATTCAGCCTACTGCTCATATTGCACAACATGAAACTACCAGATCTGATGTCGAACGTCAGTCTTTTGAACCAGGATTTGGAAGAGGTGACTGGCGCAACTCTCGTGGCTCGCGTGGTGGTCGTTCACGTGGACGTCGCTGGGGAAGTAGAAATGGTAACCGTCCATTCTGCCATCTTTGCCATCTTCCAGGTCACGTGGTAGCCAATTGTTATCACAGGTATGATCGTTCTTTTCAACCACCATCACAATCTGGCTTTCAACCACCATCTGGATACTCTCCACAAGCCTTTTATGCATCTCCCTACTCAGTATCCGATCCCGCTTGGTATATGGACAGTGGAGCCAACTACCATGTGACTCCTCACTCTGAACAACTTGACCATGTTACTGCAGTGGGTAAGTCTCATCTTCTTACAGCTACTGGAGAAAAGAATCGTATCATGGGTATAGGATCTACTTCTGTCTCTTGTCCTCATTACCAATCAAAACTTCTTCTTAAAGATGTACTATTCGTCCCTACTGCTACTAAAAGTCTAATGAGCGTGAACAAACTTGTTCAAGATAACTGTGTTGATATTCAGTTCACTAATCTTGGTTGCACTGTGAAGGACAAAGTAACGGGACGGCTATTGATGCAAGGGACACCCAAGCAAGGAATGTATCCCATGAGCAGTGAGACTAAGCCTCAACCTCAGGTTCATGTTGCACAACTCACCAACACAGATGACGATTTCATCAACTGGCATCACAAGCTAGGACATCCAAGTCATAGAATTCTGAAACAAATTCTGAAAAACAGTAATGTGGATCTTTCAATGAATGAAAAATATGTATGTGAGGCTTGTCAATTTGGAAAATCAAAACAATTACCTTTTCCTCATTCTACTTCGCATGCTTCTGCACCTCTAGAACTGATCCATATTGATTTATGGGGACCCTCTCCTATCCAATCCTCACATGGTTATCGGTACTATATTCATTTCTTGGATGATTTTAGTCGATACACTTGGTTTTATCCTTTAAAACATAAAGGTGAGACTATTGGTGCGTTCAATCATTTCCGAGCCCTGGTTGAAAATCAATTCAATACAAGCATTAAATCCATCCAGTGTGATAATGGTTCAGAGTATAAACCTCTCATACCTATTGCACAAGCTGTAGGAATTCATCTCAGGTTCACTTGTCCGTATACTTCCCCTCAAAATGGAAGAGCTGAACGAAAACACAGACATATAGTAGAAATGGGCTTGACTCTTTTAACACAAGCAAAAATGCCATTAATTTATTGGGTTGATGCTTTTCAAGCTGCTGTTTTTCTAATCAACAGACTCCCCACTTCTGTCCTACAAGGAGCTTCACCACTGTACAGATTGTTTAAAACACAACCAGATTACAAGACAATACAACCTTTTGGATGTGCTTGCTACCCATGTTTAAAACCATACAATCAACACAAGTTTCAATTTCATAGTCAAAAATGCATGTATCTCGATTTTGCATCTCAGCAGAAAGGCCATAAATGCTTAAGTGCTTCTGGGAAAATTTTTATCTCCAGACATGTTGTATTTGATCCATCTCTGTTTCCTTTTGCCACAGGATTCTTACATCAGAAAGTTAACATGTCTGAAACAGATGCTAGAATGCCTCTTTTAATTCACAATTCAAACGTATTGGTGCTCTCTACTTTGCCTCAAAGACAATAACCGAATGCCCTTGGCACCTCACCTGTTCATGCTTCATCTGGAAACCACTCTCTACCTCAGGACACGTCACCTATCATCAACTCAACTGATCTTTCCTTCACAAACAGATTTGAGAATCTGCCTCCCTCTGAAAATCCAGTATCTCCATCCTACCAACTCAATCAACATCCAATCACAACTAGGGCCAAGGATGGGATTTTCAAGCCTAAATATCCTTTCACTGGACTTCTTCAAGCTGAAGACCCAGACTCCTTGTCACGAATCGCTGAACCACTCTCAATTCAAGATGCCCTTTCATCTGCTCACTGGCGACAAGCAATGGAGGATGAGTTTGATGCCTTACAACGAAACAGAACCTGGATCTTGGTTCCTCACAACGGTACACAGCAACTTATTGACTGTAAATGGGTATTCAAAACCAAGTTTAAAGCCGATGGTTCTATCCTAAAACACAAAGCTCGATTGGTTGCAAAAGGTTTCCAACAAACTGCGGAGTTGATTACGGTGAAACATTCAGTCCGGTGATCAAACCAACCACCATCCGTGTTGTCTTGATGATTGTTGTCACATTTCAATGGGAAATACGACAGCTTGACGTGAATAACGCATTCCTTAATGGTTTTCTTCAAGAAGACGTCTATATGAGACAACCCCAAGGCTTTCTTGATCAACGACGACCTAACCATGTGTGTAAGTTGGTTAAAGCCATTTACGGCTTAAGATAGGCACCTAGAGCCTGGTTTGATCGCCTACGGGTCACCTTACTGCAATGGAGTTTTAAAAATCCAAAGAGTGATGTCTCTTTATTCTTACTTCACAAAGACAACCTCACTGTGTATGTCTTGATCTACGTCGACGATATTATTATCACTGGTAATAATACTGCCTACCTCAAATCCTTTATACAAAGGTTGAATGCACTTTTTTCCCTCAAGGATTTAGGACCTCTATATTATTTCCTCGGACTGGAAATCTACAGAGATAGCTCAGGCATGTATGTGAATCAAGGTAAATATATTCTTGACTTGTTAAAGCAATTTAATATGCTGGATTGTGCTCCCGTATCTACTCCAATGGTTGCTGGACGAAAATTCTCTTCAACTGATAGAGAACTCATGTCAAATCCTACCATGTATAGACAAGCTATAGGTTCACTCCAATATTTAACGACTACTCTTCTAGATATAGCTTTCTCGGTGAATAAACTCAGTCAATTCTTATCTCACCCAACTGTCATCCATTTTCAAGCAGTTAAACGTATATTACGTTATCTCAAAGGCACTTATCATTATGGACTTCATTTAAAACCATTCTCCTCACTTCAGCTGATGGCTTACACCGATGCAGACTGGGCTGCTGATACAGATGATCGGAGATCAATAGCAGGTTTATGCGTGTATCTTGGAGACACATTAGTGTCTTGGTCTTCACGAAAACAACGGGTGGTTTCTCGGTCAAGTACAGAATTTGAATATAGGGCATTAGCTAATGGCGCTGCTGAGGTTAAATGGTTAAGCTCACTGTTATCTGAACTTGGTTTTCTCCTCCGACGATCTTCTGTACTATGGTGCGATAATATGAGCGCAGGAGCACTAGCTGCAAATCCAGTCCAACATGCTCGCAGTAAACATATAGAGATTGATGTTCATTTTATCAGAGATCTAGTTTTGTCTGGCTTCATCAATGTCCGACATATTTCCTCCTCTCATCAAGTAGCTGATTGTTTAACCAAAGCGTTGACACACACTCAGTTTCTATACTTAAGAAGCAAACTTGGGTTGTCTGTCACAGCCTCTCGTTTGAGGGGGACTGTTAGGACATAACAGATTTACAGCGTTCATCATTTCCTATGTACGAATATTCTTCTCTCTCATCTGTACTGTCAGACGTGTAAAGTTTTTTGTTACATCGTCATAATTCTTTTATACTACACTTCAATATATATAATACATAAACCAGAGCATGCAGAAGTGTCTCGGTCTTTACACCATTCTCCATTGTTATATTTTTTTATCTAAGAGATGTCCTGAAGTGTTATGAGGTTAATCGCAGCTTTATGTAAGGACATTTTCCCATGCAAAAGATGCCAAAGCCACTTTCAACGCCATTCGCCACGTCCCAAACCATATTACACATTTGTTGAAGACAAATCCTCATGCAGATACAAGCTAAATCCACAGCCTTACTCGCCCATTGAACCTGCCACGTCTCTGAGGCTACGACCTCACTTGGCTCTATAAATACAGCTCCACTAAACCCACCCAATTCATCACCTCCCATTTCATCAAATATCAAAATGGCCAAGTCTTCTTTGGTCCCTCTTACGCTCTGTTTCATTGTTCTGTTTCAATGCTGTTCTGCTCAGTTAGCCCAAGTAATTTCGTGGCACCAGGAGGAAGGACAAAAGCAGACAAGATCACGGCAGTTTGGTCAGTGCCAACTCAACCGCCTAAACGCCGTTGAACCATCTCGGAGGATCCAGTCGGAGGCCGGAGTGACTGAGATTTGGGACGAAAATGACGAGCAGTTCCAATGCGCAGGCGTTATTGCTATCCGACATAGGATTCAACAGAGAGGCCTAGTTTTGCCTGCCTACAATAATGCCCCTAAGCTCATTTATGTCGCTCAAGGCACGCACTGACGTGTTTATTATTAATTTCATTAACACGATCTTCCTTTGCTAGCTAGTGCATATGTGCATTTATGATTCTTCGAATAAGATGTTGCATCAATTTGTTAAAACTTCCTTGAGTCGACTTATAATTAAGCCTCCGCCACTGCAATTTTCATTTTGATGTGCACTTGCACTTGCAGGTAGGGGCATACATGGAGCTGTAATCCCAGGTTGTCCGGAGACTTTCCAGTCATCGCAATCACAGTCTCAAGAGCAGAGACCAAGCTCTAGGGACCAGCACCAGAAGGTTAGACAAATTAGAGAAGGTGACATTCTCGCAGTGCCTGCAGGAGTTTCTGATTGGATTTACAACAATGGCCAATCTCAACTTGTTCTTGTTGCTATCGTAGACACCAGCAATCCTGCTAACCAGCTTGATGAAAACTTCAGGGTAAGCAGAAGTAATATTCGCATGAACAAACTTAGATAAAAGCAGGACATAAATTCTATAGCTAAAGCTAAAGGCACGTGTAAGGTTTTAACCTTTAGATTGATTGCATATTCATCAGAAATTCTTCCTGGCTGGTAACCCACAACAAGAAATTCAAGGACAAAGCCAGAGTGTGAGAGGGGAAAGCCCCAGGGAACGGAAACAGAATTCAGGCAACATCTTTAGCGGATTTGACGATAGAACACTTGCCGAAGCATTCAACATTAACCCTGAGCTGGCAAGGAGGATGAAGAACGAGAGAGATGACAGAGGCATTATTGTGAGGGTAAAGGGAGAGCTTGATATTGTACTCCCACGCCAAAGCAGAGAAGAAGAAGAGCACGAAAGGCGTGAAAAAGATAATGGCATCGAGGAAACTTTTTGCACCGCTACGTTGAAGCAGAACATCGATGAACCATCACGTGCCGACGTTTTCAATCCACGTGCGGGACGTATGACCACCATTGACAGCTTCAATCTCCCCATCCTCAGATTCCTCGGGCTTAGCGCTCAGAAAGTTGTTTTATACAGGGTATGAATATCTGTTTCTTTTTTTCTTTTTTGGGTTAAGATACGCATGGACTTGAATCATACGTATATTAAATTGTTGGCAGAATGCTTTAATGACACCATACTGGAACATCAATGCCCACGGAATCCATTACTTCAACAGAGGAAGTGGAAGGGTCCAGGTTGTTGATCACAGAGGACAGACGGTATTCGATGGAGAGGTGAGAGGGTCAAATCCTGGTGATACCACAGAACTTCGTGGTGGTGAAGAGGGCAAGCGAGCAAGGTCTGGAGTGCGTTTCCTTCAAAACAAATGACCAAGCTCAAATCAGCCAACTCGCAGGCCGAGTTTCTACCATCCGCGCCATGCCTGAGGAAGTTTTGTCCAACGCTTTCCAGATTTCCAGGGAGGATGCCAGGAGGATCAAGTACAACAGGGAAGAAGTCAGTCTTTTCAGTCCCCGCACCCCCTCTGGCCCTCGCGACTGATTAGACTGCCACCTTCTGTTCACCATGCATGCCCTTCACTTCGCGACTGATTAGACTTTTAATAACTACTAAATAAATAAAGCCCAGGGCACCGAGTTTTCTTCGAAACAGATGCAAACAGAGAGAGCAACTTCTCAGGTTACCATATGTTTGTTTGTATGTAAGCTTTTGTAATGATAAGTCGATTATGTGGGAGTAAAAACGCTGAGTTCTCTTAAAAGCAGCCATCTTCTTCAACCACGCAAAAATTGTTTTTCAGTGGAATCTATCCAACGTTTCACGGTCACAGTCCTTAATAATTAAATTATTTTTTCTGTAGTGTTCATTCACATCCTGGAATCTGAGTTTTTCAAAATTGAGAGGAATTGATGGTACTAACGACAAGTTATTTGCAAATTGCAACTAAAATAATTATTTGCATCTATTAATTCACTTGTTGCAGATATGAAACCTGTACCATGAACTCCTCTTCCAACAAGTCGTGTAGGAAAGGAAAATCTGTTATTCAACAGTTTGTGTTTCCTTTCAAAGGATAATGGAAGTGAATATCTAGTAATTCACGTATACTTATTCCTATTCAACAAATTGTTTCAAACAAACTAGGTACGAGGAGGGTTGGACAACAGTTCCTGTCTGCGCTTGTGAAAATACTCGAACATCCTGTCCCGAGGAGGCAAGTTGTCTCTGATCACCGGAAGCTCCAGAAGCCTTCGAGTCCAGGAAGTTAGAGCAGGAAACTTACAAGTGTCTAATATTTTAAGGCTTCCAACTTCTTCCCGCACAGGCAACATGATGGTTTTCTTCCACCCATTATGGGTCTAAAACATCCGCGTACAATAATAACTACTGATGGTAGTTATCTTAAGATTGTATTTAAAAGACAAAGCCATCTGTTTAGAAATATAACTGACTTCGGGTATTTTGGTTTTGAGAGAAAAACGTTGGATTGGGCAGTCTTGGTGTTCCTTTAACCGGTGGAAACCTAAACAAGCATCAAGTATGTATGTT
The DNA here is from genome assembly GCA_029891385.1 of Erythroxylum novogranatense. Classification (NCBI taxonomy): domain Eukaryota; kingdom Viridiplantae; phylum Streptophyta; class Magnoliopsida; order Malpighiales; family Erythroxylaceae; genus Erythroxylum; species Erythroxylum novogranatense. Next base: position 129,277,912 of record CM057228.1, read on the forward strand.
TGTTTTTCCATGCATATAATCGATCCTATAATTTATGATATGTTTATAGATTTTCTTACATTGGTATCAGAGCGGGTTAGTTTTGTATGTCTTGTGATAAAGATTCTACCGTATACTGTGTTTGTTCTATCGTGTAAATGCCATGCGTAATTTTTTTTCCTCCCTTTGTTTTCACCCGTATGGATGGTTAAAGTTGAAGGCACCAAATGAAATTAGTTTCCGATTGTGGGTTTCCGATTGGGTTGAAAGCAACATATATACACGAGTTTTAATCTTCTGGTATATGTACAAAGTTTTTTTTCTCTTCGGTGATTAATCAAAGATCAAATCTTGATGATTTTGCGGTGTTTATCAAGTAAATGGGTATTTGTTGTGTTAGATTTGTGATTTTAATTGATGCATGCCTTGATTTCCGAATGGGTAATCGAAATCAAAGAAGGAAAGACAAAAGTATATGGAGGAAGACAAAAACCAGAAGTGAAAACAGCGAGAGGAAGAAGATGAGCATCAGACGCGTGTACCACACGCGCCTAACGGTGGGGCAGCCAACGTCGGCACGCGCCAGACTCCCTCAGGGCCTAGACGCAGCGCTGGTGCGTGCACAGCACGCGCCAGACGCTACATTCCCCCCTCCAGGCTCGATTTCGTTTTCTGGGCTGGGTTTTTTCCTTCTTATGGGCTATAAAAGATATTATGGACTTAATCAAACTTTATGGCCCAATTATAATAAGTTTTTGTTTTAATTCATAATTGAGTTATACATAATATAAAGTAAAGAATTAGAAATTCGTTTTCTAATTTACACTAACTAATTTAGTTAATTAAATTAGTTTCTAAAATATTATACCAAAGGAAATTGATTAGTTCAATTGTAATTTTAAATTAGAAATAAGTTTCTAATTATTTAGACAATTTTTTAAAAATTAAAAACACTAATTTGTTTAGTTAAAATAACCTTAGAAATAAACTAATTTCGTTGGTTTATTTTCTAATTAACTCAATACTAATTTATTTAGTGAAAATGATATTACCGTAGGAATAAACTATTTTTGGTTTATTTTTAATTGGATAATTACTAATTTTGTTTCATCAAAATGATTTTTTAAAATTTTTTATTTAGAAATAAGTTTCTAAGTAAACCAAGATAATTGATTAGTTCAATTATAAGGTAAATTAGAAATAAGTGTCTAATTACTTAAAGATTAAAAGTTTTTTTATTCGCTCAATAAATTGTTGATAAACAATATAATACAAAATAATAAATTAAAATTATTTCAATATATGAGCATAAGTTCGCTAAGTGTTAGAAAAAAATAATTTGTTATTTTTTTTTGTATACTCTTCTGATTCCTGAAAATTTGTTTTTCAGGACAATGCCTATTATTAAGCAAACACGTAAGCTTTTTCGATGTGAGACACAGAAGAGACGGATTTGCAGCATGTATGTGAAGTTAGTCAACATGCGCTTAATGCCTGGACATGGTCTAACACAACATGTTATTGCAGTCAATAACATGATGCAAGCATTATATTTTGGAGGTTGTCTAGCTTACACGGATGTTGAAATAAAATACACGACTTTGCATGCAACATTGTCTCAACCTCAAGGCGAACTATTACAAATGCTCTGGAATAGTATACCTGAGAAGACTTATAATTTGTTAGTGATGACATTTATGATAAGGATGCGTAGAAGAGAGTTAATTAGGACTTTATATCCTATAGGTCTTCCAATGGAAATAGTTAGATCTATCGTAAATCGAGCTTCGCAAAATGTTTCACGCGAACTCGTGAACTCATTTTCGCGTAGGGTTCGTTACCTATAGATTGTTCATAGGTATACAATAGGTTGTTTATTTTATAAGAACAAAGTTTTTTAATATTTACGTACTATGTTTACATGAATTTTATATAAGAATTCGTCTAGAGTAAAGTAATTAGGATTCGATTGTTGTATGAATGATGATTGAACACATTTGTGGACTTTTGATTTCATAAACAATTGTAATCGAATTATTTGCTCTATGAACGATTAATGTGACATCAACGTGTATATATTTCTTTCTTATTATAGAAACTTAGTGTTTCGAAAATGGCTACTGCTTTGAAGAATATAGTTGTTGAACTCAATAGGGGTGAGAAACTAAATGGTGATAATTACGAGATCTGGAGTATGAAAATTCAATATGTGCTAGAAGAGCAAGAGGCTCTAGAACCATTAAACCTAACCATGAATGTTCCTGAGGAGGGCACAACAACCCAACATAGAAAGGACAGTGATGCGTATGACTTATGGCAAAAGAAAAACTCTTTAGCTCGCATCACGTTGCTGAGTAGCATGGATAATGATATCATGCGTGAGTTCCGTAAGTTCAAAACTGCAAAGGACATGTGGTCCGCATTGGCTGCTCGTTTTGGAGGTGCTTCAGTGACCAAAGTGAGGTCACTCACGATTAAGTTTGATACTTATAAGAAGCGTCCAGATGATACAATGCAGAAACATTTGAGAAAAATGTGCAACATGGTAAGTGAGTTGTGTGATGTTGGTCATGAGCTGTCTGATGAGCAACAGGTGCAAGCTATGATCCGTTCACTGCCTCAGAGTTGGGAGCATATGAAGATGCACCTAACTCATAATGAAAACATCAAGACAATGGAAGATGCTACAAGGCATCTTATCTTGGAGGAAGAGCATCTTGAAGCCTCAAAGATGTCTTCTGAGGCATATGCAGTTAGTTCTAGCTCACATGGAGCCATGAACAAGAAACGCAAACATCATGGTATATCACTACAAGAAAATTTAGTTTCAGCAACTATTATTAATGGTTGCTAAAAGTAAGAAAATGTTTGTTAAAAGTTATAACAACCAAAATCGGGTTGGTCACAGGTGGTCACTATAGGGTTGTTACTAAAAGTGCTCAGTGACGAGTTATTACGTTGGTCGTTAAAAATGCATTATTAGCAACCATTTGAAATTGGTCACAAAAGATAAAATTATTAGCGACCAAATTTATACTTGCTAATGTAAAATTTCATGGTTGCTGTAATGTTAGAATGGTTGCTATAATTATACATACTGTGACCAAATTATTTTTGTTGCTAAAAATAATCTTATAGCAACCAAGTCAACGGTTACTATAGCTATTCATACTACGACCAAATTATTTTTGTTGGTAAAAAATAATCTTATAGCAACCAATTCAATGGTTACTATAGCTATTCATACTGCGACCAAATGATTTTTGTTGGTAAAAAATAATCTTATAACAACCAAGACATTGGTTGCAGTTAGTTTTATCTGGTTACAATAAATAGTGTATTAAATTTCTTTTAGTAACCATGTTGTGACAACATGATGCTGTTGCTAAAAACTTACTTTTAGCAACCAAATAATTTGTTGCTATAGTTTTAATAACGTTATAAATTATATTATATTCACTATAATTTATCAACAAAAAATTAATTATTTTAAGCGCATTACAATTTGAATTCTAAAACATCCTACAAAAGGAAGGTTTAGTAAAGAATGTAACCTCGGCCAGTGATAATTATCATGTCTTGATCATATATTAAAGTCAACAACACCATCGGCTACCATATGTTCTCAAGTCAAAATATCTTGGAACAAAGTCACATAAGATTAGCGATAGTGGTAAACCTCATGGATTCTCCGCGATACATCGAAAGTATGGAGGAAAATGTAACATCCGTTCTCGTTAGCAAGGGTATTTTGGTATTTATGAGCCATCCGTAGACTGAAATTTGACTGATTTGAGAACAGCCTATAAATACTAGGTTGAAAGAAATTGGGAAAAGTAAAGGTGAGATCCTGTCCTTAGGTAATTAGTCTTATGTCTCACTGATTGATAAAGTTGGAAGCTTGAGATTGGTAGATCGAGGATTTTAAAGGATTTCTTGGTTTCGTGATTTTGAGAGATCTGTGGATTCGATCTCGTGATTGGTAAGTTTTTATGGTTTTAATGTTGTCATTAATGGTTTCTACCGATTTATGGCATTTATTATGTCCGATTGGGTGGTCAGAGTGTTTACCGATGGGTTCTACTCGTGTTATCGCGAGTGTAAGAGTTAAGGGATTGGTGATCGCTGTAAGCTTGAGGCTTTCATCAAGAAAGTTTGCTTCTTTCTGCCTTTAGATAGTACGATTCGTTGACTGATTGAGTTATATTGATGATTGGTTTAGATATTTGATGATTATATATATATTAAGGTTTCCGACGATGAAATTGATGAGTTATGCAAGTTGATAAATTAAGGAAATGGTTCTCGAAGGAATAAGCTAAGGATTTGTTGTATTTTGTGTATCGAATAAATCGAGAGTTGTTCACAGAGGAAAATTCCGTTGAAGTTTCAGTAGCTCGGGATCTCGGAACACTGAATTGAAGCGAAGGATGGTTTGGGAAGAAGGAAACGGCAGAGAGCGAGAGCTCGTAGACGGGCGAGAACTGTAGAGGAGCGAGAGCCTCAGAGACAAGCGAGGACTGGTAGAGAGCGAGAGCTCAGAGACGGCGAGGACTGGTAGAGGAGCGAGCCTGAGACTGCGAGGACCTGGTAGAGAGCGAGAGCTCAGAGACGAGCGAGGACTGTAGAGAGCGAGAGCTCAGTAGACGCAAGCGAGACTGGTAGAGGAGCGAGAGCTCTGCAGACGGGCGAGAATCGGTAGAGGAGCGAGAGCCTCAGAGACAAGTAGAACTGGTAGAGGAGCGAGAGCTCAGAACGGCGAGAATCGTAGAGGAGCGAGAGCCTGAGACGGGCGAATCGGTAGAGGAGCGAGAGCTCAGGATCGGGCGAGAACGGGTAGAGAGCGAGAGCCGCAGACGGGCGAGAATTGGCAGAGAGCGAGAGCTCAGAGACGGGCGAGAATGCAGAGAGCGAGAGCTCGGTAGACGGGCGAGAATGCAGAGAGCGAGAGCTCAGAGACGGGCGAGAACTGGTGCAGAGAGCAATAACTCCGAGGCGGCCTATGGGCATACGGTGAGCACCAAAGCACTCTCGGTCGCGACCTCCACCCTAGTCAGTCAAAGAGGTGTGTTTGAGGTTTTGAATTGGGACTTAGAAAATTACAAATTCAATGACTAAGGATTAAATTCAAATTGAGTTTTAAATTGAAATTGCAATGAGGTTTTGACCGAATGAATAGGAAATGGTTATAGAGAATATGAATTGAGGAAATTGATCAATTCTAGGAATGGAGCAATTATCGCCGATCAACTCAACTAAGAGTCGTGAATTGACCTAAGAGTCCAAAATTGGGTATTAGCACCGGAAATCGTGAACATGCATTGTACATCATTTCATTGAGACATATGCATTACTATACGGTAAATTGAGCATCTAGTAATGGGACCGCATTTCATCGTTATAGAGGCACCGCTGGACCGTCGCTCCACGGACATCATTGGGACTTCCAGCAAGAGTTTCTAAGTTACAGTGTGAGTAACCAGTTGGTTTCTCAAATCTCTGTTGCTTACATGCCATCGTGAATTACATGGAAAGGTGAATTATATGACTACCATATGACTACCGGTTTATCGAATCGAATCGCATCGTTACGTGATACCGATCAATATCGGGCTTTATAGCCATACCATCAACTCATCGAAGCACCGATGTACCGGGCTTTATAGCCACACACCGTAAATTACCGAACATGACACCGCATGCATAAATGCATGATCACATAATGGAATGTGTCCAAGTTGCTATTTTCACCGAAAAGAGCTTCGAGCTCGATATCGCATCGACCGGCTTAGCCCGAGGGAGAAATCCTCGACGCGCCCACACCGACATCGATCGAGCACTTGGGCACAAAATCAATAATCGGAAAGAGTCATATGCATTGCATTTATACGATTGATCGTGGGTGACGACATCAAATATGTGATGACGTGAATTATCAGAGATCGTTACTTGTTATCGCAAACCGATTCGGATTATCGCTTATTGTTACATGTACCGTAAATTGCTACCGATATCGCAATCGTTATATTATATCGACAATAAATATTATCAGATTATGCTGACGCCGCAAGCGAATGCATGATTTGAGTGAACCATCGATGATGGTTTTCACCGAAGTTTGCAAACTCACCCAAATTTGCAACCTATTTTTCAGATCATAGAGTAGACCTTAGCTTCAAGATCTTTCTTTCCTCGCCAAGCGAGCAGCCGGGCGAGGATCGTGATGGCTCAAAGGCTCGGCCACCGGTTAGCATTTTGAGGATGACTTAGATAGACGCTTGTATCGCTTTTCCTTTTGATTTTGTTAGAGACCGATAGATTTGTCTATTCTCGATTGAATGATTGTATTGATAAATTACATTTTGGATATTAATTTTCGATTTATTTATTGCAATTATTAATACCGCGATGCCACGTGGATTTTAGCAAAATTTTCCGGTAGTGAACCTTATCGGGATACGTGTTTTGGCTTAACCTCCACGGGTTTCGGATGTACCACGATGAGGGGGCTCTACATTTAGTGGTATCAAAGCATGGTTGGCATCTTTTGCAGCATGTGAGGTTATTAGGCTGGAATCACCGTAAGAATAAAGCGTAGCCGATCCGAATTTCGTCTGCTTTAGGTCATCCGTAATGGGAGATCGAGTAGAAGCACCAAATGACCAAGAATCAGTAGGAGCTAGTAGGGAGTCCCTATGCCTCTTTCAGAGGAGTTACCTCCTCGAGTTCCCGTGGAGACGGAACGACGGCACGATCGATCGCGCAAGGGGGGCGCTTGACTTCTATGGTAAGACCGATTCTCGGAGGTCGAGGGATGGCTTGAGAGGATCGAGCAGTCCTCGACAGATGGATCGACCCCAGGAGAGGTTCTGACACTCTGCCTCCTTGCTTGTGGTCCTGCATACATCGGGTGGAGGACTCGTCCCGGCAAGACTACCAGTGCCCTCGACTCGACACGGGACGATTTCCTCGAGGGCCTTCAGGACAATTACATGCCCAAGGTCTACTTAGAGATGAAGATGCAAGAGTTCCTAGAGTCGAGGCAGGACAAATGATCGTGGTCGACTACGAAGTTCGGGCCAACGAAGTTGATGGGCTATGCTTCAGACCGATTACATCGAGGCCGATGATGCCGAGATTCGAGGGTGGACTCAATTTCGAGATTCGCACCTGGGCCAGATCCGAGCATGAGCTCATTTACCGAAGTTGAGAGCCGCAATGCCAGATAGAGCAAATGCATGCATGTAATGCGATCGAGACCGGACAGGGACCCGACATAAGAGACCTAGTGATAGCTGTAAAGGCCGGGCAGAGGTTATAGTAAGCGCCGAAAGCAGCCCTTCTGTGTCCACGGAGGCCGACAGACCGGTATGGGCAGAGGGCAGATTCAAGACAGATCGCTAGGGGCGCTAGAAGGCTAGAGGGTCGTGATGATCGTCCCAGATTGTGAGCACTGTGGCAAGAGGCACATGGAGAGTGCCGATGGTTATCGGAGCTCGCTGAGGTGTGGCTCGATGGAGCACTCTAGTGAGGAATCGCCCGAGACTGGGAGCCCAGCCTACTATGACCGCGATCAGTAGAATACCACGGCCCAAATGGAGCCGTGGTGGTGGATCGATGGAGAGGCCGAGGTCGAGGCCGAGGCCGAGTAGGGGTTCAGAAGTGAGGTCCGAGGGACCGAGTGGGCAGCAAAGAATCACAAAGTAGGGTCTATGCCATGACACGGCAGAGGCCCAGACTCACCGGATGTTGTTAAGGGTATGCTTTTTATTTCTCGCATAGAAGTATATGCATTGTTGATCCTCGATCCACCCATTCCTTTATCGCACCGCATTTAGCATGTAGACTGCATGGGAATAGGCAGAGGTTACAGATGGGTTGGAGGTGAGTACACCTCGGGTAGTACGATCAGATTGGGAGAGGTATGTATAGGATGTCCGATCCAGATTGACCGAGCGCTTGAGTGCTGATTTGATTATATTGCCTCCGAGAGAGATTGACGGATATCGGGGATGGATTGGTCGACTGTGCATAGGGTCATATGGACTGTTACGCCAAGGAGGTCGTGGTTGGAATCTCCCGCCACCCAGAGTGGTGTTTAGAGAGTCATCAGCAAAGGCTCATGAGGATGATATCCTTTATGAAGCGCCCGAGATTGATTCAGGAGGATGAGGCCTATTTGGCTCACGAAGGATTCTAGAGTGGAGCGAGATTGGAGGAGGTTCCCAGTGAGGGACTTTCCTGATGTATTTCCCGAGGAGTTACCGGTTTGCCGCCAGAGCGCAGAGATAGAGTTTGAGATCGATTCGCTCCCTGCATCGCCCTATGTCGATCCCTCCAGATAGGATGGCACCGGGAACCGAGAGCTTAAGGCCCGCCATAAGAGCTATTGGACAAGGGTTTATCGAATCGAGTGTTTCGCCATGGGAGCTCCGCATCGCTTTGTAAAGAAGAAGGATGGGACTCGAGACCGTATTGACTATAGGCGGCTGAATCGGGTGACAAAGTGAAGAATAAGTATCCACCGCCTAGATTGATGATCTATTTGATCGCCATGTGGAGCCTGTGTTCACTAAGTTTCGGTGTTATTTTACCTGTTCCTTAACTTCATCAGATATGTCAAGTTTTTCGTGGGACATTCTACTTAAAGCTTGTTCTAATTTTGCTGTCACCTCATGGTACTTATTCATTATTTCTTCTCTCTCTAGGACCTGTAAGGAAAACAAAGTTAATCCAAATACAACCATTAGTATATTTGGGAGTATTCATATTGCCTCCTGTACCAAAGTTTGTCTTGTCATGCAAAAAATTGACATCAAACTCCATAAGCCACATATAAACAAACCATGAAAGTTACTAGAAAGAATAAATTAACAAAGAAATTAGAAGTTACTCATCAGTTAACATAGGTTATACTGAAGAATTGGCACTGAGTTAACTGTTTTAACTTCTAGTATAACTCATTTTTTAAAAGACCTTGACAACAAGCACCAATTGAAAATGAGGCTCACAATCATATATAGATGATCAAACACGAAAAATGAGGTTCAAAATCTGAAACTAGAAACTTGGATTGCACAATCATCTTCGAGAATTGTGGAATTCACAGGAAGAATACTGAACAAATCGATATCAGAAAGAATCTGAATATTTTCTCATATCAGTAATTGCAACTCATCACTAGTTATATACAAAATTCAGTCCACTAACTGTATAACATAATAACTACTACACAACTCTCTCGTTCACGTGAAAAAATAAATAAATGAGTATATCACGGGTGCGATTTAACATGACACCCTTGCGAGAAGGCCTCACGGGTGTGATTTAACATGTCATACTCGTGAAATATAGTTGTTCATAACTATTTGTTCAAATACCCAGATTACAAAGACTCACTGTTGGATCAAAAGTTTGAAAAACCAACTAGAATGAGTCTCACAAAAACTAGTTTAACTCGCATTACTCAGCACTCAAGTCGGGAAAGAATAGAAGCGATCCATGGGTGGACTCAACCCAATGCACAGCAATCATGGAAAATGCCAATATGATATTCAAAACAAATATACTAATTTGCAACAGTCTCAAGGAGAAAAGATGCAGAACATGGATGCTTTAAGAAGTTCAAATTGTTTTATATTCCAAAGAGGCGCAGACAAAAAGATAGAAACATAACAAGAGACAAGGCATCCTTAAATAGCATCAAGATATAATCGAGACAAAGTAGTAGGCAACACCTGATGAAACAAAATTTACTTTAAATCAAACCAAAATCTTCGCACTTGGAAATCCAAACCCTAACGACATCTTTACAAAGCCAAGAAACAGTAAGATGACAAGGAAGTCTATAAAATTCTCACATCCCAATTGATTCAGTGAAAGCCTATTAACGGTTCCAATTTCCCAAAATCCCAACAACTTTAAAACGAAAAGCATTGAAACTAGCAAATACCTATGTATCGTTGAAGGGCCTCAGGTTTCAGGAACTGAGGTAACATCTTGCGCATTTTTATAGCTTCTTGTTTAGATGATGTCTGAAGTGAAGATGTAAAGAGTTTGTTGACAGAGTCAGGCCACCATGAAACTACAAGTTTCTTCTCGTTGGAAAATAAAAACTTGTTGGCTATGAAAATAATGGCACTAAAGTTCAATCGATTGCACACCAAACCAACGGAGAAAATAAATTAAAGAGAAAGTATGAAGAAAGAAAGTAAGCCTAAATCCATTCGTGGAATCCAAATTCCAAAAAGCTAGCTAATTTCGATTCCAACTATAAGATTTATACAATTATTGCCACAAACCCAATTCCATTTTCATCTTATAGAAACAAAGAATCAAAAGAATAGAACACGCAGTTGCTCCATGCTTCATTCCCTTTTATTTTTATTTAGGTTAAGATAAGAAAAGCAAAGGCAGAGAAACCTCATTTTTGGTTTTGATAAGAATACGAAAATATATAAACCTGCAAGGAAGAGTTCTGCTATCCTCCGCTCGGTCTCCAATGCTCGGTGCTTTCTCAAACAGATGCAAACAAAGAGAGCAACTTCTCGAAAGTTACCGTATGTTTGTTTGTATGTAAGCTTTGTAATGATAAGTCGATTATGTGGGAGTAAAACGCTGAGTTCTCTTAAAAGCAGCCATCTTCTTGAACCACGCAAAATTTGTTTTTCAATGGAATCTATCCAACGTTTCACCACATCACAGATCCTTAATAATTAAATTATTTTTACAGAGTGTTCATTCACATCCCGAATCTGAAGTTTCAAAATTGAGAGGAATTGATGGTACTAACGACAAGTTATTTGCAAATTGCAACTAAAATAATTATTTACATCTATTAATTCACTTGTTGCGGATATGAAACTGCACCATGAACTCCTCTTCCAACAAGTCGTAGGAAAGGAAAATCATTATTCAACAGTTTGTGTTTCCTTTCAAAGGATAATGGAAGAGAATATCTAGTAATTCACGATACTTATTCCTATTCAACAAATTGTTTCAAACAAACTAGAGTACGAGGAGGGTTGGACAACAGCCTCTGTCTGCAAGGTGAAAATATCGAACATCCTGTCCCGAGGAGGCAAGTTGTCTCTGATCAACGGAAGCTCCAGAAGCCTTCGAGTCCAGGAAGTTAGAGCAGGAAACTTACAATGCCTATTATTAAGCAAACACGTAAGCTTATTCGATGTGAGGCACAGAAGAGACGGATTTGCAGCATGTATGTGAAGTTAGTCAACATGCGCTTAATGTCTGGACATGATCTAACACAACATGTTATTGCAGTCAATAACATGAAGCAAGCATTATATTTTGGAGGTTGTCTAGCTTACACGGATGTTGAAATAAAGTACATGACTTTGCTTGCAACATTGCTTCAACCTCAAGGCGAACTATTACAAATGCTCTGGAATAGTATTCCTGAGAAGACTTATAATTTGTTAGTGATGACATTTATGAGAAGGATGCGTAGAAGAGAGTTAATTAGGACTTTATATCCTATAGGTCTTCCAATGGAAATAGTTAGATCTATTGTAAATCGAGCTTCGCAAAATGTTTCACGCGAACTCGTGAACTCATTTCCGCGTAGGGTTCGTTACCTATAGATTGTTCATAGGTATACAATAGGTTGTTTGTTTTATAAGAACAAAGTTTTTTAATATTTATGTACTATGTTTACATGAATTTTATATAAGAATTCGTCTAGAGTAATGTAATTAGGATTCGATTATTGTATGAATGATGATTGAACACATTTGTGGACTTTTGATTTCATAAGCAATTGTAATCGAATTATTTGCTCTATGAACGATTAATGTGACATCAACGTGTATATATTTCTTTCTTATTATAGAAACTTAGTGTTTCGAAAATGGCTATTGCTTCGAAGAATATAGTTGCTGAACTCAATAGGGGTGAGAAATTAAATGGTGATAATTACGAGATCTGGAGTATGAAAATTCAATATGTGCTAGAAGAGCAAGAGGCTCTAGAACCATTAAACCTAACCATGAATGTTCCTGAGGAGGGCACAACAACCCAACATAGAAGGGACCGTGATGCGTATGACTTATAGAAAAAGAAAAACTCTTTAGCTCACATCACGTTGCTGAGTAGCATGTATAATGATATCATGCATGAGTTCCGTAAGTTCGAAACTGCAAAGGACATGTGGTCCGCATTGGCTGCTCGTTTTGGAGGCGCTTCAGTGACCAAAGTGAGGTCACTCACAATTAAGTTTGATACTTATAAGAAGCGTCCAGATGATACAATGCAGAAGCATTTGAGAAAAATGTGCAACATGGTAAGTGAGTTACGTGATGTTGGTCATGAGCTGTCTGATGAGCAACAGGTGCAAGCTATGATCCGTTCACTGCCTCAGAGTTGGGAGCATATGAAGATGCACCTAACTCATAATGAAAACATCAAGACAATGGAAGATGCTACAAGGCATCTTATCTTGGAGGAAGAGCATCTTGAAGCCTCAAAGATGTCTTCTGAGGCATATGCAGTTAGTTCTAGCTCACATGGAGCCATGAACAAGAAACGCAAGCATCATGGTATATCACTACAAGAAAATTTAGTTTCAGCAACTATTATTAATGGTTGCTAAAAATAAGAACATGGTCGTTAAAAGTTATATCAACCAAAATCGGGTTGATCACAGGTAGTCACTATAGGGTTGTTACTAAAAGTGCTCAATGACGAGTTATTACGTTGGTCGTTAAAAATGCATTATTAGCAACCATTTGAAATTGGTCACTAAAGGTAAAATTATTAGCGAACAAATTTATACTTGCTAATGTAAAATTTCATGGTTGCTGTAATGTTAGAATGGTTGCTATAATTATACATACTGTGACCAAATTATTTTTGTTTCTAAAAAATAATCTTATAGCAACCAAGTCAACGGTTACTATAGCTATTCATACTCCGGCCAAATTATTTTTGTTGGTAAAAAATAATCTTATAGCAACCAAGTCAATGGTTACTATAGCTATTCATACTGCGACCAAATTATTTTTGTTGGTAAAAAATAATCTTATAACAACCAAGTCATTGGTTACAGTTATTTTTATCTGGTTACAATAAATAGTGTATTAAATTTCTTTTAGCAACCATGTTGTGACAACATGATGCTGTTGCTAAAAACTTACTTTTAGCAACCAAATAATTTGTTGCTATAGTTTTAATAACATCATAAATTATATTATATTCACTATAATTTATCAACAAAAAATTAATTATTGGTCACTAAAGTGTATGTTTTAGCCACCAAAACTTGGTCGCAAAAATAATTTGGATAGTTCCTAATGTATACCTGCCAATAACCAAATTTGATTGCAAAAATAATTCAAACTGGTCTCTTAAATTTATACAATAGAAACCAAATAAATACGAGGTTGGAAAAAATTATTTCAATTGGTTGTTAATAACAAATTTAACACTTCGATACCTCTAATTATATATACATGATCGTATTCATTGAAACCATAAATTACAAACACACAATCAAAAGAAAATATAAACCAATTTATCTAAATACTCCGTGAAAATAAATTCTATGAACGTGACTTAATCCCCATCAATTGTAGCTTTTTCGAAAATCTTCTCATGACAGTAAGATCTATTGGTGCATCATTGCTCTTGTTGTAAAGGGACGAAAGATCTTCGTACAGCTCAAAATCTGGATTCTCAACTCTTCCTTTTGCTATTCTGAACTGGGCAAGAACAAGTTCAACCTGAAAGCATGAATTCATAAAAGTAAATATACAACCATCCAACTAATAGAACAAATCAATTAAGATAGCTCTCATGAGTCAATCATAATGTGAATGAGTAACATACTTTCCAAATCATTGCTCCTAGCGGGTGAATAGTCCCATAGAATGAGAAGGAACAAATACAGTTCTAAACCCTCAAGCCCTAGTTGTTTTAAACGCATTACAATTTGAATTCTAAAACATCCTACAAAAGGAAGGTTTAGTAAAGAATGTAACCTCAGTTTGTGATAATTATCATGTCTTGATCATATATTAAAGTCAACAACACCATCAGTTACCATATGTTCTCAAGTCAAAATATCTTGGAACAAAGTCACATAACAGATTAGCGATAGTGGTAAACCTGTTGGATTCTCTGTCAGATACATCAGAAAGTATGGAGGAAAAATATCTGACCAGTGTTATTTTACCTGTTCCTTAACTTCATCAGATATGTCAAGTTTTTCGTGGGACATTCTACTTAAAGCTTGTTCTAACTTTGTTGTCACCTCATGGTACTTATTCATTATTTCTTCTCTCTCTAGGACCTGTAAGGAAAACAAAGTTAATCCAAATACAACCATTAGTATATTTGGGAGTATTCATATTGCCTCCTGTACCAAAGCTTGTCTTGTCATGCAAAAAATTGACATCAAACTCCATAAGCCACATATAAACAAACCATGAAAGTTACTAGAAAGAATAAATTAACAAAGAAATTAGAAGTTACTCATAAGTTAACATAGGTTATATTGAAGAATTGGCACTGAGTTAACTGTTTTAACTTCTAGTATAACTCATTTTTTAAAAGACCTTGAAAACAAGCACCAATTAAAAATGAGGCTCACAATCATATATAGATGATCAAACATGAAAAATGAGGTTCAAAATCTGAAACTAGAAACTTGGATTGCACAATCATCTTCGAGAATTGTGGAATTCACAGGAAGAATACTGAACAAATCGATATCAGAAAGAATTTGAATATTTTCTCATATCAGTAACTGCAACTCATCACTAGTTATATACAAAATTCAGTCCACTAATTGTCTAACAGAATAACTGCTACACAACTCTCTCGTTCACGTGAAAAAAATAAATAAATGAGTATATCACGGGTGCGACTTAACATGACACCCTTGCGAGAAGGCCTCACGGGTGTGATTTAACATGTCATACCCGTGAAATATAGCTATTCATAACTATTTGTTCAAATACCCAGATTACAAAGACACACTGTTGGATCAAAAGTTTGAAAAACCAACTAGAATGAGT